>JBBCBC010000032.1:22691965-23291965 GCA_037126765.1 Stenogyne calaminthoides
TATATTTTAATAAGGATCGTATAGATCTATATCAATAGTATCCTCGTGGATCTTTTACAAACACAAATAGAGATTATCGGTAAAATTCCATAAATCCATGAGTTAACTTTGAAAAAAGCTTTTACGCCCGAAAACCTGTGGCTACTTATTCATCGCATTACGACACAAGGGCTAGCCCCATAGTTAACTCGTGAATATCCTTGAAACTCAAACCTCTTGGTAAAACCGACTCTACCTTTGATATATCAAATTACAGATCATTATAGGAATATAATTCTAAATGCACATGATAGTAGAGTATATTTAAGTCAACCATGATTCAATACAAGTATTCTAGCCATTCCATAGAGGCGGCGATCATCGAAAAGAAATTAAATTACGTAATTTAAATAACAATATACCTTTAAAAGCCAAAATCATAAAACCGGAAAATGTCGGAAATATTACAAGGTTTACAAGGTTGCGCCTGAGAGAGGGATAAAAGAGAGAGAAAGAGGGCGAGTTCAAACTCAGCGTACTCAAAAAGGAAATCTATAAGCCTATTTAAAGATGAAAAAATGGGACATCAAACCGGATTTCAAAATAAAAAAAATAGTCATAAAAACAAAACCACAAAAGACAAAAAAGTTTGAATAAGTAATTACTATTCATGAGACAGTTCTTTCTGTGGATTGTAAGCAATGATGTAAAATTTGATTTTGGAAATCATGCCCACGTTTTCTTTGGAATGTGCTAAGTCCAAAATCTTCATTAAATCGCCAATAATGAAGCCGGGCTTTTAAGAGTTTAAGAGACTTCAAATTAGCCAATTCTTGCGATGGGTTGGATAGACATTTCTTCTATTTGATTTTATTTCTAGTGAACTTCAAGCCCATGGAATCCATACTTCCAAAACTCTAATCTTTTCTTAAGAATTTTGATATAATTCTTATCATTAATAACATTATTCTCTTATTATCAATAAAATTTGGGAAGTATTCTCAAATGTTATAATGTAAAGACTCGTGTATTTAATGGGAAGATAGTATAATCTGGAAACTTAATTATTCCATCTTTGAATATCCCATCCTTCCGTTGTAAAGGATGTAAAAAGAAACCATCGAGGATAAGATCCTTCCATAAAAACTTTGCTTTATTTTAATTTCCTTTTCGAGAGAATTCTTCAAAAGATCGAACTTTCTTGAATAGAAAACTCATGATCATCTTCGTTTTGATCTGATGCATCTTTGAAGATCCCAGGATCCGAAAATCATTGAAGGCGCCTGATTTTGAATGGGAAAAATCAATATCTTTGAATAAATCGTTTTTAATATGATCCATATAAAGATCCATAATTTTTCTTTGAGAAAATACCAAAAATACTTCTTAGAAGATTAGGAGAATGATGGAAGAGAATTTAGAAGTCTCCCATGAGAAATTTTTCGTATTCTTTCCATTTTAGTTTAATCCAGTGAAATATTTTCTCAGACATTGGTATTTCATTGGAAGCAATAACATTTAAGTTATTCAAAATTCCGTTATATGGATTCTCCTAAACAAGGTGTGCCATGTTCAAAAGATAACAAACTACGGTCTCCCGTTTAGAACCCATGGGATTCTGTATCCACAAAGAACATACAAGTAGTTTTACATTTTCGTATTATGAGACTTTAAGTCGGAATAAACAATAGTATATTCTTCAAAGAGATCTTTAACCTCTTACGGCAAGATATCTCGCCAAAGCCCCAAAGCTTCCCATGAGAACAACCAGTTAGGAATTTGATTCTCACTTAATGTTTTCACATTTTTAATCAACCAGTGCAGTAGATATATATATATATGTGTGTTTATATATATATATATGTTTGAGATTAATTGTTAGGATATATATAGCTAATTTGTTATGATTAATTGTTTTTCGTGGTGGGATTAATGTTGGTTTAATTATATTGTTGTTAGTAGCTTGAATTAATTCGTTGTTAGTGGTTTGAATGGATTTTTTGTTAGTGTTAGAAATGAACATTTTTTTAGAGATTAAATAATGCGCTTAAGGTGTTTGATAATATCTTGTGTGAGGATTTAAGCATAAATTAGGATTAATACATTAGGATATATTTTGGTTATTAATTTAATGAATGGATAGTGATTAATGATTAATGATGATTAATGGTGATACATTAGGATATACTTATTGTCTCGGAAGTAACAAAATTGTGAATAAAAGTGAAAAAAATCGAAAGATTTCAAAATTTGAAAATTAAAATGAATGTAGATTAAGTATGGTTAGGTATGCTTTTAGGTTTAATACTTTAAGATAATTGTCTTGAGAAGCAATCTTCATATTGTCTTTCTATAGTATTCTGGGTTCACATAGTTTATTGAATATTGTTTGTTTTTGTTTATTAAATGTTGTTTCTTACCTTTACGGGACCATGTCTGGATTTGCCATATCTCGGAGATGATGGAGATGATGATGGATATACGATGGAATCATGGCGCATATGATCATGGTGCATATGATCGACAACATCCCGATGATTCTGAGAGAGTGTGACATTCGATGCTCCCACCACCATGGGACTCAGGAAAGCTTTTCGAGAATATAAATACCATGTCATCTATTAAAGAGAGGCAACCGGGAAAATACTTGAGTAATTTTATTACAATTGAGCAGTTTGAAATCGATAAATATATTGATTGATTGTTGAACATAATTAAATCTTATATTATTTAGATTATCGTTCAATGAGTTTGGAATGACGATAGGAAAAAAGTATGTCGTTGTCCTTACATTGGAGCTGCGGTCGGGAGCGTGATCCTATCGTCTTTGTTAACCAAGGAGTGGCGTAGCTTCAAACCTAACTCTTTAAAGGAAAGAATATAGAACTAACTTTCGGTATGTTAATTATATATTTATCGTTATGTTATATGCGTATAAATCACATTCGGGAGGTCTTGACCACGCAAAGAAAAAGCGGAAATATTGTTGCAAAATCGGAGTAATGGCCAAGAATTACCGGACTTAGTTGAAGTAACACACGAGATCCAGGAAACTGGTCTTTACTCGACTAGTCCGCCAGATGTCAGAATAACCTATATGGTGGCTCCATCTTTGAGGATTTTGTGGTTGAGCTATGGAGGATGATTTCGGGTAAAATTGATCAATGTCATTTCCTCGATTTCTAATGCATATAGTTTTGGTGTTTATCATATTTCTATTATCTTTGTAGAATCGAAGTAATAAAAATCGCGATCAAGCCAAGTCGATGGAGGCTCGATATCATTGACTCGAACAAAGGTTATGCACGAATAAGAGAAAATATGGTGAGATCAAAATCTAACTTTTATATATTCACTTTTAATATATCTAATAAAGGGACACGTTCATCACTATCGTAGAAAAGAAGAAAGAAAAAATTGGAAGAGTGAGCCTATTGTTACCCTTTTGACTTATTTTCGACTACGAAAGATTGAGATAGGAATATTCACGATCCGGTCTGCCGTAGCATCATCCGAAGAAGCGGTAATCTATCCATTAATTTATCTTTCAATTACAAACTATTATTTATAAACAAATAATTAAATAATAATCTTTGTTTTGTGATTCAGGCGTCTATCTCGGACCATGGCCTTGCGACGACATCCGTATTATAATTACGATGATCTGTTTGGCCGCTATAGGGTCTGAGCATAAAACTTCTTCGTAGTGTCCGGATATGGCGTGTGAAGACATCGTTAGCGATGGCACCGGTCTTCAAGCCGTGAATATGGTGGGTATACTAGCGGAACAGGTTGCCAAGTTGCCTAAAGATGTGGGCGTTTGAGGTCAGAAGAGCGAGCCCGAGGGGCGGTAAATTAGTGGAAGCAGGTTGAGAACATAGTGTCATTGCTAATGCTATGTTTTCGGCTAACCCTAGGGATGACTTTTATTGTGGCACTTCAAAACGTCTCGGTGTCGGATATGCATGTCTCACATTTGTTTTAATTAAAGACTAGTGTATTAAAATTTTCTAACTAAATATCTTATTCCCGAACTACCCAGCGACCTTTTGCTACCTTTATTTGGAGGATCCCAATCGGTTGAACAGCCACTTGAACGTTACCCGCGGCTCCATGGAATGATTCATGGTCATCCCATCACTCGGGTTTCGTGAGGTCAATTCGATGTACCCGTCCGTCGACAAGAGGATTGACGGTGCAAAACCAATCGATCATGGGCGGAATCGAACGTGGCCCGCACTTCATGAATGGCTGAAACAACAGTCTCTAGCACCATGAGGGTAAAATATATGTTATTAAGTTCATTAGCTTATTTGTGGTTCTAAATAATATTGCAAATTAATTGTAGAATCGGGCCAACACCACAAATGCCTCGAAGAAAAATCACCCTGGTAAAGAGAAATTAAGGGTGTCGTAGATGTTGGGGAATAAGTTTCCCAGATCTATTAGGAATTGAATGTTTAAATACAAATTTAATTCTTTAATTATTACTAGCATGAATTAATCCTATATTAATTCAAATAATAATCCAAAAACATATCATGCATATAATAATTCACGTAAAAACTGGCACGTGCGAATTCTACAAGTTTTCGTGAGCGTACCTCTTAGGACGGCAAATCGGTGTGGGTGAATAGACTAACGTAAGGACTTCCCAAGTATTCTTAACCCTCGTTCGACTATCCAGGGTGGAATGATTCTTGTGAACGATTTAACAAAAAAAAATAAAAATATCGCACCACCTTTTCAGATTTTACTAATTTTCCAAAGATTGGAATTGTACTTGGGAATGAAAAGAATCATCCCCTATTTATAGAGACAAGGTTGGTCGAAAATTTTGTGATAAAACAATGTGGGAAAATTTTTCTTGATCTCAAGAAATCTTGAATATATCTCTATATTCTTTTTTCCCGTAATTATAATATTCCACAAAAATCCCCTCTCTTATATATGTATGGAATTTTTCGAAAATAATGGCTTGCAAGAAACCAAGATTTGGATCTTCTTGAATTTATGAGATATTCTTGTATTTCAAGAAATACATATCTTCCATAATATCTTTTTCAAGAAAATCAAGAAAATCTTTCTTGCCCTTTATTTTCTAATTTTTTAAAATCTCCTTTATAAATACCCAGTGGAGATTTCTTGAATTTAATGAGATAATCTTGTATTCCAAGAATACATATCTTCATTCCATAACAAAATTCAAAGAAAATCTTTCTCCCAATTTTATCTATAAATTTTGAAATATTTCATGGAAAAATAAGCCACAATATTTATTTTATTTTAATCACCTTTTAGGTTAATGGACTATATGTTGGGCTACTTTGGGGCCTTTAGGAGAATTAAGATTGGACCTTCTAATGGACCTTGAATATCTAATATTGAGCCACAATATAATTCAAGCCCATAAATATTAATTAATCCCACTACATAATTAATATTACGCTATCCATCTTAACCCATATTACGGTCGATATGGCTTCCGCCATTATTTTCGTGTTTAAGATTATCTAGCCCATTAATTAATTCAAGCCGGAAATAGCTTTCGTTAATTAATATTTTTTTGTCCTTGTCAAGACGGTTCAACATTATTATCCATACCGAAACTAATTCCACTTGCAAGATTTGGTATGATAAAGCTTATGAACTCCCGAGGGCAAATCGAACAAGCGTACTTGCACCACGATTCTTCAGTTAAATCTTAGCAATCACATGTGACTAATAATATTGCCCAAGATAAAAAGTATTGAATCTCATTGATTCGCTACCCATGATAAGTCAAAGCAATAATTACCAATCCCAGCGTGATCTATTTAATGACTTAATTAAGAAATAACGAACCACTGAGGTCTAATTCTTCCTTGTTCGATTCAAGAATTTATCCTCCTGTAGGTCCTATTCAATTGCATCACCATGCACTAGTGTAATCTCTTGGTCAAGACAAGTCAATCGAGCCTTACACTTCAACCTTTCACGATGGGTTGTTCATTTCATCTAGGTCGTGAATAACGCGTTTCGATTACAAAGGGATTTGTTAATTTATTCTTACGGATCCGGTATCACCTAAATTAACTTCAATGTAACGATACGACTTTATTGAGCAGTTATGCGGTAAATATATCTAACATTCAATAATATTTAAAGCGTCGGTGATAAACAATTTATTTCAATAAATAAATTAAAAAGCTTCGGTTTAGATTATACAAAGTAAAAAAGCATACTTTCAAAGATAATCCCAACAATCTCCCACTTATACTCAAAATTACGCTTTTAAGTATACTACAACATGTCTGGCGTGTAGTCAAGTGGACGTCTAATGTCACCTACGAACTAATAATTTCTCCCAGCTTATACCAAGCAGATAGTAAAGCGGCCTTGACACCCATTCCTTCCACATGTCTCACCGAATGTATTCGGAGGCAGACTCTTTAATGAATGGATGCGCTAGGGTTAATCTTTATCGCTATCTTTGCCATATCTATATCTCCTCTCTTAACGATTTCTGTGATAAGATGTCTTTTCCTTTAATTGTGCTCGTTTGCTTGACGTGGACTCTTGGTTCCCTTGAATTTGCAACTTCCCCAGCAGATATTGCTAGACAAATTCAGAACTCCATCCAAGTCCACCTAAGAAGGTCTGAGAGCCGTCGGTTCTTTTCAACGCTTCACAAAGCGACTACTTACCCGGCTTCCATGGTTGAGTCGGTGATGCATTGCCTTCACACTCGTCCATTTGATGGATACACTTCCCAAATGGAAACACACTGGCGGGCGGATAGTTTCGAATCTAAGTCCGATTGGAAATGCGGTCAGGTGTAGCCGATGGGGATTGGAGTATTCGACTGATAAATCAACATTCTATCCAGAAGTTCTTTTCGGACACTTGTAATGTTTTTAATTGTCATCAATACTCTTTCCCTGGGTTACTTTGATATCTTGCTATCATAATTCTAGCGACAAAAGCATATATCGGGTCTACCACGAAAGAATGCATACATAAGGTTTTTCGACGGTGAACCGGCAAAGGAATACCTTTCATGTCATCTATCTCATTTTTTCGTCTTAGGGGAACATTTTCTTGGATAGATGGATTCCAAGTCCGAAGGTCTGAATCCTTTCTTGGAATTTTTGCATCTTTGAGCGTTTCAAGCGAAGGTCTATGTATGAAGTTTGCGATAAGCCTATCATCCTTTTCTTTTGCGACATCGGTGATCTTGATCCCAAGGATGTGTCCGCTTCCCCTAAGTCCTTCATACCAAACTGTTTTGAAAGCCATGCCCTTACGTCTGATAACACCTTCACATCGTTTCCGATGATCAGAATGTCATCTACGTATAGTACTAAGAATACCAACGCAGTTCCGACACGCTTTTTATACACACAACTTTCAAACTCGTTTTGATCAAACCCATAAGACTTTATAACATGATCAAAACATTGGTTCCAAGCTCTAGATGCTGTTTGAGTCCGTAAATGGACCTCTTGAGCTTACAAACTAGGTGTTCTTGGCATGTTTCAATGAAACCTTGAGGTTGTTGCATATAGATCTCTTCATCAAGACTTCCGTTAAGGAAAGCTGTTTTGACATCCATTTGCCGATTTCAAAATCGAAATGAAAGAATCGATAAGAGAATAGGGATGGACTTAAGATGTATTCTGGGCCGAAAAAGTTTCCTCATGTCGATCCTTCTTTCCGAGTATAACCTTTTCGCCCACTAGTCTTGATTTAAAGGTTTCAACATTCCGTCGGTCCTCTTTCCTCTTATATACCCACTTGCATCCAATGGGTTTGACCCCGATAAGTAGTTCGATTAGCTCCCACACTCTATTATGAAACATAGAACCCATTTCGGCTTTCATTCATTGTTGCCAAGAATCAGTATCCTTATCTTGGAGTGCCTCATCATATGTCCATGGGTCTCGATTAAGTCTTGTCGGGAATCAAGTCCGAGGACTCTCTTATTCTATGAATCTCTCGGGCTGTCTAACAACCCTCCCACATTCTGACGAGGTCCGGTTGTGAAAAGCGTGTCGTTTTGTATATCATCTAGTATAGTTGGAACCGAGGTTTGCCCTCTAAAGCTCATCTAAGGTAATCTCACGGGTTTTTCTTTGGTTCATAGTCTTCTTCCAAAAATCTAAAAGTGTGGCCGATGACCACCTTTCCGATCTTGGGACCATAGAACATACACCATTTGTTCCCCGGGGTATCCTACAAACAACCTTAATTCTCGATCGAGGATCCAATTTACTCGCTTCCTTGTCCAACACGTGAGGGCGGATACCCCCAAATTCTCATGTGTCTCATACTAGGCTTAGCGTCAGGTCCACAATTCTTTTTTGGAGTTTTGGGAACCGATTTGGATGGCACCAAGTTGAATGTAAGCCGTTGTTTCAAGGCATGACCCCCGAACTACTTGGGAAGATCAGATAACTCATCATTGATCTAACTATTTCCAAAAGAGTTACATTTCTTACTCTCTGCAACCCCGTTTTGTTGAGGGGTTCCGAATGCGATGAGTCGATACAATCCTTCATCGGATAAGTAGTTCAAAAACTCATCATCGAGGTATTAGCCTCCACGTCGATCGTAGAGACTTGATACGTTTTTTCCCTATGATTTCTGTTTGAGCCTTAAATTCTTTGAATTTCTCAAAAGTCTCGATTTATGCTTCATAAGGAAAATATAACCGTACCTTGAGTAATCATCAATAATTACTCATAACCTCCCTCTTGCTTTGGTTGACATTGGACCCATACATCTGTGTGAACAATCTCTAACACTTCTTTGACCCTATTCCTCGCTCCAAATGCCCTCTTGGTCATTTT
This sequence comes from Stenogyne calaminthoides, assembly GCA_037126765.1. NCBI lineage: Eukaryota > Viridiplantae > Streptophyta > Magnoliopsida > Lamiales > Lamiaceae > Stenogyne > Stenogyne calaminthoides. The sequence goes on from JBBCBC010000032.1 coordinate 22,700,776, forward strand.
TTATCCTCCAAACATGATTCGCGAGGTTGGAATCGGTTCAACTTGGAGAAACTCCGGTGAACCGTCTTTCACCAACCTTGGATCCTCTTTCGATTTATATGACCCAATCTTAGATGCCAAAAAGTGTCGTTCCACGTTTTTTTAATCGGAAATAGTTGATGTCTTTATATGATGCATTTAAGTGAGGAATGGTGTATGCAGATTAATTGTATAGAGATTTTCCATCAATGTCCCGTAACAGATACACTCATCATTTCAAGAAATGATGTCATTCTTATTAGAAGAAACTTAGTGTCCTTTAATCGAATTTTAGAAACTGAAAGTGAATTCTTTCTAAAACTGGGATCATAAAGATAATCTCAAAAAAAAACTTTATCTTCAAAAGATAGGTGCACTTCTCCCACTGCTTCTGCTGCCACTCTCGTAGCATCGCCCAGTGTGATGAGGATCTCACTCCCACTAAGTTGTCGGGTCCATTTGAACGAAAAACCCAACATGATTAGTGGATCTCGATCAACCACCCACGAACGAGAAGTATCTGCCGCTAAACAAGTTTCAAATAACTAGTGCGTGAGAATTACATTTATCCCGGCCCCTTTTGGGGTTGGAACAAGCAAAACCTCCATTGTCCTCTCTCACCGCAGCTTAAGCACTTCCTCTTTGGATTTTCCTTGACACAACAAGCATTCCTCATCTTACCATTGCCTTGGCAGCGATTGAGTTTTATTGCTTATAGTTTTTTGGTTCTCTTCCTTTTCTTGCCTACCTTTGGCCTAGAAGATGAAAGACGGACCACTTTGGAAATCAAAGCTTGAGTTTGGTGCCTTATCAACATCTCCGCCGAGACCAAAAGCTTGCAACAAATTAATAGCGAGGCCAAAAATGCTCAAAAACTTTTTTGGAGAGTGAAAGTACCAAATTCATCCGAGTCTCCGGATCATAATCAGACTCGAGAATCTCAAGTTTGTTCAGATGGGCCATCTATTTTGAGGCGTAATCCCTTACGGGTTTGCCCTCCACCATTTTCAGGCGATGACATCTCTCATGAAGGTGATCCGCCGAGTCCCGCATTTTGACTCGTCGGTTGGCTCATCCGATTTTGGTGTGTCAAAATCCACTTGTGCTTGCAGGCAAATTAGGACAATTATAATTTTCGTTTCAATCAATATAGTTTCCATACATATTGTATTGATTTTTAAGTATAATAATGATGGATTAAAAAGGTAACGTCATGTCGAATCAAATAAATAACTATATGCATAAGCACAAGTATATCACAAGATTCAATCACATGATCATATTAAAATCTCAAAAAAATATGAACATGCATCGCCCAACATCTCAAAAGCAGTTTTAAATAAGCTTGGCGTGGGATGGGTCATTATTTAAACACATTTGCTGTGTTACAAACAAGCAAACGATTATAAACCTTTAATATTCAGATTAATAGTTGGTTCCACAGCCACCAATATAAAATTAGCGGGGACTTTGGGAAGTATATGCATATCAATTTTTACGAGGATAGTTTTAACCGCTTTGCAAGTTAAGCTTGGACGGTTGATTAACCGCTTGTCCAAGTTAATATTTTTTTTTTTCGTTTATTATTTTACATAAATGATTTGAAAACCGCTGTCAATATCTTTTTTTTAATTATTAATTTACATTTTAAAAATCCTATAATAAAACTATAAACCAAAACTTATATATCGTCAATACCATATAACATAAACCAAAAATCCTATAATAAAACCATAAACCACATATATATACCAAAACATCGAAATTTATAAACATACAATCATAAACATACGTCCAATATACCAAAAACATGAAATATATATCATCACAAATATATAATTTAATTACATGCTACCAATATTTCAAACAACATTCTCTCAATATTGATCATTATGAATATAAGAATCGATTGTAAAGGTACCCCATCCAATCGTTTTTCCATTTCTCCGATCTTTTCTTAGAGTAAGACTTGAGCTCACGTTCATAGACAAACCGGCAAAACAACGAATCAATCAATATAGTATGATTTTTTATTCAATCAATAATAATTTAAATAAATCAATAATTGACTTACATTGGGGAGGAATGTTCGTTATAGAAGCGCGGATTATATCTTCTATAAAGCAACACACAAAATGTCCACAATGGTCATTATCTCGTTGCCTCGGAACTTTGTTGATTAACAATATAATCACGTATGACAATTATGATTTCTTTTCATGAATTAGTTTCATAATTTACTAAATTAAATTTACCTTAATGTTAATTAGGTTCAACTTTATTTAACCTGGATCTTGAACCTCGACTCTGAAAGGCGACTACGATACATCGTCATCACACTATTATTATTATAATTAAAAAATAAAATAGATTAAATATGCATAATTTTAAAAAGTAAAACAAATCATTGTATAGAATATTAAAAATGAACTTACGCTTCCATATATGAAATGAGATCAGGGCGATTTGAATAAACTCCATCATGAGCTCGGTCCATAAAATACACACTTAATGTATTCATGTGTATGGCGATCAGCACCCAATGGTTCTATATTATATTGAGAGTATTAAAATTAAGCGCAAATTTAGCATATATGTGCAAATATTATAAACATGAATACAAATTTTAACGAAATGTTTATCACTCACCCCACATTTGTTGGCGAAAAAAAATGAGATGATCGCTCCCATTTAGATTCAACATATGATTAACGAACCCATCCATGGTGCATGCCTTATCACCCATTATCTGAAGACACTGGGGAGAGCGAAGGAGTACATTCCACTTACTCGGTTATCTCTAGAGAGATATAGCTCACCCAAATATCTTTAACCAACATATATCGCTAATTAATATTTAAAAAAGAAAATTAAACTATCTGAGAAAGTGAATATTGAGAATTAGTAAACACATACCGAGGTAAAGGGCTATGGTGGTTGCACTCAACCACTATTCAAGATTTCAAGACACATGTTCCTTTTGATTTAATTCTTGGAAAGTATTCACGATGAAAGTGAGCAAGCATGAGAAGGCGCGGACGATATCGAAAGCATTAGACGATACCATCCGGTGCACCCTAGACTTGTAAATGATCATTGTGATCTAAGTCTCCGGTCATTGGGATAACCAAGTCTTAATAGCGATTGGAGTCCCTCGATTTAGCCTCGTGTGAGGTCGGCAGATTCTACAATTAATTTGCAATATTATTTAGAACCACAAATAAGATAATGAACTTTAATAACAAATATTTTACCCTCATGGTGCTAGAGACCAAGTTGCTTTCGGCCATTCGATGAAGTGCGACCGACCCATTCGATTGATTTGCTTTATCGATTGGTTTTTGCATGCGTGAATCCTCTCTCCGACACGGGTACATCGAGTGTGACCCTCACGAAACCGGGAGTGATGGGATGACCATGAATCATTCCATGGGAGCTGTAACGAGCACGGGCTACCAACCGTCGAGATCCTCCGGATAAAGGTAGCAAAAGGTCGTTGGTCATTCGAATAAGATATTTAGTTAGAAAAATTTAATACACTAGTCTTTAATTAAAACAAATGTGAGACATGCATATATGATACACAGGGAGGCGTTTTTGAAGTGCCTCAATAAAAGTCGTCCCTAGGGTTAGCTAAAAACATAGCATTAAGCGACACTATGTTCACAACTTGCTCCTTTCGGCGACATTTCGTGGCTCGATCTTCTCTCGGGACCTCAAACGTTCACATCTTTAGCCAACTTGGCAACCTGTTCCGTTTGTATACCCACCATATTCATGGCTTGAAGACCAGGTGTCATTGCTAAAGATGTCTTAAATCCACGCCATATCGGACACTCCGTGGCGGTAGGGATGCTCTGGCGACCCCATGCCCGTCCAAACAGATCATCGAGGGCCGATCATGCGAATGTAATGTCAGGCGTCATGTGGTGCGAGATAGACGCTTCACGAATCACAAAAACAAAAGATTATTATTTAATTATTTGTTTATAAATAATAGTTTGTAATTGAAAGATAAATTAATGGATAGATTACCACTTCTTCGATGATGCGTTGTACCTTTGGGATCGTGAATATTCCCGCCTCGACCCTTTACGGTAGTTCGAAATAAATTAAAACAAGGTAACAATAGGCTCACTCTCTCGAGATTTTCTTCTTTCTTCTTTCTACGATAGTGATGACCGTGTCCCTTTATTAGATATATTAAAAGTGAATATATAAAAAAATTAAAAGTTAGGATTTTGATCTCACCATATTTTCTCTTATTCGTGCATAACCTTTGTTCGATCCACGATATCGCGCCTCCATCGACTTGGCTTGATCGCGATTTTTATTACTTTCGATTCTACAGTATAATAGAAATATGATAAACCTTTGAAAAACTTAGGGCATTAGAAATTGAGGGAAATGACATTGATCAATTTTACGAAATCATCCTCCATAGCTCTTGCTCACAAACTCCTCGATATGGAGCCACCATAGGCTATTCTCGACGCGAGGTGAGGCGGACTAAGAAGTAAAGACCGATTCCGGATCTCGTGTGTTACTTCTCAACCAAGTCCGAAAATTCTTATATTACTCCAAAATTGCGATAATATTTCAACCTTTCTTTGTGAGGTCAAGACCTCTGAATGTAGTCTATAATGCATATAACATAACAATTTAGTAAATTTAAGGTCATACTACAACTTTCAATAAATATATAATTAACATACCGTAAGCTTGTCCCATAATCTTTCCTTCAAAGGAGTCAGTTTGGGGCTACGCCAGTCCTTGGCTGGCAGCACGATAGGGATCACGCTCCTGACTGCAGCTCCAATGTAGAAGGACAACGACTCACTCTCTTTTCCTATTGCCTGTCCAAACTCATTGAACGATAACTGTAATAACATAGTATTTAAATAGGTTCAACGATCAATCAATATATTTATCGATTTCAAATCGCTCAATTGTAATAAAATTATTCAAGTGTTTTCCCTTGCTACGAGCTCTCTAAAAGATGACATGGTGACTATATACCCAGAGTGCGCTTCTCCCGAGCTGCTAGTGGTGGTGGGAGCATCAGTGTCACACTCTCTCAAGTCATCATATGCACCATGATCATATGCGCCATGATCTCCATCAGAATCTCCATCATCTCCGGGATATGGCAAACGAGACATGATCCTCAGAAGTAAAAAAAAAAACAACATTTAATAAACAAAAAACAAACAATATTCACAACCGGATGTTTCATGTATTAACAACATTTCTATGTGGCATAGCCAGATTGGTCAACCGGATGTTTCATCTCTTACAGCCGATTACTGGACCAAAATATCGAACTCTGTTTCTACAAGGTACAATCATACATAGTGTGGCGGGGAGGATGAGAATGGTGTGTGATTTTTACAACACTAGGCGTTCTAGGAGAAAGACCTTGTATAGAAACCATAACATGGTCCGAATAAGAACCTAAAATGCACGCGGACATTACATGAATATCATTTTGTTTCTACCAGTACACAATAATCATGCATCACATGGAAACGAAAAAAGAAGGTGAATTACTTCATAGCAGAAAGCATTCTAGGCCATAGACCTAAAGAACATTAACACTTTCCGATAAGAACTATCTATGCATGCATATATGATACATCTACTTATAAGTTACATCGCATCATCATAGGTCATGGGAGGTACACGAGATAGTAAATTAAAATTTCAGTTGATAGCGGAACTTTTATACTATGAACACATGTGTATTAAAGCTTGAATGACATTTTCCTCAAGTAGACCAAGAAATTAATTCTTATACCATGAAAGACACAATTGTAAATGATATCAATCCACTTGTAAAAAAACAACAAGAGCAACATAATATAAACCAACAAGAGCAACATAATATAAACAAAATAACAACAAGAGCAACATAATATAAACAAAACTAAGATTGAAGCAAAATATATAATTTCATTTAAAAAAAAGCCAAAAGATCCCACAATCATTTGTACTAACTAAGTGTTATGGAGGCGACGGCGACTATGGGTAGGGGATGGCGAATCTTGGGGATGGAGGGCATGCAAGGGCGGGAGGGAGGGAGGGAGGAGGAGGAGCGATGATGATTTGGGAGGGAGGGAGTTTCATTTACGCGGGCGGCTAGTGTGTCAAGCATGACAATGGCGATTTGGTTGAAGGAAACGGACAGCGACGATTTGGGGAGAGGAAATTGGAGAGAAAGAAATGAAAGAAAGAGAGCTAGGTCTCTGGTTCGAATATATATTAGATATATATATATAAAAGACAAAGAATTTATTAACCGTTGTCCAAGTGTTTACTTAGACAATGATTTACTAACCGTGCAAGTAATCTTGGACAGCCGGTTTGACAAATGATTTCAAACCGCTGTCTTTGTTTTTTTTTTTTTAATAAAACCGCTCTCCAAGTTGTTACTTGGAGAGCTGTTTGAAAAAATGGCTGTCCAAGTGCAGCTGTGGAAGCTCAAATGTATAGTAGTGAACATTAATATATATATATAAAAGAATGACAAAGTTCCACCTAACACCAAATATCTACCACTCATGATAAGATATCCATAACTCAGATAACACAAAAACAAGGACGTCCACAAAAGGGAAGAAAATCACTCAAATGTGTGGAGAAACTCACAAAAACATGTAAAGATCTAAAATTAAAACAAAATTGAAAATAAAAGAGTCAATAGATCAATCTACCAACCGCCTTTGTAAAAAACGATATCGTTGGAAAGGTCGAACCATTGGGCCGATCGACTACAACCACAAATTAAAGGATTACTATATATTGTGTGGCTAAAGAATAGGTTGTGGGAATGAAGAACAGTGGGATTAGCGGCTAGGGTTTTTTTTAAAGAATTAATGACAAGAGTTAAAGACATATGAAAGGAATAAATTGTAATGTTAGCACTTAGCATATTTTAAAAAATTATCAAGAACTATTAATGAGAATAATTTCATCATTTCTCATCATTCAATTTCCATTATACCCACCCTCATTAGCCACAATCAATATTGCCCCAAGTTTGTTTCAACTACTTTTCTCCAACTGAAGACCACCCATAAACATGGTGAATATTGATAATAAAGGAAATAAAAAGAGAAAATACAAAAAATTTCCAAAATCTCCATATATATATATATAGAGAGAGGCAGTGAGCTAGCATCACACAGAGAAAAAAAAATTAATCAAATAAAGAGTATATATATACATATATTAGCTAAAATCTGCATCAATATTTCAATATGAGTAATATTCGATCTTTAATATTAGAGATCGAAATACCGCAACTTAAACAAAATCATTAAAATCCAACTACTACATCCTCCCTAAGATTTTCGACCAACATGTATACGATCTAAAGACAATTGTAATCAATAATCAAACATGCAAAAACAAAATCTAAATAAAAAGAATTACCAAGAAAACAGTACGAAACCCTAATTCAAATTACTATGCCCTTGCCCCAAACTCAACACCACTCCACATGTCGTTCTGAATAAAATCTTGATTCAAGAACGCCGCCGTATCATCCACCGACCACCCCACGTGCGGCGGCGGCGCCACCTCCACCGCCGGCGCAAACTTCCTTGAATTCCGTACAAGCGAGAGCTCATCAGCCCAAGTAACAACATTCATCCTCAGCACATCCAACGCCGCCGCGTAATGCTCCAACTCCTCCGCCGTCTTCCCATCGCCGCCGTCGTCGTCCCACCAGAACCCCTCCCCGCCGCCGCCACCACCCTCCGCCGCCCTCCTCTTCTCCTCCTCCAACTCCCTACAAGCATCATAGTACTCCCTATTGTAATCCCTCATCACGGCCCGCCTCCGCCGGCAAACCCTCTTCGCCGCCGCCGAGGAAGCGGTGGAAGACGGCGTCCGGCGAGGGGTGGCCGAAGGAGAAGATGCGGCGGCTGGGAGAGCGGACGAGTATCGCTATCTGGGCCCCACTTAGAATGCAGAGCTCGCTAGCTTTCTTGAATAACCCTAAACGTCGTTTTGAAAACGTGACTTGACGGCTGTTGATGTTTTCAATTTTCTTGATTTCGATCTTTTGACGGCCCTTTGACGTCCTTTCTTTTTTCAACATCACCATTGTTGGTAAAACAAATTATTGATTGAGAGGTGTGATTTTTTTTTTGGAGAATTTGATGGAATGGAATGAGAGAATTATTGGGTTAGGGGCATAATGGGGGATTATATACCAATCAATGGTGAATTATTGGCAATCGGATTTTGGAGTAATTAATGCGCGGAGATTCACTTTCCCAGTTGGCGCTCTCTTTCTTGAATTACAATTAAACCAAACGGTCATTAATCTTGCCTTGTTTATGATTTATTTTTCCTTTTAAATAAATTTAGTTAGGGTTTTCTTGATCTTTATGGATTGACCACAGCTCAATGATGGTTTGTTAATAGATTGATCAAATTACTATATATATATATATATATATATATATATATATATATAGTTTGTGTTATTTTGTTACTTATAAGTTATTGCATGCGATCGATGTCTTTTGTGGATGAATAATGCCGTTCTGTCAACATGTGTCTCGTTCTTGCAACTTGGATTAAAGATTGCAAAGTGTAGTATCAATTAATTATTTTATGTTTATGAGCTAAAATAATAATAATTTTATGTTTATATATGTATATATGTGTAATATTTTAAAAATATACAATTTATTATAGTGAAATATACTATTTATATTGAAACGCAAGCTACATGTTTAAATATAAACAAATTGTATGTTTCAATGCAATAAATCAGATATTTTAAAATATAATATAGAGTGCACGTTGCACCTAGTGTACGTAAACCCACTCTATATGTATATTTGTATAATCGATTATCCTAATTTTATCATTAAAATTGGTATATTGCACTTTTGGTCCCCAAGAGAATGGGTCGGTTGCAAAGTGATCATTTTTTCGACAAAAAAAAAAAATATTAGTTATGTCATTAGAAAGTATCAAATGTTCTAATATAAAGTATTAGTTGCGAAACAGGTGCAAGGTAAAATATTTTTAAATTATATTCAAATTATATATATGATTATTAAACTCTTCCAATCATACATAAATTATTAATTGGTTTGAATTTTTTTTAATTATATAAATATTATAGATATTTTTTTTAAAATTTCTTAGATTTTACATTAATTATATACATATTATATATATATTTGGATGTTACATATATATTGTTTGATTTGCAAAAATTTGTTCATTATTTATAATTTATGAATTCATGTTGATTACGTAATTCATTTTCCTCAATTTTGTAAATTTGGTCCCATAATTTTTTGGTCAATTAACGGTTTCCATCCATTTGAACAACGGTTTGGGACCAAAACTGCTCAAAAAATGACCATTTTAAAACCTAGGGACCAAAACTATTTTCAGGTGTACAATTCATGTTATAAGTGCAATTTGTTCTCAAGGGGAAGATGTAGAGGATTATGTACACAATTTTTACTCTGTTCAGGTGTACAATTCAGTGTATTCTCACTCTGTTCCCCCCATGAATGGTGAGGAGTTATGGAAGATAACTGGTTACATACCCTACCACCTAATTTTGCAAAGAGGAAAGTTTGGTAGGCCTAAGAGAAAGGGAGAGAAGGTCTGGTGAAGTAGAAGTGAACAATCAAGGAGAAGGCGTCAAACTATGCCAAGTAATGACCTTACAAAGTCAAATGTTCATTTTGTCATGAAACTTGGCATAACAAGAAGGGTTGTAAAACGAGGAAAGATTTTGAGGCTATGATAGGCGAGGAACAGAACAATGGGTGATGAACTGAAGAAATGACTCAAGGAGAAGACATTCCACCAATGACTCAAGGAGCTGATGAACCTGATGTTGTAAGTTCTCATTCAATAATTCTATTTTATCTATACTTTTCTCTAAACTGATGAACTTGTACATTTATAGGAGGTTCCTCTGATCAAAAGGGCAACCACAAGGAAAGAGAGGACAAAATTAGCTATTGTCCCAAAGAAGAAGAAGAAGAATTCAGTCTCAATTGGAAAATCTTCAAGGAGTGCAGCAGAGTTCATTACTAATCCATTGGGCTTACAGAGGTCAGCTACATCATTTGCTCCCAACAGCTTTACTGGAGGAGGACCAGTACAGAAGGTTGAGCATGTAAGAGTGTTTTTCTTGTTGTTTAGGTATCATAGATTCATATGTTCATAGAATAACATGTTCTTAGTTGTTGCATGTTTCAATTATAGGTTCAGAGTTCTGCTTCTTTTACTCCCAATAATTACATTGGAGGAGATGTGGAGGGTCCATATCTGGGAGATTCAACAGTGGCTGATAAGGATGGAATGAGTGTCACAACAATTGGGGGTAAGAAGTTTGTCACACAGACCAGTCTCACAAACATGTCAAAGAAATTGAAAGGTAAAGAGAAGTAGATGAGGGTTGGGGTAGGTTAGGAGGATAGTTTTTTGTCTTTTAAGCCACTACAATCTCATTGTCTTTTATAGTATACTGAAAACTCAAGTTTTGTGCTTATAATGGTATCAGATTGTGGTGGCTTAAGATTGGTGGTACATTTGGCTTATATTTTGCTACTGATTGGTGATTTGGTATTAATGGGGTGGAAGTGATGTATATTTTGCTGCAGATTCATGGTATATTTGGCTTTTAATGCTCTTAGTATTTGCTATTCATGGTATATTTTGTATTTTGTATTGATGGTATCTTGGTTTGAATTGTTTGTATGTATTAGATGGTATTTGCTTAGTTTCTTGTATTTTGTATTTGAGTGCTGCAGATTGTTTGGCTGATCAGTAGGTTAGCATAAAACATAGACAAGATAGGACATTACATTAGATATCATTAGAACATTACTAATGGGACATTACATTAGACAGATTTAGGACATTACATAAGATAGGATATTAGTCCTAGAACATTTGAAAAGACAACCAAAATAGGAATCACATTCAGATGCAAGAAACTAAGCAAACCACTGTAAGGCCCTAGATGCAACAATGAGAAGTAGTACAACCAAAAACAGTTTTTTCAATTTCAGTAGTTCCTTTATTGCTTTAGTCAGAACCTTGATTTCTTGAACCAGAATTTTCATCTCCTCAATCACCTTAAGAGTCAGTGTCTTCACCAACCCCCTTATTGCTATCTTCAGCCCACATAAAAGAAATCACATCCACCATTTTCACTTAGGGAGTCGGGACAGTTATGAAATAGTCTTCCTCTACTTCTAGGCTTCTGAGAAACGTACGTACGACAAGCTTTCCCACAATAGCAAATAAGGTTGTGTCGGATTCGAGCAGAAGATGAGGAAGACATGGTGTGTTTAGGTGTTTTTGGATTTGGATTTAGTGTTGAATGTGTTGTGTTTCTTTTTTCATGAATGTGTCTTGTTGAATGTGTGAATATATGTGGAATGTATATATAGCAAAGAGGAAAATCTAGGTTTTGGGAGAGTTTTGAGCGATCGAGATGGACTTAATTACAAGCCTCATTTTATGGGACACAGCTTCAATCAATCAACAGTTAATTGTCCAAACCACTGGAAATTTTGTGTTAAGACCAAACTTAATGTGTACAATTTCATATGTAAATTAAATCAAAGAACATATTGTTTTCTAGCCAAGGAGCTGAGTTTGTAAGATGACACATGACAGTACCAATATCATTATCAGATTAATGAATTTAGCATTTTCTGGAGTTCATCCGCCAGGGTTGGTGGCAAGAGAAAAGACGCCATACAAAAGGCAGGAATAGCTTGCGCCGCCGATTTTATTATAAGTACCTCCTTGCCAGCCTTACACACTTTCTTTGTCCTCCAATTTTGAAGCCTATCCCACAGCCTATCACCAACAATACATACCGGAAAATAGCCTTTTTATATATTCCTCCCAAGTAGGGAAGGAAGGCCTAAATATCTCCCTGTATTCAACGGATTCGAAACTCCCAAGATAGCAGCCAACTCGTTCCCTCGTCTCCTCGATCCCCACATTCCGGCTAAAAAAATATTCCTGATTTCTCATAGTTGATTGCTTGACCCGATATTCGCTCATAAGTATGTAAAATCTCCTTCAGTTTCAAGCATTGTTGTCTCTCCGCCCTACAGAATAATAGAGACATGAATCATCTGCAAAGAGTAGATGAGAGACGGAAGGAGCCGACCCACAAACTCGACTCCCATGCACAAGACATTATAAATTAGTTTATATATCAAATTGTAATAAGTATCAATTTTATATTATAAATTAAACATTTTTTCACAGGAAAATATGTGTAAATTAATAAAGATATAAACTATTATAGCCAAATATGGTTTTAATATTTACGAGTCTTAAGTTGATATTTATATCTTTCAGGTCTCGAATTGTTAAGTTTCTATCTTTTAGGTCCTAAAGCGATAGGAAAAAATATTTCAGATCATAAATGATAGTTTTACTATCTTTCATGTTCTAAATTAATGACATTATTCATTTTAGGACATATTTAATATTTATCATATGCATGACTTTAATTAGTTTAAAATTTGATTATTTTAGTTCGGACCTTGGACTCAGACAAAAGAATTTAAATCTAACCTTAAATTGTAAAAAAAAAGAAAAAAGTAAAAAATTAAGTCTTTTAGTGGGAGTACCTATATTGAGATTCATCCTAAAATTTTGGCCTTGATATGAAATTCTCAATTAATAAGAACTTGATTTTATTGATATGTTATTTTTTTTTTCGAGCAAATGATGATTCGAACACAATATGACCTCTCGACATAGATGGTGGTGCTCCATCCGTTTGAGCTATTTCACTTCGTCTCGTTCCTTTCCGTTTCGTTCCTTTCTATAGTATTGAATGCAGAGTAACACTCATGTGAACCAGGTTCACACATGAACTCTATCACTGTTATGTATAAAAATTATCATTGTTATGTATAAAAAATTTCTCTTTTTAAAAATATAGAGATTTTCTAAACAAATGATTGTTTTTTGTTTATAAAATGATAATTTTTATACATAACTTGTGAAAGTTTTTATATGTAATAATAATACTTAAATAACCGAGTTATAAAGATGAACCAGGTCTATATATATACTCCTATTGACTAATAACTAAAAAAAATGGAGATTAATAGGAAGGGATTAAAAAAAAAAAATTTTAATTTTTTTTTAAAATTTTGAGCTAGCCTATCTAATGGGCATGACCCCAACTGGGCATAGCCCAACCTTTTGTGCTCTAATATGGGCTGAGCCTGATTCATTGGTTGGGCCTAATATGCCAAATGAGATCACCATAGAGCCCAACCTTTTTCTGAAAATTTTGGTGCTTTTGGAATTTCATTTTTCAAAACTTTGCAACTTTTTTCAAATAAATTTATTGAATCCTTTCATGTGGGTCCCTTGCATGTATGGCACTTGAGCAGATTACTAAAGTTTTCTAAAAAAAATTAATAAAATAGTTAGTCCAGACAATAATTTGATTACATATTCTCAATTTTCGATGGCACGATTGGTCATATATATACCGCCGACGTGGTGTATACAGAAAGCAGCCCCAATTTGCTTGGGGGTGACTAGAATCTAGGTTTTAAATTTTAAAAGTGACCTACAATAATTTTAAATATAAATAATTATATATCGAATGTTTAAATATCTCTATAAATGACCTTTATAGATGCTTAGGGTGAAATGACCAAATGGAGTTCCGTGTCATGAAATGAGAGTGAACTAGTCTCACCCAAATTCTTGTTGACAGCGATCGAGCGACGTTAGAATAATAAGAAAAAAATAAGGGGAGTTAGAAGATGTTTTCAATAAATTATTGTGATAATCTAGAATTACATGTGTAAAAATAAATTTGAGGGTGGTTTTTTTTTTTTTTTAAATCAAAACAATGTCCAAAAATCAACAATTATGAGAAGTATCAGGAAGGTCGCCCACAAAAGACGGGGATTTCGAATCCAATAATAAAAACTAGAAAAACTCCTAAAATTTCTCGCCAGACGGTGAGCCACTATGTTGGCTTCACGATTTATCCATTGCACCAGAACACGAGGATGCCGACTCAATTTAGATTTGCAACCATAAATAATGTTACCAAAGACATACTAGAATAATTATGAACGCAGATCAACTACCAATTCAAGAGATCCATCTCAATGATTACTCGTCTCAACTTCAAGTCAATTTGTAGCCATAATAATAATCCAATGTACCACATGGTAAAATGGTGATGACATAGCAAATGTTGGTGACGTGGCGGCCGTAACCGAAGTTCAAGAAATGACCAACCACGGCGTATGAGGATGACATAACAACTTTGGAGCAAACTAGACTAGATAATGAAAAATTGGCAATGACCTATCACCCCACAGAAATATAGGTCATAGGTCACAGGTAGCCCATAGGTTGCCAGTGGTCACAGATCACAGATCGCAGATAACCCAAAGCTGCGCCATTTAAGACCAAGAGGGAAAACACACGCCATAAAAAGTGGAGGTCGCCCATAAAGAAAGTCAAGAAAGACGACAAGGAAAGAAGATTAAAAGAGAAGATTGACATATATGTTAAAAGGCCCGTTAAGAGGGCCATTATTGTTCTATACTTGTACCTTGTAAAATCTATAAATAGGGGACAATCTCAATGGAAAAAGGGAGGGAAACACATACAAAATGATAGTGAAATAGATCTGGTTTGGCATGCCCCAGACGTAGTCCTTCCGATCGTACTGGGTCATCAATTTTGTTTGTTCTTTATGTTTATCATTCATTATTCATTCATGATTCATAGATTATTCGTTTGTGGCCCTAGACGTAAAATCCAGACTACAACAAAGTCTTTAATCCATGAAAGAGCTTCATGAAATTCAATTGTCTCCCCTTCTTCCAGTTTATAACCACACGACATAACATGAGTTCGGCTGTAGATGTGGATTCCTCTTTCATCACGTAGAATAAAGTCTAACCCCATTTCCATTATATCCGAGAAAAAAACAGCATCAATATTCAGTTTAACAAAATTAGTGGCGGACGTTTCCACTATTTACAGGAACTAGGTTGATTTTGCGGAGAAAAAAAAAAGCATCAATATTCAAAAAAATGAATGAAAAATATGTCTTTGATGTAAATAAATGGAATAAAAAAAGTGATTTAATTCTTCATTTTACGAGAATCCTCCTTCATCATCAATCCAAGAGCTATTAAGAGTAATACTTTTTTGTGTTTTTAACTTCGCACTTATATATTTTATTCTGTTCAAACTTTTTATTAAACATTTACATATTTAAACCATTTTTACAAAAACACTCATCATTTTCATTGTTAAACCATTGTTAAACACTCATCATTTTCATTGTTAAATCATTTTTACAAAAGATACACTTGCTTGAGACGGTCTCATAATAAGACAGAGCATAATTTATATATGATGTTTTAATATTTTAAAAATAATTAATTTATACTCTATTTCGATAATATAAATTTTTGTCTTTTTTACAAACACCCTATTAGTAAAGAAAATTTCATGTCTTTTATTTGCACCAAATTAATTTGGTTCAATTTAATTTTAGAAGCTCTTTTTCTAAAAAAAAATTTCAGTTTTAGTTATTTTTTTTTCAATTTCAGTTTGCTTTTAACTTTAATTTTAGTTTTAATTTTTTTTTCTTTTTTTTTTTGACCTAGACCCAAACCCTGGCCTCGGTGGTTCATGGTTCATTTTTACCGAAGTGATTCATGATTCTTTTCGGTAGAATAAGTCATAATTTATGATTCATTATTTAGTGTTTAGAGTGTAGATGCTTCATCCAAATTGAAATTGAATTCAGAGAAAATATCACAAGTGGTCATGTAACTTTGTTCGATTTTAAAAATAGTCATGTAAGTTTTTATTTTATCAATTGTGGTCCTTTTGGTTTTAATTGTAGTCATTTTCTTGGGATAATTTAAAATTTGGATTTTAAAATTGACCTAACATTTTATTCTCGATCACATTGTTACCGTCACCACTCTCATTTGAATTGTCTTTTCATTAAGGAAGAAAAAATCTTCAATCAATTTTATGTTTTGATTACACCTCCCAGGTGAATCGCAACTTCAAAATCATTTAATTACATTCATTATAGTGGTTAATTTTTCGGTGATTTATGTTGAAGTGAGGTTTAAAACTTATATTATTCTCTTCCTTTCATTTACCGTCATTTCAATATTTTTTTAAGATTGTTTTTGTGTGCTACGTCATATTTCCGGCTTATTTTAAAATTTAAAATTTTTAATTTTCCAATGAAAAGAACTACAATTGAAATCAAAAGAACCACAATTAATTAAATAAAAATATATATATCTATTTCTAGAATCAGACAAAATTACACGATCGTTTGTAATTTTTTTCTCATTGAATTCATGCAAACGGTGGACACGATAGTCACTCATTAGTAATTTGGCATAAAATAAATGGGGGCCCACAAAAGGTAGTGGCAGAGATTAGGTCTGCCAGTTTCTCAGATGTGTTTGTCCAAAACCAGGAATACCGCTGGACCACACCCTTCTCCGCCACATATTCAATTTTGCCCTTTATGAATATTTTAAAGAATAAACAGTTATTGCCTGCTCCTCGTCCACCTACACCTCTTTATCACGCCTTATCTTAACCAATCAACCATCGACGCGCCTATCCGCTAAATTCCAATTGGATATCAATTCGTTCCAGAGCGCATATTCTTATGAAGCATCATTTTGTAATGGATTTTGATACTCTAATTTACGTTTATAATTATATTTTCATATGTCAAATTTATTTAGATTTTAATTTAACATGCTAATAGGAATTGAATTCTTTTAAAAGAGACGATTTCTCTCGTCTTATGTGAAATTCTAAATGATAAAAAAATCAAATTTAATACTAATTGAATTTAAAGTTCATAAATTGCTGAAAAGTCTTCCTCTTCTATTTCATAAAATCAATCAACCAAGTAAAATAATAATGAAAACATCTATTTACTAGTAAGTACAAATCTAGAATTATAATATCAATATAATTACTACATGCAGAAACGGACCCAGAAATTTCACCGAGGGGCCCAATTTATAACATAATTTAGCTAAATCCACTTTTGAATTTTTTATATATTTTCAAAAATTATTTGAACTTAATATTTTTATATTATCGGAGTCAAATACATTTATATATAAAATATGAATTATACATATTTATTTCTCTATTTCGCTATTCCTTCTTCTCATCCTTCCAAAATATTAAAGCATTAATATACAATTTATACTCCGTCTCACTGTGAGCCCGTCTCACGCATGTGTGTCTCAATTATAAAAATATATATATAAACACATATAAAAAAAGTTCAAGTGGGGTAGGGGGGCCCAATGACTCCCTTGGCCCCTATGTAGATCAGTCCTTAACTACATGTTGAGGGCATATCGCGCGAGATGGGTTCGAGTCCATGCGTCAACAAGCTGTAAGATTTAAAGAGGTCCGTAAATTTCCTAAGTATAGTACCTCGGTTGGTTCCAAGGACAGAGCATTAACTACGACAAGACGTGTGTCAGAAACATAGTACAAAAAATCTTTCTAAAATCATACCCGAGTCAAAGATAAATCGGCGAGGGACGGCCGTGATTGACTGCTCAGAGTACTTAAACGGCTAATTCCCTGCAAATTCGGGAATTACCTTGATCGACATGCTAGCGAGGTCTGCGAGGTCCCCAAATCTCGAGCGACCTCCCGCGAACTCCAAGAACAGATCAAATCACACCTTTGGCATTTAATGTTTTGCCGGCCAACTTTCAACCAATAATATTTGTAAATCGGGAGAGTGAGCTCCACTCCCCCCCCACACTATAAATAGGGCTCATTTATGAGACCCAAACAACTAGAGAATTCATACCATACCAAACCTCTTGCAATTTTACTTCTTGCATTTATAAATAACATTTATTCTAACTCTTAATCATATGCAATGAATGCAACATACACCACTTAATTACTTGTTTGTGTTACTAAAGTCCTAAGCCACAATCAAACTCTCTAATCCGATATTTTAGTACACAATACTACATAAATAAAATATATGAAATCGAATATTATTTCATTGGTTAAAAGATATAGAGTAGGCCTCATGTGAAACTTGTTCACCAAAAAATTAGTTCCACACAAAAAATTCATGAAACAGATTAAGAGGTATGATTTATATAATTAAAAGCTATTAATCGTAATAACTGAAGGTTATAATTTATTATTACAGAAAAGGTATTAATCGTAATACTGAAAGGTATAACTTATATTACAATTTACAACATGAGTATTAATAATTGAAAAATATGCTTACATTATAAAAAAAATATTAATTATGATAACTATATGGCCAGATCCACTATTTTCAAAATCGGGTTGAACCGGCCGGTTGAATAGGGATCCAGCCATGGAACCGGTCCGATTATCCTAAAAAAATAATTTTTACGGTTGAACGAAAAAAATCGGTCAAAACCGGTTGAACCGACTTTTTGTTATTTTTTATATTTTTAAATTAATTTAAAACTTAATTTTTATTTTTATCATCCTTATTTTAAATTGTATTGTGTTGTCTATGATTCTATTGTATTTATTTGAAAATAAAACTCATAATATATAATTTTAAAATTTATAAGTGCACATTTATTATATTTTTAATGTAATATAGAGAATATTTTAAAAATATTGATAAGGATCATTTTAATGGTTGGATCGCCGATCCGATCGGTCCAATTGGTTTAACCGCCAACTGGTATCAAATTTGATTTGGTCGCCAATACGATTATAAAAACACTGGTCAAATCTATAAATATAAAGTTTCCATGGATCCCACAATAACAAATATTACATCTTTTAAAATGATTTGTAATTGCAATTATCACAATCAATTCACCTAAATAGCTTTCAGTGTTTTATTTTTGAGTAACACTCTTCTGAAACAAATCAATACATGAACTCTTTTTCTTTTTTTTTATCAAACAAACTTAGTTGTTAGTTGTTAATAGTTAGTACACCAAACGCTCAAACACTCCACAAATTCACCAAACCACCTTATAGCTCACATACTCCAATTCGTTCCCAAAGGGAATCGAACCTGGATCTCCGACTCAATTGAGGAGTCCAGTGGCCAGGTGGGCTAAGCCACCTGGATATCAATGTTGGGATTATACTGGAAAGTATGCTTTTACTTTGTATAATCAAAACTGAATTTCGGACTTATTTACTGAAATAAATTGTTTATCACTGATGCTTTAAATATCATCGAATGTTACATATATTTACTGCATAACTGTTCAATAAATAGTACGCGTTACATTGTAGTTAATTTAGTGATACCAGATCACAGAAGATTAAATTAACAGTCCCTTGTAACTAAAAGTACAACATTCACGACCTAGATGGAAATGAACAATCCATCGTGAAAGGTTGAAGTGTAAGGCTCAGATTGGTTTGTCTTGACCAAGAGATTACACTAGTGCATGATTGATGCACTGAAGAGGACCTACAGGAGGACAAATTCTTGTAATCGAACAAGGAAGAATTAGATCTCGTGGGTTCGTTATTTTTAATCTTCGTTCCTTAAATAGGATCGCGTGTGGTTAGTAATTATTGCTTTGACTTATTACGGGTAGAGAATCAACGAGATTCAATACTTTATATCTTGGGCAATATTATTGGTCACACGCGATTGCTAAGATTTAATACGAAGAATCGGTGTAAAGACGCTTGTTCGACGGTTCTCTTGGGAGGTTCATAAGATTTATCATATCAAATCTTGCAAGTGGAACTAGTTTCCCAGTATGGATAATAATGTTAAATCGATTTCTTAACCAAGGACATGAGGATATTAATTAATGGAAAGCTATTTCAATTGCTTGAATTAATTAATGGGCTAGATAATCTTAAACACGGGAAATAATAGCAAGGGAGCCATATTAATCGTAATATGGGTTAAGATGGATAGTGCAATATTAATTATGTAGTGAGATTAATTAATATTTATGGGCTTGAATAATATTGTGGCTCAATATTGATAATTCAAGGTCCATTGGAAGATCCAATCTTAATTCTCCTAAAGGCCCCCAAGAAATTTCCAACATAAAAGTTCAATAACCGAAAAAAGGTGTTTAAAAATAAAATAAATTCTTGTTGCAATTTTTCCTCATTTTGAAAAAATATGAATAAAAAAGGGGAAAGATTTTCTTTGAATTTTGTTATGGAATGAAGATATATATTCTTGGAATACAAGATTATCTCATTAAATTCAAGAAATCTCCCACTTGGTTATTCATATAGATATTTCGAAAAATTTTGAAATAAAAGGAAATAAAGATTTTCTTGATTTTCTTGAAAAGATATTATGGAAGATATATATTTCTTGGAATACAAGTATATCTCATAAATTCAAGAAGATTCAAATCTTGGATTCTTGATCCTATTATTTTAAATTTTCCATAACAAAAAGAGAGTGAGATTTTTATGGAATATTTTAATTATGGAGAAAAGAATATATGAGATATATTCAAGATTTTGAGATCAAGAAAATTTTTTTCCCCTATTCTATATGCAAAAAAATCGCCACTACACCTCTATAAATAGGGATGAGTGTTTCATTCCCAAAGATAATTCCATGTCTTTGGAAAAATTAGTATATCCACAAAGGTGGTGCAACAAATTTTTATTTTCCCTTTTGTTAATTGTTCATGAAGTTTCCTTCAACCGGATTGACGAAAAGGACTAGGAATACTTGGGAAGGCTTTTTTTGGTGTGTTTAATCGATGAGACCATTGCCCACTCGAAGAGGTTAGTTCACGTAAAACCCGTAGCAATTCCGCGTCGTAGGATTTATGTGAACTGTTTATATGCATGATTTGTTGTTGAATTATTATTTGAATTAATATAGAATTAATTCATACTAGTAATAATTGTTAGAATTAAATTTGTATTTAAATATTCATCCCGAATAGATCCATGCAAATAATTCCCCAACAATCAATACATGAACTCTATCAATGTTATACAAAAAAATATCATTTGAGATGCACTAAAGTTTTTATTATTTTAAAATATAAAATATTTTTTGACAAAGGATAGTTTACAAGATAATATCAAAAGTTTTTATACATAACAATGATAATTTTATACATAACAGTGATACTAAAAAAATCGAGTTCACAGTGAACTCGGGTTCATACAAGTTTGCCTTCATTTTATATTTTATTGTTAGATGAATAACATGTACTGTATAATATTTATAAATAAATAATACGTGTAATATTTAAGATTAATAAATAATTTGTATTAGTCACAATAATTGTATTAAAAGTTCAAATATGAGATTTGAAATGTACTTATTATGTCATCCAGTCTCACAAATACAAAACATGGAATGTTTTGCATGAGACATGATACTTATATATCATAGTGTTTTAAATGAATAACATATGTATCACTTAAATGAAAATCAATAAATGATTTTACATAAAAAAAAGAGTCAATTTTACGCGAGACTATTTTACGGGGTTAATGGGATGAAATCCGTTGTGGTTTGAAAATTGTATGAAACTCCCTTGTAATTTATTAAATTAAGCGTGTACGTACCCCTTATTAAAAATGAGTTAACAATTTTTTCAATTTCTTCTATTTCCCGTATCTTTTTATCCAAATATTGAAGTTTTAAAACTATATGAAAGATATAATGAAAAATAGTTAAAATAATTAACTTATTGTTTGAAAATGAGTTATTCGCTTGATTTAGCAAGGGGCTCTTGCAACTTTCAAACCACGAGAAAATTTCGCACAATACCAAACTATATAAAACTTTTGTGCAATTACTTTTTGTTTTACTATTAGACGGAATATAATTTGAGAATAACATCGAAACATTTAGAAAATAGTGTGTTTTAATTGATGTGATTGTCTCACATATTTTGACAAAAATTTGTGTGAATTCGATGTTACTGTTAACTTGATATTTTAAGTATCATCATTATGTATAAAAACTGTCACTGTTATTATGTATAAAAAATATAACTATTATACATAAAAATTATCATAATTTAAAATATATTTTATATTTTTAAACAATCAATTTATTAATTCACTATCAACTTAATTTTTTAAGTATTACTGTTATGTATTATATTACTCTCGAAGTTAAAAGTTTATATTAAAAAAATTATCACGATTTAAACAATAGAATAATATTACTCTCGAAGTTTAGCCAAGAAGAATCACGGATAATGGTATAAAATGTTGTTTTCTCGGAATTACCGCATCTAAAAATGGTAAAAGAACGAATTTACAGCGTGGCAGTCAGTGGTAAAAGTGGAAATTCCACGCTTACTTTTCACAATCCCATCCCATCAGCAGGCAACAGTTTCCATCTGCATTCAGTTGCACCCAATAATTCCCGCACCAATATATAAGCCTAGAGAGAGAATAAAAATAAAAATAAAAATAAAAATAAAACAAGAACAAAGAATTATTGGTCGTTCGTGAAAACGAGTTCCCTTCACTCAGGTAAAATTTCGTAATCTCAAACCCTAAATATCAGTTTCTAAATGTTAACAATTTTAAATTGATAATGATTCCTCGCTTTAATTTTTCCTTTTTATGAGAAGAAAGACTTCATTATGATTCGCCGTTTAAAAGGCCGGCGAATTTTGTATCCGTATTGAATTGTTGGGAATTTAGGTGCTTATTTTAGTTGAATTTGCTCTGCTTTTCTTATATCATCTTGGTAGTGGAAAATTTTCGTCTTAATTGAGCCGATTCAATGTCATTGAAAACCCGACGGAGCTGGTTATTTTCTTAGTGATTCTTGAAGATTTATCTGTATGTTCGTTTATCTGCTTTTATGCGTGGCGGAATTGATTTTTTGGTGGTGTTAATTGCCTTATAAAATTGGTGACATCCTTGTATTTTTTTTGCATTGCAGGCTTTTGTGCATCAATCAGCACTATGACTTCATCTGTTCACAGCCTCTCTGGTAATTTTTTTTACTTGATTGTTTTGTTTGTATGTTTTCGATTTCTTGTCCTCAATATATCTGTGTATTGTACTAATTTTTTTGTTATACTGGATTTCTTGCACAATTTTGACTTTTGAAATGATGTGTTGGAGTAGAAAGTAAGCATACAGAGTAGTTCTGGAAATCCCTCTTGTTCTCCGGAATATAGTGCTAGCCAATGATATACGATAATATAAAAGTTGTAACAGGGGAATTCCAATGCATAAGAACATATAACTTACAAAATCTAGCTGGAAAAAACTCGGGAATTAGTTGAGCAGATTTTATTGTGATTATGAAACATGGTATTTGGATACATTATGATCATGTGTTAATTCAGTTAAGGAGTATTACATGGCGTTTATCGATTATCAATTTGTAGATGAGACCTCTGGAAGTCTTAAGTAGATATAGTATCTTGAAAAAGCAGTTAGGCCGATGGGAGTATATGCACCAAATTTTACCTTCTTTACGATATTGCAAACTGATTGTTGCATTGCCTACAAACATCAAAAGTTGGTATAATTACAGTGTTATTGTAGTGTTTGACAACGATCCTGACAACGTGACGCCTTTGTATTAGCGTTTCTTTCTTTCTTTCTGGACCTTCTTGCTGGTTTTAATTGTTTCCTATCTATGAATGTTCTTCAGATAATAGTGAGGCCGATGAGCAACAAAGGCAGACAGAGTCTCACATGCAGCCCTTGTCTCCTGCTAAAGGGATGTGTCACCCTGTCATTGCATCACCAACGATGCACTACCCAGCACCTGCTCAACTTGGAGTTGGAAATGTAATGGTAGTTCTTGGATTACTAGTTGTCCTGTTGTGGGTTGTGAATTAATTTTGATTTCTAGAGTTTTCTGTTTTTTTCTTAGATATTACCTTCAGTATGTCTGTTTTGTACAATCCTGGAAACTTTCTGAAATATCATTGTCATAATGCTCTTGAATCTAATGCAATACTCGATAGAAGAAAAAGTAGGTAATATGTTGGTCTTTGTGGAGTCATTAAGATAAAGGATTTGAGTTCACGTTAGGTTAATGTATCTACGTTAGCTTACCTCTTTGATCATGAGACTGAATTGATTAGAAATGTGATAATCTCTGATATACTATTTTATCGGCAAATATATGCAGACCCAAACAGCTGCTTATCCATATCCAGATCCTTACTACAGGAGCATATTTACTCCGTACGACTCCCAACCTTATCCAGCACAACCTTATCCTGCGCAGCCTATGGTACTGTTTATGCATCCTAATGGAAGTGCTCGATATGTCTTATGGTTCTAAAACTAATCTTAATTCAGGTGCATCTTCAGTTGATGGGAATGCAGCAAGCTGGTGTCCCTTTGCCATCAGAAGCAGTTGAAGAGCCCGTCTTTGTGAATGCCAAACAATATCATGGCATCTTGCGACGTCGACAATCTCGTGCAAAGGCTGAGTCAGAAAATAAACTTTCCAAACCTCGAAAGGTACTAGTGCACTTGTTCATCTTGTCTCTTCTGTTATCATGAGTTAATTTATTGTTGGACTCATTCAAAGGACTTCTCGACCGTACATTGGGTGCATTGCACCTAGTGTAGGGTCCAAAGAAATTTTCCATGCTGCCCTCCAGGCCACTGCCCAATTGTGCAACACATTAAAGCTCAACTGGACAGTTCCTTGCAGGGTAGCATATAATAAACCGGTCCAAAGGACCCTCATTCAAAGTGTAGTCTGACTAATTATCCTGTAACTTCGGCTATAAGGTAAAATTTAACAATTATTGTGGTCTTGGTTCCATAGTCCTGTGACATTTGGTGGGAAGGAGGGCTCTTCCGATCAAGATCTCTTTGCCTTGGAATTTGTCTTAGTGCAATCTACAATTAAGACACTTCACAATTGATGATTTTTGCAGCCCTACTTGCATGAATCTCGGCATTTACATGCACTGAGACGAGCTAGAGGAACGGGTGGTCGCTTCCAAAAGAAGAATGATAAGAAGAAAGACGTGGAATCAAGTGAGAAATCACAGGAGAATATTAACCTTAACAGTGAAAAGGATGATCCTAAGAGAATGCCTCCTGAAGATGTAGCTTAAATGCCAGGATTTTATCTTTAGAAGGGTTGAAAGACGAGTAGCTCAGCAAACACAGAAATTTGCTATCGAGATGGATCGCAGTTCACCTGGACTTCAGTTATAGTTCCTGTTTGTACATTCCGCTATAGGTTTTTGTAGGAGCTGTAGCATTTTCAGCAGATTGTGAATTTCAGAATTGCAGTACTAGTTTTTCCTTATCAAGCAATCATGTAACTCAACGTCGCTCTTTTAGGTTGTGACCAAGTAATGATTCATTTGTCATAGAGATCACATAGTTAAAAGCATTAGTATTTGAGATTGCAATCGGTTCAAAATTTCTGAATTCGAAGGATGCGAAAATGGAGCCAATATATGGTCAATTGAAATTGATGTCTGTATTTGTTGGTATTGAATCAGCTCATGAGCCAAACATGCTGGACCGTCCCTAGTTTCTTATGCTTCAAATGGAGTCATTTGGAGTTTTATAAAATAAAATCTTGTCAATTTTGCCAGAAGATAGCACATAGCACACTTACAAAATCTGTTCAAGTATTTTGATCTTTCAAGTCTTTCCAAATACCATTTGGATTAGTTTTCGAAATTCAATGAACATCAGACTTTTGGAGTGTTATTCATGTGTTTAGATTGATTAAGAGTCAATGTTTATGAGTTTGATTCCAGAAAGTTGCTTTGAGTTAAAATTGTCATTTATTGACGTACATAAACTCCTATAAATAGAGCCTAGGTTCTGGTAAATGTAATTATTAAAAAACAAGGTTGAATGAAAAATATATTTTTAAATCTATTGACTTATTTAGAAAAATGATTCCTTATTATTTCCTCTAAATTTTTTGGTGGATATCTTAAGTTGATAAGTTTCTCCACTCTTTGGTGGATCATTTAGTGTTGTCTTGTTTCACCTATTCATTTCACCACTTTCAGATATAAGTGAATTGTGGTATTGATTCAAATGGTTCCATATAAAAGAATTTCAACACCGCTAAAGGGGTGGTACAAACATATTAAGAAATAGAACAAAAACCATATTTAAAGAACACCTTGAGCATGTTTCAAAATGTCTGTTCCAACTCCTTAATGAAATCATCCAATTGGCCTTACTCCTGCAGGTACAATACATGAAATAGCATGCCAAGAAGACGGGACATACACCGACAAGGTGATAACTATTCTAACGCTAGAAATCACGTTTAGATGAGCATTGCAAGGCCCTCCTTCTTGGGAGGAATAGCTGCCTTGTTTCCTGGGAAGGCAACACGGGAAATATCGACGAGGGCCTTGAAGCTGTAGGGCTCATGCATAGATATCTCAGACAGCACTTTCCTGTTCAATTGAATGTTCTCCTTCGTCAGTCCATGAATGAAATTTCCATAGTTCACCTGTTATGCAAAAAAGAATACATCACTACGACTACCTCAAACTGAAAAATTCATGCTTATAACAATCTTTTGTAAAATATGCAACACAGAATATTTGAAATAATAATGTAAAGATGAAAGATTAAAGTTCAGATACACTGAACTGAATGACCATCGACGGGTGTAAGGAATAATGTCGAGTAACAATAATAGAGGTAGCTTACAAAGGGTTCGGAAAGGAAATAGATAACGATAATAGACGCACCCACGATTAACACTTGGTTGCACCAACTGGTGCACTACTAAATACTAATACTGATCAAGAAATACCTTTTATTAAAACAACTAATACCATTTAAAAACGCATTTGACTTGCGCGGAGCAACTAGTGCATAGAAATACTTGTCCATCTGAATATATACATGAGTCTCAAGACTAGGATAAATTCCCATTTCCCACCCCCCTTCTTTTAAATGAGAACCTTTTGAGACTATTATTTAAGTTGTCAACAATGGAAATGCCAACTTCAGTATTTTGAACTAGATACTCATACAAGCAGAGTATCGACTACCATACATAGTGACAAAACCAAAATGATTGAAACACATCTGCAACTATAACTACAATGCCTAGTTTAAGCATCAATTGATTCACATTTTACTTTTAGGTGATCTTGCTATGAACGAACACAAATCCAATCCACAAACTGATGCAGATTCACCAATCAATATTCAAACTTTTTTCTCCAAATTCATCCATTCTCACATTCATCCTGCATCTCTCAGATATGTTAATCAATTTTCAACCTATATCAAGCGTCACAGAACTCCATATCAGACCTAGAACAATAGATAAACGATTCCAGAAATTAACACAGCAAATTATAATTCGTCAACCAAATCAATCAAATCAAATCAAATGAAATTAATAAGATGAGAGAATAGAGAGAGAAACGCACTCCATGCTGACGAGTGCCGGCGTTGATTCGTTGGATCCAAAGGGAACGCATATCGCGCTTCTTGTTGCGGCGATCTCTGTACGAATACTGAAGCGCCTTCTCCACTCTCTCCCTCGCAATCCTAATACAGTTCTTCGCTCTCCCGCGAAAACCCTTCGCCAATTTGAACACCTCCTTCTTGTTCATCTTCCTCAATTTTGATTTTGCAGAATAATTTCTTCAGGGGTTTCTGCAAAAGGGGTTTTAGGCTTCCCCTGCATATCATTTTGATTCATTTATATGCTGCGTGTTACAATTTGGGCCTAGAGAAATCTAGCAACAAATAACGAGTCCAATAGGCCCATCTTTCATTGGGCCTCAGTGAAGCCCAAGACTGTATTAAGAGAGAAATAAATTAGAGAGAAGTATTTACTGACTAAATAATAAAAATAACTAATAAAGTAGGGTTCATTTTTTTACATATTATGAACTATGAAGTCTAAAATGGATAAATCTATCCTTTCTATATATTTAAATAAATTAATTTGATTAAGTTTGATATTAGTATGATAATAACGAGATTATATTTAATAAATGTGAATATAATAGGGGAAAGAGATGGGTTGACCAAAGTGTCAAAGATTATGATATATAATATATTAATTGTGTTATCCAACAAACATGATATGCCAATTATCTCTCAATCAAACCAATTTCAAAGGGTGGCTGCTTCCCTCTAATTTCAACAAAACTACAATTGCTTCACTTTTGTTTTTATATTATTAGTATATGCTATCCAAAATTCCCAAAGTTTTCTTCCCATGAAATCATTTCTAGTTTGCCTAATTTCTTATGTTGTTTTAGGGTTTTGTCTCATTAAAACATGCACTCTTGTCCTCTTTCAACACCCCCACCCAAAACAAAGCCCATCAACCCTCAATATTCCTCTAAAAACATTAATTTATAATCCACATATTTTATGTGGAGTACTGGAATCTCACTTCAAATTTTGTCACTCATCATTAATTCGTACTATATTTCAATTTTGAGAAAATAGTTATTTTCGTCCAATAATTTGCCACTTTTTTATTTTGGACCTGTTGATTTTTAAATTTTGATTTTCATTATGTAATTTTCACACTTTTTTAAATTTTAATTTTCGTCCTATAATTTACAATAATCAGAACCAAAAAAATGTAAAAGTATATAAGTTACAAGGCGAAAATTAAAATTTAAAAATCAAAAGGACGAAAAACAAAAAGTAGCAAAGTTATAGGACTAAAAAACTTTTTTTCCCTTCATTTTTTGTCCTTTTTAGTATATATTTTTTATACAATATATATGATGTTGCAAATGCATGTAAAAATTAAGAACTTGCAGTTATGAAACGAAATATAGTCACATGTACCATGCATATTAGATAAAAATAGCATCACATATATGTGTATGTGTGGAGTGCGACAACCTTAATTAGTTACAAGTATCATGAAACTTGAAGTATCTAAGAACATGTACACAATCATATATAATTTGGTTCAAAATAGGAAAGCTTTAATTTATAAATTTTGTCACATGTATTGGGTAATAGGTAGTATTAATTATAGTTGGCATGATAATGAAGAATGTGGAAGTGAGAGTGGTGTGTGGAATGAATGAGTCATAAGTAGAAACAGTCACTCTCAACCATATATGTGTGTGACATCAAATATTGCCTTACTTTTTGTTTCATTTATGAGAAGGTTGACAAATAAAATTCATAATCTTTGGTATCACTCATAATCATGGCAAAGTATTATACCATGATTTTGGTCTATTATTTTTAATGGGGAGAAAAAAAAAAAAAACCTCTTTTCCTCAGCATGAGCATCCTCTTACCTTTACAACTCTTATTATTTCAAACATGGGCCCCAATATCCTATGTCCCTTCCATCAGATCTATCTTATATTCTATAGTGTGTTGTCATGTGTGATATATATATATATATATAATTTATATAGAGAGAGATGTAAAATGGAAGCAAAGGCATGAAAATTTTAAGATGGTGGGGCTTCAATGAGGCTCAACTCACACATTCATATATAATATATATATATACTTAGTGCATTTCGTAATATATTTTTTAAACATATAATTTGTTTATATTGAAATATGCAATCTGTGTTTATAAAATAAATTGAATGTTTCAATGTGAACAAGTTGTATATTTCAGTGCAACAAATTATATATTTCATAAATATATTATGAAGTGCAAGGTGCATACAAGACCTATATGAGGCACATTCGCATGAGACGGAACATAATTTTGGCATTAAATTTTAACATTTTGGGAGGTGAGAGTGTTAATTTATACTATTTTATACTCCGTCTCATATATGATATCATCTCATATGAGTTTTTGTCCACCTTATATATATATATATATATTTTTAGAGAGAGAGGGAGAGGGAGAGAGACTTTTGGTGCATGAGAAAAGGGGAGGTTGGGCTGGCCCTTTTAGGATGCAAGGAAAAGAGGGGTGGAAAGAGACTTCCACTTTTATTTAATTTTGCAGAATCACGCAATACGCAATTGGGCATATGTGGGAACATTGCCAAGTGGGCCTGCCCCATTGGTGGACCCATTTAGGCCCACTCTACAAACCTTTTTTATTCCTCATACAAAACCAATAATATGCATACATACATATGATGTATATATATAGAAAGAGAGAGATGAGAGGTAGTTTCACTATCTACACTAATCATGATCATGTGCAGACATGCAGACACAATCTGGTTTCTAATTTTTCCTTTTCTTTTAATTTCCTCATGGGTCAAATGTATGGATCACAATTATTTCATTATCACACAAATAAAAGAAATCATAGTAAAAATTAAGATCATGTGCAAATGAATTAGTTGTGTAACTTGTGTTTGTATTTACATAGATGGAGCAAAATAACTAAGATTTCAATATAACTTTTTATCCTCTAAATAGCATGTTATATTCCACTATAAAGTCTGTAATCAACTAATCATTTTATACACGAGTATATGTTTTAATCATGACAAAATCTCGAATGAGACGGGGTACAACTTAACACAAATCAACATTCATTCCTCTCAAAATGTTAAAGGGTCAATGCCCGAATTATACTCTATTTCGCCGTAAAACTATCTTACGTAAGTGTGTCTATTTAATCAAATAATGCAAATTTGAAAATTTGGGCGACCGTTATTTAGACAAGTTTCCTTTCCTCTTTTTCATAGTACCATACTATATACTTTGGATGCTTTTTTAAATATGATAAACACTTTATCCAAAATGTCAACCTAGTGAAATTAAAATGTAAGTCAATTGATTTTTTCCCCCTCTTAGGATTCTTTTGAGTGAAGGCATATATAGTAGCACTATATATATGTGTGTGTGTGTTTTGGTGGGTGGGAAACATTTTCGAGTGTCGCAAAATTGTATGGTGGTTGGTGGTCGACCTTAACCATGAAATTAAAAAAAATAAGCCAAATTATAAAGAATGCTTACTTACATTTTTGCTATTGTTTTACTCAATAATTACCCTTTTATTATAGTACTAATCAAGCTTTCTTATTTTATAGCAGATAAAAAGGAGTGTAATCTTCAAGACTCTTTAATTGCATCATTTCACATAATTAATTATAACTTGCTGTTTGGCTAAACTACAAGATTTTACTTTTCTATAGTGTACATTTTATTTGCTTTTGTTCAGAATTGTGATACTAATAAAAATAACAACAACAATAATAAGAACCTTGACATGCTATCAATTTGATAATTAAGATGAAATAATCAACTACTATCTATATATAAAAACAAATCATTAATGAATTATTGCACAATTTCATTCTTCTCTAAAGAACACTAGTTATATAGGAATATTTGTTATTATGTCTTAATGGCCTTCGCCAGTTCGCCTGCATGAAATCTTACTTAAGTACATATCTTTGAGTGATACATATGTGTACCAATTATACACGGTACAATTGAATTCAATTTTAAATAGGATTAATCACAACTTAGAATTTGAGTGATTTCACATTACGTTTTTTTTTTTCATTCCTGAATCATGAACCATGAACCCTGAACTCGAACCCTGAAACATAAACCCTAAAACCTGAACCCTCAACCATGAACCCGAACCCTGAATCACGAATCATTCGGGTCGGGTCACGCAAGGTCGGGTCTTGTTCAAAATTTAAAATATAGTTAAAAGAAAACCCTTGAAATTCAATTGCACCAATTTAAAATTGATGTAAAGGGTGCACACAAATATTTATCCATATTTCACTTGTAAATATTAGTAGTATTTTTAATTTTTAATTACACATATCAAAATTTTAAGATATAATTATCCACGTAGCTTTAATAGCATAATCATTGCAAAGTAAGCAATAAACTACCTACAATACCCGCAGTTTATAGCAATCATATGCTTCTAAGGGTGTGTTTTGAAACACTTAAAATAACTTTCAAAAACACTTATTTTTAAAAGTTGTGAGAGAGAGCTTTGAAAATAAGTGCTTCTGGAAGCTGTTTTAAGTGTTTCAAAACACCCTAAATATTCCTCTAATTTTCTATTGATTAATTTCTGTTAAAGTTTCCTAATTAATCTCGATTTTCCCACTAATCTATTACACCCGTCACACCAATTTCCTTATCATAAAGTAATTAATTAACAATTTCGAAATCTTATACTAGGACCCACGGGAATAATATAGAGCTCACCGCCAATGTGGTCGACGACGTGGCAATGCCACATAATAATATCTATATTTTCCTTCATCACAATATACTACCTCCGTCCCATTCTTTAGGGTTTTTTTATTGTTCATAAGGATTTATGGGAATAGTGATTAGAAAGAGTTGTTTATTAATATTTTATGTGATAAAGTGATAAAGTGATGGGGATAAAAAGAGTTGTTTATTAGTATTTTATGTGATAAAGTGATAAAGTGATGTGATAAAGTGATAAAGTGTATTTCCATTTTAGGAAAGAAACCTTAAAGATTGGGACAAAAAAAATGGAAAGAAAACCTTAAAGATTGGGACGGATGAAGTATATTATTTTAGATATGATTAATTATATACCAAAAAATCTAATATTTCTTTTCCAAATTTATGATTCTCTCTCTAACCATTTTCTAAAATCTTTCATTAATTACTTGTCGCAGCGCATTTTAAATCATTGATCTATTTTTCCATGGAAGCATTATCCATTTCATCTCCCATCACAAATTAAATTAATAAGCAATCTTTCATTCCCTTATTTCCCACTAAAGATTTAAGCACCATGAATTCTCCTATGCACCATTTGCAACAAATTAATTTGGTGCAATTGAATATCAATTCTGTTTTTTATTTAATTTTACCAATTCGGATTTTTTTCACCTGGCCCGACCCGAACCCGCCCCGAGTGGTTCATGGCTCACCCTGTCTGAATAGGTCATACTTTAGAGTTCATGATTTGTATTTAGGGGGTGGATTGTTCATCCAAATTAAAATTGAATCCAATTGCACCAATTGCATCTTTGTGCAATTGGTGTACACAAGTGTTACTCATTTACATGATGCTATTGATCATCGTATCATGTTAGAAATGCGTAAGAAACTTGTTTTTCTACCGATAAGTTGAACTACAGTCCATTGATGAAATTATTTACAAAAGTTTCACGTGAGTGGATAACAAGGGAATGAAAGAATGCTTAAGTTAATTTTGTGGTGGGAGATGAAATTGATAATACTCCCATGAAAAAATATCAATAGATTCTCTGTGATTTTAGAAAATTGTTCTTAAGAGAGAATCATAAATTTCGAAAATAATATATTAGTTATTTGGTATATAATCATATCTAAAATAATATATATGGTGATTAAGGAAAATATAGATATTATTATGTGGCATTCTTACATCGATTAATTCACATAAATGGACAAATGACATTATTATAATAAATTTGGTGTAAAGTGGTGGACTTTATATCATTCCCGCTGGGACCCATCCTCATTGACATGGTTTTCTTTCGTGTTTTTTTTTTTTTTTTTTCAAATTAATATTGGGCCTAACCATTCCAATATATAACCTTTTTTACCCTTAATAAACTTTTTTTCCATTTATAAACCTTTTGGCACCCTAGTCTGAAAGCTGTATGGCCATCATCTTTATCATGAATGATTGTCAACGTGTCGGCCGCTAATAAATAAGCCACCTGATTATACACGTATCTCTTATCTATTAAACGCGAATCACTGCGACTCATATGATGACTTTATTTTAAATTTTTATGAAAAATTATTTATAATATTATTATTAATTTTTTAATCTCAATAATTTATTACTTCCTCAGTTTCGCAATGTTTGTCGTTTTTTGTTATTTTGTATTATGAAACATATTTTTTTTTATAAATTTACTCTTCATTAATTAGATAAATGAAAGGAAAGAAGGAAAAAATTTGTCTATATTAATATGAAAGAGAAAGTGAAAAATATATATTTTTCAATTAGGAAAATTTTTAAGAATGCACGGGGTAAATTAGAGAAAAACGAGAATAAATAGTTAAAACAATAAATGTTTTGAAACAAAATTTAAGCTCAAAAGCGACAAACAATATGAAACGGAGAGTATTTAATTTTGATCTATATCTTTCATTTTTCTCTTATCTATTAATTATGAATTACCCCATATTCATGTGATTGCTATATTTCAAATACTTTGAATTTTTATGAGAAGTTATTTATGGTATTATTAATAATATAATTTTTAATTCCTAATATTATTATTTTTTAATTTAATCTATGTCATTTAATCTTTTGTAGAATAGAGTTAATATAAATATTTTAATTCTTATCTTTTACCAATTTTTTATTGCATCTGTCTAAGGATTTTTTTCGGCTGTATTCATTTTTTTTTTTCGTCTCATCTTTTTCTGAAGACATTTATTGGAAGATTCATAGAGGTTTCTAAAGCAATTCATTTTTAAATATCATTCCATAATTTATTAACTTATACTCCTTTTTATTCTTTTTAAATATCACTAGCATATAACCCAACATATTACACGATAGTGAAAATAGTTTTTATATCATTAATTTTAAATGAGTTAATTCTAAATAAATACACGACATTTAAGCAAAATATTCATTTAATCACGACCTTCAAGATTATTGTATTAAAATCCAACCTTTGATATTATTGCAAATCGATACACGTTTTATTTTCTCCGGCCTAGAAGAGATGACATGGCTCACCGGAGCATGTGTATACTTGCCTATTAGGATGATACATATTAAATATTTTTTTTAAATTATTCCACATCATATTATACATCCTCTACTATTAGCACTTTTGAAATAAATTAAAACACAAAACAGAAACGAAAAGAAGTAAAATCTAAAACAAACAAACAAAACAATTAAAATGTAAATCCAAAATAAAAAAACCAAACAGTTCATCTTCATCATCCCTTCATCTTCACCCTTCCATTGCCGCATCTTCACCAAAAAGTCGATCAGTTCTGCAAAATCCTAAACCCTCGCAATCGCAAAACCATATACCCCATCCCCAAAATCGAGTTCTGTGAATCTCCAAAATTGGATTTGCACAAACATTCCAGAATCCGCAAAGCGAACCTCCACCCAAAATCGCATACGTGAATTTGGTTCAGATTTGCAAAAAAGAATTTTTTACCCTCAAATTTGCAAAACTACCCATCAAATAATTAGCAATTAAAATAAAATCAAGCTCAAATTGCAAATAAATTTTCTATCGATCTCATAAATTGATCGAATCTCAATAAATACATCCCAAATTTAGTTTAAGGAGGTGGGCTGCAATGAGAACAATATGTGAGGGATTGAGGAGGCGGCAATAGACAGTGGGTGTGGATTGGGGGAGTGGGAAACTTCATTTAATTTTGGAACATGTGAACATGTTTGATTTTGAAACATCATTGGCGAGAATTACTTTTTAAGTTTTGGAATTTAATTTAAATGTTTTATTTTGGTTTTTTAAATTCTGTTTATTTTATTTTTTGTTTTGTTTTTATTCACCTTTCTAATATTTTTTTATTTTTATATGATTTCAGACATTTCATCCTATGTGTAGTCTGACCTGGCAGCCCATATGAGTCTATGACAAAAATAATAGTTACGACAAGCCACATCATCTTTTCACGGCCGGAAGAAAAAACGTGTATTAATTTGCAACAACATCAAATGTTGGACTTTTATACAATAATTCTAAATATCGTGATTAAATTGATATTTAGCCTAAATGTCGTGTATTTATTTAGAATTAACTCATTTTAAATTAAATACTTTAAATATTTAATTAGTTTGATTAATTCAATTATAGACATAATTTTTATTTTCTAATATTATATGTGCATATGTTTATTCATTTCTTATTCTAAATTACTCCATTTCATTCTTCCTAATATTTTTTAGTCTATTAAAATATTTATATAATAAATATCGTTCTGATATTTTCTCCCTTCATTATCTCATATATACCTATAATAATTAATTTTTATGATCATTTAAATTTTCTTATGCCAACATTAATCTTAATTTTTTATAATTAAATATTTCTAACAATAATTACTATTGACTGAGAAAATTATTCACACAACATATTTATAGAATTTTTTTTTTAATAACCATGAAAAGTAATCATGAGGGGTATATATGAGATAAAGAGAGGTGAAAATGTCAAAACAACATTTATTATGTAAATAAAAAATGAGATTGAAATATGCATAAATAATATATAAGACTGAAATAAGTATGATAGTTAATTTTAAGAGTAACACTCCTGTGAACCAGGTCTATACATGAAATCATCACTTTTATGTGTAAAAACTATCACTGTTATGCATAAAAACTTTCACTGTTTAAAATAATCACTCAGTTTTTAACAGTGATAGTTTTTTGTGAGTAACAGTCAAGATTTTTATGCATTGCAGTGATAATTTTTATACATAACAGTGATACTTAAAAAACTGAGTTCACGGTGAACTCGGATTCACACAAGTTTTTATCTAATTTTAATGGGAGGAAGTAATTTTAAAAAAAAAATGAATGAAAATATGCATAAATAATATTTGAATATAAAAAATATATTTAAAATTGAATTAATTAAATTAATTAAATATTTAAAATATTTAATTCAAAATTAATAATAAAAATATTATTTTGAATCCCGCGAACGTGAGCTTACGTGCTAGTTCCTAACTATACGTATTCCAATAAATAAAACATGTTTAATTGAGAATATTGTTTGTGCAGAAGATTATGATATTTTTCTTTATTAATATCAGAATTTAAAAGTCCTTTTTCTGAAGTTTTTATTTAAATAACATGTTAGCATGTATTAACAATGAATTAGATTGCTAGTTGCTACATGTGCTAGACAATTTTATAGGGTAACATTAACATATGGCTGAAGATAAAAATTATCTCAAACCCAAGTTTATGTATATCGAGTATCAAAATATTGTACATAAAAATTGCCATTGATTAAAAATTAAACATATTAAAAATAGTATTACTCTGTAAGTGCAATAGTGACACTAAAAAAAGAGTTCACGTGAATCCAAATTTACAGGACACATACTCATGTCAAAATTATATTTATTTTATTTATATATAAAGACTGTATAAAGATTAGCAATGCATCAAATCAATATAATTTTCTTGTATGATTATAGACTCAATTCCACAAACCAGACCTACTTCACACATGAATGTGATAATTAGGGCCCGAGCCAGAATTTCTCGATGGGACGACCGATAAATAACAAATTAACGAGAATACTATTGTGATATTATATTTATATATTTTTGTTTCTAAAAATTATCTAAATGCATAACTATGTTTCAATCTATTAAAACTTAGAAACATGCATTTTATGATAAAGGTACTTGTAAATACAATGTTGATGTGGACGAAACATTTCCTTGTTGTGAAATAAATGAAGAACACAATTTGGACAAATATCAAGTCAGAATATGTTCACTATTTCATCGATTTTTTTTAATCTTATAAATTAATGTGACAATACCATTTATTTATAGAGAGTTTCATACACATAAACATAAATGAGAGATAATAGGGTAATGAAAACATAATGAATACGTTGCACATTTCTTGCTCGTAATTCCCATGTAATTATCTTATAACTCCGTAAGATATTCAACATAAGAACATTCAACATGATTTATTTCATAACATCAAGTAATTGTAGTATTTATATAAAATTCTATGATAATTATATTTTTATTTAGAATGATTGAAATCATAGAACGTCACACAAGAAAAATTGTATATTGGACGGAAGATCTTCAAGATTTCTCATTTCTCATATATCATTATGACACAACTAATATTCTTTTTCTGTTATTGACATAATAATATTTAAATTTCTGATGATAATAAGTATATATACAACTAACTTTAAAAAATTAAAATAAAATGCACTAGAATTGCATAGTTGACCCACTGCACATTTATTTTTATTTTTTTATATAAAATCTATATATCTTCAATCCTCCAAATTATTCTTCAATTAGTAAGGGCAGAATCGTTTGCCAATCCAAGATATTAACGTGAATCTTGTGACTTTGATTATCTAATGAGGTTTGGAGAATATTAAGGTGATTAATCCAAAATTTTAAGACAATTTAGTGTTTTGTGGGTCCCGATCCCAGCTATAAAATTAGTGCATGAAACGTAACAATGATATCATGTTTATGGGAGCATGCTGTGAGACTGTGACATGAATAAATTAACTTCAAGAACTATACTTTTATGTAATTTATTAAAAACAATATATATATACAACTCTGCCATTTTCTTTTATTACTTTTTCAGACCCAAGTAGTATAATGTAGCATTTACGATATTCATGTATCTCAATAAGAGAAAATAGCATTCGTTTTTGTCACATTTCTTTTTAATTTTTTTCTTAACCAAAACAACATTAAAACTTAAAAAATTGCAAAGACAAGAACTATAAAAAAAGAGATTCATAATAATTGGAGGTTCAACCCAATAATGGAGACTTTTTTTTTTTGAGCACACCCAATAATGGAGACTTGAGAAAAATCCAGACGTCCTAGCAAAATTATTAGTCAATTTTTTGACAATTTTATGAACGAGGTGAATCCCAAATTCTTAAATTGCAATTTTATTTAATTCCCCAAATCTACCTTTGTATAAGATTATTTCACTAACCAAATTTTGTGAGACAGGGCTTCAAGTTCAATTATCCAATTTTAAAATAAATTTCAATCCCACTTCTAACTAAAAAATATAATTGAGTGGTTTGAACAATTTAATGGTACATCAAGAGATACTATCATGTATATTTATGTACCCCATTCCAATTTGAAATGTCTGAATAATGATAATATGAAGAGGTAGGTTTGTGTGGGACAGTCTCATGGTGAAATGAAGTATAATTTGGGCATTAACGTTTTAACACTTAAAGAGAGGTGAGTGTTGATATGTCTTAAGTCAAGACTGCCTCACGTATGGCAATCGCCTCATACGAAGCTTTTTGTCTAATATGAAATGTAGGTTTAAAGAATTAAAATAAGTAGTAATTGTAATATTAATGACTTAACTAATCCAATTTATTTATATTTCTCACAAAAAATACTGTACATCTTGATCTTTTCTATGATAAGCAGTAATCACATATATAACTGTTCTACAGTTTACCTGAAAACCTGTGTTTCTGGGTTTGGTCAAAGCATGTGGGCCTGTCAGGCCCATATAATGGAAGTTCATTTTGTTGACCCACATTTAAATCCAACACAGTGTTATAACCAGGTATTCGGGTTAAACCACCCGTGGATAAAGCCCAAAACAGTGAAACACAGTTGAAAAATCAAATGTCAAATTAATTCTAGATTTGTTTAGCATTTAATTCTCAACAGTTATGTCTGTATAAGTACATCAGCAACTGCAAGACCATGTATGTCGTCATACACTGTACAATTTCATCTGTCATCATGCCTCCCATGCATCTAAAAATGGACATCATACCACATGCATGCATGCATCACATGCCCCACATCCACATCCTATTCCCAATTATATAGTGTTATATGTATATTATACAAGAGTTGAATTATAATTGTGTTAAAAATCAGGGGCCAAACATGTTTGATGTAAGGATTTTCAGAATTCATTTTTATAAATAAAATTAGGGATACTATTTTTCTTTTTGAAGGGCATTAGGGATACAATTTTGATACTCAGAAAAGTTTAAAATTGAAACAGTGTTTTAATTAGAATATAGAGATTTATTCCCGGGAAAAGAAAAAATAAAGAAAGAGCGAAAGGAAAAAATAAGGACGTACATACATAGAACTAATTATGTCATAAAAAAATATTAATTGTAAACAATTCATTTTACAATGAAGTGCTGAAGCTTTGCCAAGATTGACAGTTTGATATTAACCAGGTGCACCATGCATTACATAATGTATTTAAAATATATAATTTATTGTACTATAACATGTGTTCGTAAAATAAATTGTACTATCTCCGTCCCACATCAGTTTTCACAGTTGATTTTTACACGCATTTTTGCGAGCGATTTTTGTATTAGTAATTAAAATGATAAATTGATTTTTAAGAAGGGGTATGATAGATGAGCATCTTATCTATCATATTACTCCTTAAAAATCACTTTATTATTTCAATTAATAATACAAAACTCGCTCACAAAAACGCGTGTAAAAGTCAACTGTGAAAACTAATTTGAGACGGAGGAAGTATTACAATACAATAAATTATGTATTTTAAAAATACACTATAGAGTGCATAATGCATTTTGTACACAGGAGACACACTCCCCAAAATTTATCCAGGATTAAATGCTTTTTCTTAAAAAAAATAAAAAAATATCAAGAAAACATGAAACTAGTACAAAATTTCCTGTGTGAAATAAATAGAAACATATATAGTATAGTGTACATAAACCAAATAATAACAACCAGACATATTCATTTCTTGTAAAAACAACCTTGTAAAAACCTTGTAAAAACAACCTTGTAAAAACAACCTTGTAAAAACCTTGTAAAAACAACCTTGTAAAAACCTTGTAAAAACCAGAATAACAATAGTATTCATAAGCTCTGTCAACACTGATCAAACAGCCCATATTTCATTGATGATCAAAATAACTAATTAGCACTACATTTATTTATGGGAGCCTTTCAAAATAAATAAATTATGGGGCCAAAAGAAATAATCAGATGATCCATCTGTAATAAATTAAGAATTCATATAAAAATTCTTAAAGTATTAATTGTAATTTCAAAATATTATTAATTTTAAGAAACCTTTAAAATATTCAAAATTTATCATCTAATTCCTCTCGACATAGGTGGATAGAAAGCCTCTCGACTTCCGGCAAATATCTACAGAAAATACTGTTCGTTGAAACAAAGGATACAAGTAAAATAAAAAAGAAAAAGCTTTATACTATGAATAAATTTTGAAAGAGAGTTTGCCTAAATATAATAAACATAACAAAATTAAATAATCTTAATCTAGGAGTGCAATACGAAATAAATTAACAAATAAAATAATAAACGAATGTGCTAGAATATTTTTCATCATTTATGAATTGATGAGTGATTTATTAGGCTCTCTATATCTTTTATCGGTTCATTAATAAATACAATCATAAAATTACACAAGTTTGTCCTAGATAAAGTTTAAATGAGCATTAATTTAAATGAGCATTAAATTACACAATCTTGGACCTTATGAAAAGCTCGAAATGCCATTATTTTCCTGAACGAAAGGGCTGAGGAATATGAGAACGTGGAAGAGATCAAGAGAAGACTTTGGAGTTGATTAAAATGAAAGAGGAAAATGGATACACAAAATTTCCTTTATCGATTAGTGTAATGCACCTAGTGCAATTCTTGTTTAAAGTAGCTTGGAGAACACTATAATTCCCTACCTTACTGTTGGGATAAACCATCGGGTAGTTCTTGCCACAATATTGTAATATGGGTATTCCTTGTACCCCTATTTCAATAAAACCTCTTTTCTGATAAGAAAAAAAAGATGAGATTAATCATTCTGATAAAAAAAAAAAAAAGAGCATGTTGATTAATCATGTCATTAACTCTAAATAGAACAAAAGATTGTTAAGAGGAAAAAAAAATCTCCCACCCTAGTACTATCACTCAAGTATTGTAGCCTTTGATAGTTGTTCCTCCTAACTGGTAGGTACTTGGATTTAAACTCCATTTGTCCCTTCACAAATTATCAAACTCTCATTTAAATAAGTCTCGTAAATTGATGAGATTCTAACAAAGCTAATTTTCTTAGGAAGTAATTGAACCATTAATAAACTCATTTAAATAATCGATTGAGTACATACATACCTCTCAACATGCATATTCGATTCTCGCATTCTTGCGTACATGCACCAAGAATATAAATAATTATTTAAAAATGACAAAACATGACTCATCAATTTAATCTAATCAACATATAATAAAAACAGAGAGATCCTAGAAATGCAAATAGCCAAGCACAAAGAAAACTACTCTTTAATTAGATAGATCAAATACATGGAATAAACAAAAGATCCAGAAGACATAAACAAAATTAAATACTTGAGCTAAATTGGAAAAAAAAAAGTCACCTTGCAAAATCTTTAAGAATTAAAAAACATAAAACTTAAAACTAGATTTAGAATTGCAAGAAATATAAATATTATATGTGAAAAAATATATGTATAGAAATATGTATAAAAATCTAACATGATGTATTTACAGGACGTTGAAACTGGATTATTTGACCCATTTGATCTATTTTAACATATTTTTTTAATTCATTAAATTTAACCCGCATCATACCATAATAAAATTCACATACACATAAATAAAAAATTAATTTTATAGCATGAAATTTGTTCACTCTAAAATTTGTCATTTATAGGTGTTAGAAACCTTAAAAACCCTAGAGTTTGCCATTTATGAATCAAATCCCAAAATCCTCACCAAGGTTTGAACTTATCTCAAAATTCCAAAATTTTCGCTGCATAGCTCCTAATATCATATGCAATTATCACTCCTAATTTTTAT
The DNA here is from genome assembly GCA_037126765.1 of Stenogyne calaminthoides. Classification (NCBI taxonomy): domain Eukaryota; kingdom Viridiplantae; phylum Streptophyta; class Magnoliopsida; order Lamiales; family Lamiaceae; genus Stenogyne; species Stenogyne calaminthoides. The sequence continues at coordinate 22,743,332 of JBBCBC010000032.1, forward strand.
TAAAAAGAAAAAAAAGAAAAAGAACTTTACAAGCACATCCTAGCTGATTAGATTCACCATTTTACCATGGAGCATGTAATTTCACATGCTCAAACAAAGTTTCATCTACACTACACCATACTATATAAAGTAACAATTTTTAAATTTTATATTCTAAAAAGTTACTAGTATTTTAAAATAAATTTTATAAGAATAAATGATTCTTGGCGGAGGTCACCAATTTTTTTTGCCCCAAAGGAGGAAGCTACAGGGTTAACAGCTACAGCCTCTACTTGTCTAAAAATGGGCCTGCCACTCTGCTTACAATAAATGTGCCCCCTCTCCCTTCTCTCTTCAATCTTTTCACTCTTTTATGTTTCTTTAATACTACCATCTTTTCCGTCAAAAAAAAAAAATACTACCATCTTTGTACATATCTACTTTTCTCCCCAATTTCCTTTAAATCTCTCTATACCCTTAATATTTAAATCTCATAATCCCACATTCTTAAAATTCCCACATAAGAAATGCCCTTCTTCTGCACCTATTTAATTATCAAGATTTGATGAATTTTGATGCATTAGTTTGTCAAAGACTCAAAGTGCTTGTGTTTTTTTTTTTTTTTTTTTTTTCTGTGGATGTGTTTTTGTAACTTTATCACTCTACATACCATACTCTAGTAGTACTCCCCCCCCCCCCCCTGCCTACATTTCGCTTTCTCTGAATTTCTCGAGATTGGGGCCTAAGATAAAAACCAGGGACCTATGTTCCAATAACATCACCTTCTTTCTCCTCTATATCTCTTTCCACTTGGTGAGAATTGAGAAACGAAAAAGACACAAACTTTCTCACTCCACAAAAGAATTCTTTAGACAATCAAAAACTTAATCTTCATTGATGAGTGAGAGAGGAGGCTCTCTGTGAGAAGAGAGCCTGCCTGTTCATGCAACCTTTGAAAACAACATCCTTTAATCTTGTTTAAAACTTTTCTTGAATGGCGCTTTCTATGCACAGAGAGAGTAACAGCAGTGGGAGTAACAGTAGGCAACAGCAGATGGATGCAAGCAAGTATGTGAGGTACACGCCTGAACAAGTTGATGCTCTTGAGAGGGTTTATTCTGAATGCCCCAAGCCCAGTTCTTTGCGGAGGCAACAGCTCATTAGGGAGTGCCCCATTCTTGCTAACATTGAGGCCAAACAAATCAAAGTCTGGTTTCAGAACCGCAGGTACTTAGTTTGAAAAGGGATTTGGGAGAATCCCAAATGAGTTTGTGGGTGTTTTGGGATTTTGATTCTGGTGCTTTCCCGGGTTTAAAGATGGGATTTTTAGGTGTTTTGGTGGTTTTTTGCTTTTGGGTTCTTGTTGAATAATCTTGTGAATAGTGCTTCTCTCTCCTTTTTGGGATTTTTTGTCTTGAGTTTGTTTGGGAAGAAAGTGGTGAATGTGGGTTTTGGTTTTTGTTTTCAGATGTATATTTTTGGTATTGGTTTTGTTGGTTTTTCTCTATTGCAAACATTTGTCTTCTCTCCCTTTCTTTGTAATGTCTGCCCTTCTGTTTTCATATTTCTGTATTTTGTTCTCCCAATTCTTGCCAAAAATATGCAAATTTCTACTAATATGCAGTTTTAGAGGGGAAAATAACAAATGGCCTTGAGATGAGAATTTTGGATTTGTTTTTGAAAAATGGTTCACTTGGAGAATTCTTAATGTTTGTTCATTCAAAGGCGAAATGCAGTGTTTTAGCAACCTTAATAAATCCATGATCTCTATTTCTCTCTCATGAATTTTGTGTTCAAAACATTTCATTTATTGAGACCTTACCTTTATGCTTGTGTTCATGTAATTAGTCGCCTTCTCTGTCCATCCTGTCTCTTTCCTTATAGATCTTGATTCATTACACATATAATAAATATCCATCAGATCAGGTGAAGAATTATTTAAATTTATCCAGTTGGTTATTTTCCCAGCTTTCATCATTGGTGAATTTACTTCCCGTGATCTGCATTTTGTTGATTCTCTGTAAATTTCTATTTTAGTTTTCAGGGGCACTCACTGAAAGATGCAATTTTTAACCCCTTATTCCCATTTGAAATTGCAGTATACAGAACAGATTTATTCGTCTCAAGTCCTGCTTTCCTTTCAAATTATCTCACAGATATTTTTATTTAATTAAATTAATTAGATTATTTCAACTTTTGGTTCTTGCATCCTATACCAGATATTCTGTAAATTTCATATATTTTTTGAATGAAATCATGGAATTTTTGTCATTTTAATTAGTTTTTCTTCCTGTAATGAAATAGTGCTCTTGAAAATGTTATGTACTTTTCTTGATTCTTTTAACATAGTATGCAGTTAAGCGCATGTATTTTTGATAATTATGAAATCCAGGTTATGTTATTATTTGTCTAAAATTTCCTTCATGTTTAGCTTGTGGGAGAGCTTGTCTGATTTTTCTGGTAAATGACTTGTTTAAATTTTATTTTTCTTTTGTAGATGCAGAGAAAAACAGAGGAAAGAAGCATCTCGTCTCCAGACAGTTAACAGGAAGCTGACCGCCATGAATAAGCTGCTGATGGAAGAAAACGACCGCCTTCAAAAGCAGGTCTCCCAGCTGGTTTATGATAACGGTTACATGCGTCAGCAGCTGCACACTGTAAGCTCGTACTTAACATCATCGTTGTTTACGATCGATTAGCAATAATATAATGTAATAAAACCGTAAATCGTCATCAGGTAAGCACAACCACCGATACTAGCTGTGACTCGGTGGTTATGAGCAGTCAGCAGCAACAACACAACCCAAATCCTCAGAATCCCCATAGGGATACTAATAGCCCAGCCGGGTAATTATCGACTCCTAAATCTTTTACTAATTTGGTTCGTATTTTTTAAATTGTTTGTGATGTTGTCGATTTGTTTCTTAGTCTTCTCGCGATAGCTGAGGAGACCCTGGCAGAGTTCCTTGGTAAGGCTACCGGAACTGCTGTCGATTGGGTTCAGATGATTGGGATGAAGGTGATCTTTTTATTTTCCCTTAAATAGTCTAAATTTGTGTTCTTGGTTTTGTTGATTAATGTAAGCTTTTGTATGTTGTGTAGCCTGGTCCGGATTCTATTGGCATCGTTGCTGTTTCCCGCAACTGTAGTGGGGTAGCAGCACGTGCCTGTGGCCTCGTGAGTCTTGAACCCACGAAGGTACTTTTCTAACTCTTGTCACTATTTGTTTCATCAACGGAAAATAAGTTATTTCAAGTAAAAATCTAATTTGGCAAAATTCCAATTGCAGGTCGCTGAAATTCTCAAAGATCGTCTCTCTTGGTTCCGTGATTGCCGCTGCCTTGATGTAGCGAGTGCAATCCCCACAGGAAACGGAGGGACTATAGAACTTGTTTATATGCAGGTCTGTTCCTTGTTATCTTAATTGTTCGTTTGGTTATGTGTATACTTTGATTGCTTGAGCTAATTGAGAACACCACTCTGTAACATAGGTATATGCACCAACAACACTGGCATCTGCACGCGACTTTTGGATTTTGAGATACATTACAAGTTTGGAAGATGGCAGTCTAGTGGTAATTCTTCTTTGTCCAAGTTTTAGACGAAATTTAATATCGAATACTAAAGTAGAATCAGTATCATGAAGCATTTTATCTGCATGGTTGCACGGTTTTTGGCAGATTTGCGAGAGGTCATTAACTGCTTCCACTGGTGGCCCGACTGGGCCCCCTTCTACTAGCTTTGTGAGAGCTGAAATGCTGCCGAGTGGGTACCTGATACGTCCTTGTGAGGGCGGTGGATCAACTATCCACATTGTCGATCATATCGACTTTGATGTAAGAATTCATCCAACGACATTTGTGATTAATCCAGTTTCCTAAACGCATCCTAACTTTTATATTGCTGCAGGTGTCCAGTGTTCCTGAAGTTTTAAGGCCACTTTATGAATCTTCAAAAATCCTCGCTCAGAAGATGACTATGGCTGTGAGTTTTTTCTGATTTGGGCTGTTCCGTTTTTGCATACTCATATCGTTTCTTTACCAGATTATTCTCTCTATGTTTAGGCTTTGTGTCATATAAGACAAATAGCTCAAGAAACCAACGGAGAGATCCAGTATTCTGGTGGTCGGCAACCCGCCGTTCTTAGGGCATTAAGCCAACGATTAAGCCGGTGAGTTATTATTATAATAATAATAATAATAAATTCCCTTTACATAATAAATAATACCTTTTAATCTAATTATATTTCTGAATGACTATTAGGGGGTTCAATGATGCTGTCAATGGATTTGTTGACGATGGTTGGTCGATAATGAGCAGCGATGGGTTGGAAGATGTAACCATTGCCATTAATTCGTCGCCAAGCAAATTTCTCGGTTCGCAATATAACAATTTGGCAATGCTCCCAACATTTGGTGGGGTCCTCTGTGCTCGTGCATCTATGCTTCTACAGGTTACTTATCTTAATCGGTTTCATTGACCTATCTCGATGGATAATTACGAATGTGGCTGAGATATAATATACATACATGGCAGAATGTACCCCCTGCTTTGCTCGTTCGTTTCTTGAGGGAGCACCGTTCGGAGTGGGCTGATTACGGTGTGGATGTGTACTCTGCTGCTTCTCTTAAAGGCAGTCCTTATGCAGTTCCTTGTGCGAAGCCGGGTGGATTTCCAAGTGGTCAAGTCATTTTACCTCTGGCTCAGACTGTGGAACACGAGGAGGTAAATTATCTGATTTACCGCTGTTGAGTTTTATTTTTTACTTTTGCATGCTGAGTTGTGATCTTCTTTTAAATGTAGTTTCTGGAGGTGGTTCGTTGGAGGGTCAGGCGTTCTCCCCGGAGGACATTGCTTTATCAAGAGATATGTACTTGTTGCAGGTCCGGTGAAATAAAATTTGGGTGTCGTTATTCTTTATGGTGTGTGTGTGATTATAATGGTTGATATTTTCCTTGCAGTTATGCAGCGGGATTGACGAAAAGACTTCCGGGGCCTCGTGTGCTCAGCTTGTTTTTGCACCGATTGATGAATCGTTCGGCGATGATGCTCCTCTGCTGCCATCTGGTTTTCGTGTCATACCTTTGGAACTTAAATCAGTTGGGTGCCTTAACCTTTTCTTGTTTTTGGCTTTGGGACTTCTAAAATTTTATAATAATAATAATTTTTAATTGTGTTTTTACTTTTTATGTAGGATGGTCCGACAGCCAGTCGAACATTGGACTTGGCTTCTGCGCTTGAGGTGGGGCACGGGGGAGCTTGTTCGGGTGGTGAAGCTGATACAAGCACCACTCAGAACCTTAGGTCTGTTTTGACGATTGCATTCCAGTTCACTTTTGAACATCACTATCGAGACAGCGTTGCTGCTATGGCCCGCCAATATGTACGCACTATCGTGGGTTCCGTTCAACGAGTTGCTATGGCCATAGCTCCGTCTCCACTCAGCTTCCATATCGTACCGAAATCACTTCCTGCTTCACCTGAGGCTCTCACATTGGCACAGTGGATATGTAGGAGCTACAGGTATAACTCTTCGTCTCTTGTAGAAGGTGTTTCTCAATATTTTGTTTCTTTTCGCGAATAATTGAAAAAAAGGGTCGAAATGTTTTAAAAAGTATTGAAAAAGTGCTAATACTATTCAGCCTATGAACTAATACTTTCTTTTGTATGTACTGATACCTTTGATCACTTGAACTAATACTTTCCATTATATATTTAAACTTTTTCTGTGAATGAGTCACTTTGGTTAAAATAGAGTCTGCTAAGAATTATTTATTTGCCATATATATAATTGTTGCTATGATCATCTCGTATTTTTTAGTATACATACTGGCGGAGAACTCTTTCATGCCGATTCACCAGCAGCAGGCGACACTGTTCTGAAACAACTCTGGCACCACTCCGATGCTATCATGTGCTGCACTGTTAAAATGAATGTAAGTCCATTCAAATCTTTTACATTTTTTTTCCCATTTTTATCGACCTTTTTCGTGTTCTTGAAGTGATACTTCTATACTACAGGCATCGGCGGTTTTTACATTTGCAAACCAGGCAGGGCTCGACATGCTGGAGACAACTCTCGTCGCCCTTCAGGACATAATGCTCGAGAAGATTCTGGATGAAGCTGGTCGCAAGATTCTCCTATCGGAGTTCTCCAAGATCATGCAACAGGTAATTAAAGTGGTTAAGTTCGTCCCCTTTTGATTTTAAGGGCGTGTTTGTTTACGTTATTTTTGTTCTTGTGTAGGGGTTCGCGTATTTGCCAGCAGGGATTTGTGTTTCGAGCATGGGGAGGCCTGTCTCGTATGATCAAGCCGTTGCTTGGAAGGTTCTGAACGACGACGATTCGAATCACTGCCTAGCTTTCATGTTTGTCAACTGGTCTTTTGTGTAAAGAAATACTATATAGCTGCAGCAGCTTAAGTTATTTGTACCTTTTGTTTTGGGAAGACTTATGTGAAGAATTATCCACTTATGAGATGCCTACTACTATTACTATTATTATGATGAACCTACTTTATCATCATGCAGGTGGTTGCTTGTTTCCTATTTGTCGCATTTATATTAGTAGGTTGCTGAAAAATGTTTTTTCAACTAAAATTTATGTGGTTTCGAAAGAAAAAAAAACTAAAATTTATGTAAGTTGGGTTCTGATAATATATCAAAATTATTTGCTAAAGTTGAAAATATCACAATATTACTTTTATATTAAAAAAAAGTAATTTCAAGAGGCCATAGATTTTTCGAAGTTTTGTTAACCAATACAATGAAATTCCTACGTGGATCTTATGCAGGTGGATCTTGTGTGCATTAACTAATATATTTGCGTGAGACCATCTCACTGTGAGACGGGGTATAATTTGGACTTAGCATTAACACTTTAGAAGAGATGGGTGTTAATTTGGGTTAATTTATACTCCATTTCATGTATGAGATCGTCTCATATGATTTTTTGTCAATTCAGAAAGAATGGTTTAAAAAAAGAATTAAAAGAAAGAGGTACGAATATAATCAATTTAAATTAGTTTAGTATTTAATTAATACGGTCTCATGTAGATGTAGTATATGATTGTTAGAAGAAAATTAATATAAATACATTAATATTACACCTATTTATAAGCTCAAACGTTTATATAAAATTAAATTCTTCAAAGATTTTGACTCAAGCCTACATTTTAAGTTCAAATATATACTCATGAAATTTCACTTCGATAAACTTCTTTTTCGAAGGGTATAGACTATAGTAGAGAATCTAGCCAACGAGTGAGATATAATTCATTTAGATATTATGAAATCTATATTTTGGCAAACACTTTTGTAATTTGGACGGTGAAAATCCCCAAATCCTACACTCTCCTTTCCTCGTGGAACCTCAATAGTCAATTTCACTATCTTCAACCACCGCAATACGTTGGTGTCGCACCTCCCTACCTCCCTCTCTTCCGTAGCCAAAAATAAGTTGTTACTCTATGGATGTATGTGTGTTACTCTAATTTTATTACATAACACCCTCCTATTTGTGTAATACTATTTTTTTTTATCAGACAAAAGAAAATTTTATAGAAGAAATTGGAGTACAAGGGGTACCCAACCCTTTACAAAACAAGTTACAAAAATAATCTAACAAGGTTACTAAAAACTCCTCCTCCTCACACCTTTAACTTAACATGATCTAGGATTTAATAGTCAATTTAACATGATATGTAATACTATTATACGGTGTAATATTGTTATGTATTAGGGAACTATATACAAATGAATTAATTCCTCACCTCTCTACAAGTTTGAGCTTTTAGATATTTTTTTTTACCGACGCACAGATGGAATTCTTACATGGTACCAGAGCTTCCAGGCTCACGCCCTCGACAAGGCCCACACCCTCGTCCAGGGTTCAAATTTTCGCTGACAACAAAAACTCTACCCACATTTTATTATACACTTGTTGGGTCTACTCTTCCTCCCAATGATGGAGTTGAATTCTTACATTATGTGATTAGTGTAATACAATCATCATGTTATCATATTTTTACACCATGACAACCCATGTTTTATGTGGTGTAATACTGTTATGTGATTAATGTAATATTGTTATATAATCAGTGTAATACTATTATGAAAATATGTCCAATTTTAAATGTAATACTATTACGTTTTTACAAACGTAATAGTAATATAATTAGATATAATTTATTTAATTGTACAATAATAAAGTTCATAATTAATATTAATATTTTTATTTGCTAAAAGAAACTACGGCTCGGACGCCCTCTAGACGCTCTTGAGACTCTTGCACTCGGCCACTCCTACGAAGAGGAGACAAGGACCTCCACCTACAGCCGCATCACCCACGTGCACGTAAGTAATTAATGTTGTATTTCGTAATTATTACACCTGATCTTAATTATAATATTTAATTTTTACAGAGAGCGGTGCGAGATAGGATCGAAGCTGCCAGCCAGGTCCAAGTGGGTGAACAGTCAGGTTCAAATCCACCAGTTCCTCCAATTAATTTGAATCAGATCTATGTGGGAGCGCCATCCCGACATCGGGTTCCTGCATGGAGGGTTGTCTTCCGCCATTATCGTGGAGACATAGTCCTACACGTCTCAGACCTCTGTTACTTCAGCACCGCATCCACATCAGATGGCTGAACAAATTATAGAGCAGGTGACGGCCGAGATCAGAGAAGAAAATCAATGGAAGTGGCAGCGGCTTGCAGATCCGCCTCGCCGTTCAAACGGGGCCGCCATCGATTTTTTTTTCTCGCACCATTAATTTCGAGGACGGTGGCGGTGGCAGTCGTGGTGGTGGCAGTGGTGGCCTGGTCATTGGTCGTGGTGGCGGCGGGTTTGGTGGAGGCGGTCGCGTGGTGGTGGTGATGGATTGGTGGCAAATGGGTGGTGGTGGAGGCGTGAAGTCGTGGTGGTGGTAGCGTGGCCGGGTTTAGAGGTGCCGATGGCGATGATGAAATCGGTTTCGATAGTAATTTTCTTTATAGTGCTAATTTGGGGGATGAGGGAGAAGATTATTATCCCGACCGTTTATTATGAAACTCTATTTTTTTTTATTATTCATGAGGCGACACTTTTTTTTCGTTTAAATTTTCGTTTATGAAACCCTGTTTTTTTTTATATATGTATAATGTCTATCGTTTATGTATTATATTATATTTGTCATTTTTTTTATATTCAAGTATTACTTGTTTAGATAGAAAAGTATTACTTGTTTAGATAGAAAAATATATATAACTTGTTTAGATAGAAAAGTATTATTTGTTTACATAGAAAAGTATAACTTGTTTAGATAGAAAAGTATATATAACTTGTTTAAATAGAAAAATATTACTTGATTACATAGATAGTATTACTTGTTTAGATAGAAAAATATATATAACTTGTTTAGATAGAAAAGTATTACTTGTTTACATAGAAAAGTATTACTTGTTTAGATAGAAAAATATATATAACTTGTTTAAATAGAAAAGTATTACTTGATTACATAGATAGTATTACTTGTTTAGATAGAAAAGTATATATAACTTGTTTAGATAGAAAAGTATTACTTGTTTAGATAGAAAAGTATTACTTGTTTAGATAGAAAAATATATATAACTTGTTTAACTAGAAAAATATTGCTTGATTACATAGATAGTATTACTTGTTTAGATAGAAAAGTATATATAACTTGTTTAGATAGAAAAATATTACTTGTTTAGATAGAAAAATATATATAACTTGTTTAAATAGAAAAATATTACTTGTATACATAGATATTATTACTTGTTTAGATAGAAAAGTATATATAACTTGTTTAGATAGAAAAGTATTACTTGTTTAGATAGAAAAATATATATAACTTGTTTAAATAGAAAAGTATTACTTGATTACATAGATAATATTACTTGTTTAGATAGAAAAGTATATATAACTGTTAGTGTTAGTGTCCTAGAGACAATCCATCGTAAGGATATAATGCTCAGATAATATTCAGTATTGATTTAATATTATTATTTATTTAAATATTAAATATATGGCGTTGCACTTATTAGAATATTATGTTTGATTGTTTGAATTTGTTTTTATTAGTGTTCCTTGAGTCACTGTTGTCATTGAGTGTGTGAGAACTCAGATGACCCAAGCATGATTCTCAAATGACCCCAATCGAGGATCATCAAGAATGGGATATTGATGATACAATGGAGATTGATGTGCAATCTGCATCATACTCTTTGAGAGTGTAGTAAGATCTCACTTACTGCGAGATACTAGGTGTCTAATGATGGATGCACAAATACCTTAGAAGGTATTGGTATACCCATCCGAAAAACTGTTTGATGTAGTTCCACTATATGTGTCTACGGGTGTCTCGGTTAGTGGGAGCGATGCGATACTCCTTTGACTTGAGGTCAATACGCACAACATGTGTGGAGTGATGAACGTTGACCATGACCGACGCTTGCACCCTTCCATGGGTAGATATGACTTGGATTGAGTTCATCACGAAGTGTATGTGTGTGGTAGTTGAACCAAGAAAATGATTCATTCCTCAAAGTGGATTTAGAGAGAATACTCATCTTCTAATCATAATCAGATCAAAGTCATTGGCCAATGCACGTCAACTTGGACTTTGTGGCCAAGTGTAACATAAGTGATCAATTAGTGATTAGAGATAAATTGATTAAGTTATTTGAATAGACACTTCATCATATTCAAGACTTAATCGAGTATTCGCGAATGAAAGGAGGAAATCTTAATAGCCCATATTTCAGTTACAAGTAGTTGCACATTTCCTCGCAACGTACCTCATATATTGAGAATGTCTGATTTATTGTCTATGGTTCAATTAAGACCGTTAGTTTGACTAATCGCTAGATATATGAGGGCATATGGGTCACACAACAAGTAATGATTGTTTACTAATTATAGTTGATTGATTAAATATTAAATTAGATTTAATATTTAATTTATGGAGAAGTAATTAATAATAGATTAATTTAGAATTAATTATTATTGATGTTTAATTAAATTGGATTTAATTAAATAAGAATTCCCAATAATAATATTTGGAATATTATTGTAGGATTTAATATATATGGAAATAAATCGTAGAGATTTGTCATATCTGGAATTTAAATCCGTAAAGATTTTATATGTGGGAAATAAATCTAAGAGATTTATTTAAATAAAGATTAGGGATTTTATTTCCTAATCAGGTTAGCTTGAGATTTAAGCTAGACCTTTCCTATATATATGAGCTCTTGGGAATTCATAATACGTGAGTTCATATTTTCTCCATAAAATCTCTAAGTTAGAATTTTCCTAGCAAATTCATCTCGGGGATTCAACGCTGACAGATCTGTGCGGATTAGTAAACGATTGTTACGTGGATACCATAGTTGAGGAATCCGTGTACGAATTGCTGTAAGAATTATATTTACGTTTACTCGTATTTAATTATGTAATTAACTGTTTGTTGTTGGTGAACTTTAATTTCTGCTGCACATGTATTACGTGTTTACGTGCCTCTAATTTCCTACAATAACTTATTTAAATAGAAAAATATTACTTGATTACATAGATAGTATTACTTGTTTAGATAGAAAGTATATAACTTGTTTAAATAGAAAAGTATTACTTGATTACATAGATAGTATTACTTGTTTAGATAGAAAAGTATATATAACTTGTTTAGATATAAAAGTATTACTTGTTTACATAGAAAAGTATTACTTGTTTAGATAGAAAAATATATTTAACTTATTTAGATAGAAAAGTATTTCTTGTTTACATAGAAAAGTATTACTTGTTTAGATAGAAAAATATCTATAGCTTGTTTAAATAGAAAAGTATTACTTGTATACATAGATAGTATTACTTGTTTAGATAGAAAAGTATATATAACTTGTTTAGACAGAAAAGTATTACTTGTTTACATAGAAAAGTATAACTTGTTTAGATAGAGAAGTATATGTAACTTGTTTAAATAGAAAAGTATTACTTGTTTACATAGATAGTATTACTTGTTTATATAGAAAAATATATATAACTTGTTTAGATAGAAAAATATTACTTATTTACATAGAAAAGTATAACTTGTTTAGATAGAAAAATATATATAACTTGTTTAAATAGAAAAATATTACTTGTTTACATAGATAGTATTACTTGTTTAGATAGATAAGTATATATAACTTGTTTAGATAGAAAATGTTTAATTTTTTTTAAAAAACAAGTAAAAAATATATATTTAATATAATATAATATAATTTTAATTTATATAAAAAAATATTATATAAAAATGTGATTGAATTAATAAATAAGATAATTAAAATAAAGAATTAAAAAAAATTGTTTAAAAAAATGATTTTTAGGACATATAGAATTAATTTCATTAATTAGACGCAAGAAAGCAAGTGCCCGAGCGGAATTGATCCTCGGCTCGGGCACCTAAGGTCCTGCAGGTTGATCCCTCACAAGGTCCTTGTAAATGCTTCATTTAATAGGGAGGCTTGGTGGCTTATATAAATGCTTGATTTTGGAGAGATGGTTGGTGGCTCGGGTGGTTGAGTTATAAATAAATGCTTCATTTTTAACGGTATTATGACGCTTGGTGGCTTAAAACCGTCAGAAACTTGATTTTTTTTGTAGTGGTATATGAAAATTTTGTAATCGATTTATAACCCTAGGTCATTAGTACATTCGCCCCTGCCGAACTCAACTCAAACTTTTATCTAGCCGATAACCTCAAGATATTACATTAACGAACCGAGAATAGAGTTTGACTTTTTTGCAACCGTATATATGAAAATTTTATCAAGTCGAGTTGAGCCTAACGACAATAAAATGTACTCCCTCCATCCTATTTTTTATTATCCAAACTCAACTCAAACTTTTATCTAGCCGAGCCAGCTCAAGCCCGATTACATTAACGAGCCGAGAATAGAGTTTGACTCGATTGCAAACAAGTCTAACAACCTTATCAAGTCGAGTTGAACCTAACGACAATAAAATGTATTCCATCCATCCTATTTTTTATTATCCATTTACTGTAGACACGGAGATTAAGAAAAAGTAGGAGATAATAATATTAAATGGTGTAAAGTGGGTAAAGTGAGTTTGGTGGAGGAAAATAATAGTATTAAATGGTGTAAAGTGAGTTTGGTGGAGAGAAATAATAGTATTAAATAATATTGAATGTTGCTTTATTGCCTTATTTGGAAATGGATAAACAAAATTAGGACGACTATTTATGAAAAAGCGGATAATCAAAATCAGGACGGATGGAGTATAATTATCGAGCCTAACAAGACGAGATCAAGCATACTCGTTATAGTAAATCGAGTATTTTATTAGTTCGAGCTCGACTCGTTTATCAATATAAACGAGCCGAGTTCGAGCCTTAATGAGTCGAGCCAAGCTGAGCTCAGCTCTGAAGCTGCTTGTTTCGTTTAACAACTCTAATCCCAATACCTATTTTTTTTTCATATATATTTTTGTTTTATGAGTATCTAAAAAAACATCTAATACTTACCTTATTCATTAAGAATTACTTAAAAGGTAAACACTTTTATATCTGATTGTGTTTGGATTACCTAGAAGCTACAAAATTTTGCTTTTGATTTAACTGATCGGTTAGTGCATTTTTTTTTCTCGGTTTTCATCCTTCAATTTGGTTTGAAAATGTTTTTTTGTTTAGATAGAAGACCAGGCTTCAGATGATGTATTTTTTTTTATGACAAAAACTCATATCAGACGGTCTCATGCATGCGACGGGATACAATCTAGCACAAATTACACCTACCCCTTCCAAAGTGTTAAAGCGCCAATGCCCAACTTATACTCCGTCTCACCGTTAGACGGTCTCATGCAATTGTGCCTCTTTTTTTATTTATGAATAAAATTTCTCTATTGAAAATGAATGCTGCAAAATTTTGCTTTCGATTTTACTTTTGTTTCTTGTGTCTTGTTTTTTGGATTTGTTTTAGGACCGAAACAAAATTATAGTAACAATTTCGTAACTTTGTCTTTTTTGAAGGTTATCAATTTTAATCATGATTTGATCAATTGAGACTAAAGTTTTTAACTTACTACTTTAGTTCAATATTACATACGTCTACATTATGTTTTTTTTTAAGAGGAGAAATTCATTTATTTAGATAAGATTTGATCAGTAATAGCTGGTGTTAATTATCTTAAAATACATACAAATAAACCCTATTTTACTATTACATGAATATAAAAAAATTAATTATTTAATACCTAATAAATATTATTATTTTAATTTTAAATTACAGTTTAAATTAAATAACAAATATTAATGGCATAATGATATGTTCATATGAACATACAAATAAGGCATAAAGGCCCAGTTATTCTAATATTCTGGCCCAACTGAAAGTCCACTATCTCAGGCCTACTTTTGCATTCTATTTCCTACTAACGGTTTCCTAAAGGAGAAAAAAATAGTGAAAATGGCGGATTCAGAAAGCGAGACGATAAGATCGGCATCTGAAGAAATCTCCAGAGAGTTTAAAACCCTAGTTGATTCTCACGATTTGGATTCTCTCAAGCAATCACAAAATCTAATGTATGTACGTTTATAAATTTATACACCGATCATATATCCTACTTTTTTTTTTTTTTAATTTGTATTTTTTTTCGTGAAAGAATTTGCGTTATTTGCTTCAATTGTGCCTATAATTGCGTAATTTTGAAGAATTCAATTTGCAGATTGGGGAGATTGCAGGATAGTAATGCAGTATTATCACACTTTAATGAGTATTCAGAGAATTGCTTTGCGGAAGTGTCTTCGGATTTTGCCAAGAACACACGCCTCTTGCGATCCATGAAATCGGACCTTGATTATATCTTTCAAAAGCTCAGGTATGCAAAATTCCTTTCCCGATTTTGTATATTATCAATTTATAATTACGATGAATGCGAGTTGCTGAAATGATCGTGTTTAGGTTAATTTTATTGTTTTCGCCCAAATTTATGTCGCAATTGATTTTACATGGAAAATGACTTCACTGTAGATTGAGATGATGCATATTCCAACATTATTATTAGATAAAATTATAGGAAGAGAAAATCAAATTGAGTGGCTAGCAAAGAGTGATTGGTATCAAAAAGTGATTTTTCTTATTGCTTTGACGGTTTTAGAGAATGTTGAAGAGCATAATCACTATCCTCTGAGTTCATATTGGAGAATGTTGAAGAACATAATAACTGTTATCTTTAGGATTATAATTAAAGAACATTATCTCTATTATCTTCATATAATTTCATTTTAGATAAATGTTGAAGAACATAATCACTATTGCCTTTGGATTTTGAGTTCTCTTTAATTGATATCAATGATTCCTCCTAGCCATGTACCGAATCCTTTCTGAATTAAATAATCTGTATCGAGATTATGTCAAACTTGACTTATCTAGGATCTTAGGACATATTGATTGAACTTTGTTTGACAAAATGCATTGTTGTTCGATCCTCCTTTTCTCACATTCACATTAATTTAACTTTTAGGAGCCTGAAAACAAAGATTATGGCGACCTATCCTGATGCTTTTCCTGATAATTCAACGATCGAAGCTCTTGATCAAAGACCAGACCTTGAGTTACCTCAAAGTAGCTAGGAACTCCACCACCCTCTTTCCCATTTATATTTAGGATGGGGTGTATTCAGCTTCAGAAATCTGCATTTTGTCTATAACTACTATAATTTGTGGTGCAGATTTGCAAATAGTGGTTGCATTACCTAGTTTGTTATGGTTGCATTACCTAGTTTGTTAGCATGTACAATATATTATTGTACTTTGATTGAGTTCAATTGCCTTGGTGACCAATTAAACTCCTTTTTATTTCACTGCTTTGGAGTTTCTCGGTTTAAAATTTGGTTTCGTTTTCACTGAAAAGGCATGCATGCATATAAATGTTTTTTAAGTTCTGGGACGTTAAGATTGCGACCCTTCCAACATGATACTTAAAGGTGCTTAATTACTGCTTATTACCTATTCTCTATGGTATTGGTAATTTTCTTGAAGGTGGTGGTTGGGTGTTAATTATGGGCATTGCAACAATTGAAAGCATTACATATTCACAGGTTAAATTTAAACTTTTGTGCAATTTGAAAGTGCTTTCTTTGATTTATCTTCAAGAGATGTATCACAGTTTTATAAGTTTGCAAGTTCTGTTCCCAAACTATTTTTGAATGGTTCAAACTGCCTCTCTCTCTCCCTATTGCTTCTTCCAAAATACTCCTCCCAATTATCCCAATAATTTTTTTTTGAAGACAATTATCCCAATAATTAACTAGTGTATTAATCTTTTCCCTCATTTTTTTTGCTGTTATATCTTTCAATGATTCTCCTACATATTCACGTTTCTGCCGGCTCAATTTATCATTGTTCTCTCTCCTAGTTTCTAATAATGCAATTTTGGTGGCGAAACAATGGTCTTGTTCGTATTCAGGCGTGTATTATCAAGTTAATACGTGTTGAATAACTAGACATTAAGCAAAGGTATCCACACGATCTATTGTTTGAAGTGCTCATAAAGTTCAAAGAAAATTTTGAAAGGTCAGCAACCTCTTGGGTAAAATAAAATCAAGAAATACATGAAGAATAATAATTAATACTTTACTCAGTAACATATTATACTTATTGGTAAACAATCAGAGTCCGCATATTCTTGGTATCACTTGAGAATGATAATAATAATAATAATGAGTATCATTAAGGGATCAATCATTATGAGATTATTGATTGCATATTTGCATTGCTATTGCTTGATTAGGAAAATAACGATGAGTATCATTTGAGTAGAGTTGAGTAAGTGTTTACATGGAGCAATCAATTATTTATTTATATTCTTATTGCGAGTGTATTAAAATTGTCGAACAGAATTAATTGGAATGATTCACATTACCTCGTATCTTAATTTTTATTTTTTGTTATTATTGATTTATTTTCCTCCGGCTGTTAAAGAATGAAGGCCCGTAGGCCGTAGTTATATTTCTCATTTTGACCCTGTTTTCAAACTCAAGTCATGCCAAAGAAGTGATTATAATTGATTTTTGTAGGAAAATCAGAAGTGGATGGTGTTTGTACTTTTGACAAAATTTTAAGAAATTGAGAGTGTTTGTAAAATAATCATTTTTATAATAATTTTACAAAACTACTCATTTTCAGACGTATTCCTGAAAATTGTGTTATCAAAAGATTCAAAATCAAACCATGAACATAACCCATGTTCGCATCTAAGCTTAAAAAGAAGAAAAGGAGAACTCATCTTTTTCATTCCTTAGCTTACGATTTCCAGGTTATCCGCCCAACCTTCACATCATCATCTCCATTCAAACCCTAAAATAAAATTAAAATAGTAATTATAAAAACTCCCAGAACACTGTGTTCGGCCAACAGTATTTTATCTCGACGGCGATGTTTTGAATCCGTCCTACCTCAGCTGTTCATACGCCTCTTACCACCCAGTATCAACTCTGCAAACTCTAAAATTTACTAATACCCACAGTGTTTTTCAACTTGGGATTCTTTGAGTGCTGTTATTCAATTTAAAATTTCTGGTGTTCTTCTTGTGTTGTTCTGCAAATTAAAATTGGTGTTCTTCGATTTGGAGTAAAGAAGAATTTGATTTGGGGTTTTTCGCTGTTTTGCCTAAATTTTGAGTTTTTGGTGTTTTTCGAATTGGAGTGGGGATATTTCAATTTGGGGTTACTGGTGTTTTTTTTTTATTTGGATTCTTCGATGATGGAATGGAGCATAAAATGGAGTTCTGTAAATGTTGTATTGTGTTAAATTATCCAGGTAATGTAGGTGTATTACATTGTAAGGATAGATCCGTAAAAAGAATTGTATTTATTTATTAAAATATGTAGAAACAATTCTTGAGACTCAGAAGCAGGTAAAAGATGCTTCACAGAAACCACTTTTTAAGTGATTAAAAAAGTAACTTATAGGGTTTGCAAACATTAAGTGATTTTTTTTCAAAATAAAAGTGCTTAATCCCTTTTCATTGAGTTTGCAAACATAGCCTTTATGCGGATTTTTGCATACCACATTCATGTTCACGTGGTATTTATAATACCAAGAAATATTCTTTCAAATCTATTCAAATGATCAAATCGATTGTTTATCCGAAAAAGAAAGGATACAAAATAATTTTTCATAATTTAAAATGTTTGTTATTGCTGATGTATCTTCCCTTCTGCCCGAAAGTCCTTACTCCTATTTCTATTTTTGTTGAATTATTCATACCACTTTCTATGTAATACTAAAAATACCAAAAATCATTCATTCAATTTCCATGTTATAATATATCTTAATAAACATGTAGAAAAAAAGTCAAATTAATTACACGTAAATAAAATATATCACATGATTTTATCTTTCTTCAAATTTCATATTACTAGACAAATGGACTCTTAGGATTAACAAACAGACTTAACAACTGATACTTGAGTTGGTATGTTGTGAAATTTGTTCACCAGTGAAATTTTTTTTTTACGGGCATACTTTTTAGTAATATAAGTCACACCTTTTAGTAATATAAGTCATATCTTTCAGTTATCACTACGATATCCTCTGCTATAATATAAGTCACACCCTTCACTTTTAATACCTTTTATAGTAAAAAGTCACACATTTTATAGTAAAAAATCACTCTTTAGTAATATAAGTCATACTGCTTAATCAATTTCACTGTGAAATTTATTCACCCTATATTTTGCCCTAATATTTATATCAATTTTATATTATGAACGAGTATTGAGGCTTTTTGGTGAGTTCGCGTGAAAATTAAAATTAGATAGGCACGTGACAGGCCATATGAGATGTTGGCGAAAAGTTGGGATTATTGTTTTTGGGCGTGGGGTGGCGTAAAACTAAAATAATATTTTTATGTATGTTTTCCACATGTTATATACTTGTATCTTTCATTTTGAGTCCCTGTTTCTTTTAGTTTCTATATTGAAAATGAAATAAAACAGAAATAGAGGATTTGCCGTCAAACTAATTTTAGGTTATGTTACGAGGTGGAGGATTTGAAAAATAATAAATATAAAAATGCATATATTTTATATCATGAATTGTGAGATGAGAAAGAAGGGAAGATAATGTGGTGGGGATAGTTTCAAATGACATGGTTTGTGTGTGAAATTCATCGATTTTAAATCTATCAATCTAAATTGAATGGTGGTGTAGAAACTGAATTATGTTGTTAAATTGAACAATGAAAACATTGGCGAAATGAGCAACAATGTCATTTTGAACAGCTTTTAAAAAATATGAGAACTCGCCGAGAACAATTGTAATATTTCTTAAAAATAATTTTTTATTTGTAACTCTTAATATTATATGTTTTTAAATTATAGATTATTTATATTTTGTTTATGTCACTCTTTTATTGGGGACTTGCTTTTAACATTTTGAATGATATGATTTTAATTTTTTAAATATTTTTTATAATAATGCATACACGCAGGTCTGCCTCAGAGGGGACCCCCTCTTTGATTTAGTTCAGAAAAGAGAGAAAGAAAGGAAAGCGAAATCATCATTAGGGCTATGTTATTTCAGGATTTTTAAAAATCAAGTCTCAATTATAATTTGAGATTTAAAATACATTCGTTTTTATAAAATAAACCTAAAGTCATATTTTTTCACAAAATTCAATGTAATTAAATCATTATTTTTCCTACCCCCAACACAATATAATAATGCCACATCAATTATTATAAAACATCAATTTGATATAAAGTAAAATCTCACTCTATTAAAATCTCAAAATTTAGAGTCTATGCTAAATTTGGACAATAAATTTGGAAAATTGAATGTATTGGGAATTTGTAGAAAAAATTAAATAGTACTTCTTCCGTCCGACTATAAGTTTTTCACTTTTATTTTCTATCCGTATCATAATAAGTTTCCCCTTTCATAAATGAAAAAAGTAACTTCACTTCCTATAATTTTTTTCCTATTTTTTTACACAATATTATAAAAAATATCACTAATTACTCTATTTATTACCCCACATAATATTTTTCTTTTTTTCAATACTCAAAACTACCCTTCATTTTTTTTTAACTTATTATTATTTTTTAACTAAAACACCCCAGGGAACATGTGCATATTAATGATATTTTATGAGTGCGCATTAGAAAAGGGTGGGTTGAGGCATTAGAGGTGCTTTCAAAGCAATGATGATGAGATTGTCATTGTCATTGTCATTGCCCCGTTGAGGCGTTACATGCATGCATACATACACGTGCTCCTAATTTCCTTTTTCAAAAAAATCCATCAAAATGCACGCTTACCATTCTTTGTCCATCATATATGAGTAATGACATGAATCCAATGGTGGTTTCTTATAGAATCCAACGTCAACATAAAACACTTGTACACAACTGTGCGATGGACTCGTGGTACAAGTAATTTATGCTGATATTGAAGCGCTCAATAAGAAAAACATATATATATTATACACACACATTTCTTCAATGCTTATACGTTCTTGCAATCGCTTTCAGATTCATACTCATAATCGCTACCACCATTACCATTATCGTTACCATAATGAGTATTCGTGCCCATAGTTGGCAACTTGTTGCAAGTAAATGCATCACAAACACCCTTCTTCAAAAGAACCAAACTGCTCACATAACTATCCACATGACCCACCAACACCAAGATCTTTAACTTCTCCTTCATCGCCATCAAAACAAATCAAATGGCCATCTTCCCGAACAGTTATAACCTCACCGTTTCTCCTAACCCACAACGGCCATATAAATCCACTCTCCAAATCCCTCAAATCGAAACTCGAAACCCTACTCCAAGATTCCTCCACCCCGTATTCCTGCATCACCCAAACGCAAAATTCGCCTCCGAATCCCACGAAATCACACCAAGAGCTTCCCCAAACACCACCAAATCCGCACTTCCCGTTGCATCATTATTCACAAGACTAACAGGAAGCATCATCGTTCGAAAAACCTCATTGCACATATCGAATAACACAATCAAATTATAACTATCCATGTACCTAGCAATCCAATGAACAGCCCCATTGACAAAAAACATGGCACGATCGATTATATATTACATAATCAAGCCCCAAATAGCTCATATCCTGCCACACCCCTGTACTCAATTTATAAACCTCAATTTGGGGCTTTTTAACAAAATCTAGGTATGTAATTCTAATCACCTTATAATCATTACTCACAGAATCGAACCCAAATCCCAAACATTGCGTAAAAGTGCCATACGAATTGTAAATCAAATTAGGTTTCGGAAGCAGAACGGATTTCCTAATGCTAGGGTTCCACAGGATTATTGTGTTCATATAATAAACTCGATCATCGGAAATGCACAACAATCCGTTACAGCTACCCACAATTGTGAAAAATGAATTCAAGCTCCTAAATGGGAATTTCAAATTAGAGCGCCGATTAAACGAATCGTTGTCAGAATACAACTCGTATCGCTCGCAATTTTTGACGCAACGCCTGATTAAGAGCGGTCGGGGTCTGTCTTTGCGAGAATCGGAAAATTTCAAGTGGGATGAGATAAATTGAGGGGTGTCGATTAGGGCGTACCATGATTTGCAGACGGCGGTGCATCGGAGAAGCGTTTTAACCGTTAATCGATGGATAATGTCGATTATGGTTCCTTCGTATAGATAATCCCCCATTTTTTTTTCCTGTTCTTCACGTCATTGTACATACAATTGAGTATTGATTCCTTTTCAGTGCAAGTGAGAGAGACAGAGATGAAGAATAATGCAAAGATGATATAGAAATTGGAAAGTGAATGGAGTGATTCAGTAATTCTGCGAGTGTGTGTTTTTCTGCGTGCATATATGTTCGTCTCTGTTCTTCTTTTGAGTCTGCCATGAGAGGGCAGAGCTCTTATAAGATGTGATTTCTCTCACGTGACAGTTTACACACGTGCCTTTGGCATTTACTCCTATTAAACTATTTGTTCAACAATTATTTATTTATTTACTTTTTTTATTTCTTGAAAACATATTACAATTTTTATTAATTTAAAATAGAGTTAATAATTTTTATTTATTTATTTCATGCCCGTGAGGCTAAAATTCTCATTTGAAAATGAGTAACACCCTAGTGAGCCCAATTTATATATGAATTCTTTAAATAATAAATATTTTTTTTTATGTATAACCGTGATAATTTTTATGCATAATATTGATTATTATTATATATAACAGTGATATTAAAAAAATCTGAGATCACAATGAACTCGGAAACCATACATACAAGATTTTGTCTTTTGAAAATTCTACTTTAAAGTAAAAACATTTTTTTGTACCAATGTAATTTTCAATTTTTTTTTAGACGATAAGAAAAATAATTTGAAAATTGAAAAATGGAATTGAGATTTTATATTGCAATTAAATTGTGTTTGCCAACATGAAAATGAGTATTAATTAAATACTTAAAGTTGGGGTTGACTTGGAATAATTATGTATAACGACAATGGGAGATAAGATGGTGATGCCTAAGCGCAAAAAAGAATCAGTAAAATAAAAATTAGAATTTGGTGCCAAAAAATTGATTTTCTAATTAAATGTAAATTTGTGATAACGTTTATGTGGAATATGGGTGAAGCATTCAATTTTTTTTTTTTTTTTGACAGGGTGAAGCATTCAATTTTAACAACACTCATATTAATATTGCACGAGACAGAAAGAATGTGACAGATAGCTAAAATGAAAAGGATTAAACTTTTTCTTATTTTCATAGCCTTATAATAATAATTTCAACACCAAAATTAGTGGGGGACGTGGACAACGAAAAACCATGTAATTTTTCAAGAAAATAAGTACCACTTTAAAGTAAAAAATATTAATTGTAACATAAAATTGTTTTTTTTAGCTTGATTTGATAAGTAGAGTACTTTATATATTTTTTTAATCAAATAAATGATAACTCGAACTCATGACCTCACAACATAAGTATAGTATTTTGAGGCATGTTTGTATGAGACGTGAGTGAGATGGAACATAATTTGTGGGTAAATGATGACGCGAATACATGATCACGCGACATAAATATAATATTTTGAGGTATGTTTGTATGAGACGATTTTACGGTGAGACGAAACATAATTTAAAAATGACGTTTTAACACTTTAAAAGAAGACAAAGTCTAGTATGAAAATTTTCATACATGAAAAAACTTTAATTTACAACCAAATTCTATAAAAGTAAGATAAAATTGAGTGGTTCATGGTTCACCCGGCCCGAATAGGTTATAATTTAGGGGTTATTATTTAATATTTAAGATGTAGATGATTGATTTAGGACAATTTTATAAATTTTCATATATGAAAATTTTCACACTAGACCTATTCTTAAAAGAAAATTAATACATAAGACCGACTCATATAATTTTTTATCAATGCTTACCCCGAACATAGAGGCTCGTTTTAATACCATACGGAATCGATTCCATATATTTAAGTAAGAAGATGTTAATACGGTAATACCACTTAAAATAGATTGATATCCAATCTCTCTCCCACTTTTAATCATTCTAAATTTTGATTAGATAAGAAAATGTCATACCACAACTAATGTGTATTGGATATGTGTGAACCAATAAAAAAGAAAAGAGAAAAAATGTTTTGTCCCATAACTTATCTACTGTTCAATTTTTGTTCCAAAAAATTTAATTATTCAATTTTAATTTCATAACTAAATTGATTGTCCAATTTTGGACCCATTTTTACTGAAAAATCACGAGTAACACCATTTTGATGATGTGTAAGTCATGTGTTGATAAAATTTGGAGGTTCTCTATATCCTAAATGACGTGAACGCTAACTATTTATTTCTTTTTATTTGTTTACGTTTTTCAATCAATTAAACTATACATGTGTAAATAATCCAATAAATTCTGATCAAAGCTAAAATTTAAAATCTGTAAATGTAAGAACAACTAAATTTTACCTGCACGTGATTTGCATGAGATCAAAAATGACATTTTTTCCAAATTTTCGGTGAAAATGGGACAAAAATTGGATAATCCATTTAGTTGTGGGACTAAAATTGGACATTAAATTTTTTTGGGACGAAAAATGGACAATGCATAAATTATTGGACCAAAATTTTTTTTTCTCAAAAAGAAAAAGATTCTTTCTCTAAACAAGGTTCTAAGCTTTTATTCTAATTAAATTAGAACAAATAAACTACGTGTCCATTATTTAAAATACAGGACTTTATATTTTAAATTTATAAAACTTTGCACATTACTTATCAAACCATGTATTTTATGTTTTCTATTTTTCTTTATTCAGTTACAAGGCAAAAAATAAAAAGGTAATAAATAAATAATACTACAAGAAAACACAATAACTTATTATTATTTTTTTTTTTTTTAGTTTTGTAGAATAACTGTTTTTAATATATGGTATGAACATTGTACTCCAATTATATGGTACAGTACTATTCAAAATTTCATATCCTAACATTAAAATGGAGTATGGTTGAAAAGAAATGCATACTCCATTATGAAGTAAGATATATCAATTTCTTGTTTGTCTAATACATAACGTGACAATTAACCCACCTACTTATGTTTGATGTGATGTATCAAACATAAGTGAACGAAAGAATATCTAAGCAATCCTTTATTTATTTTTTGGGCAAACTATTTTATGCAAAAGATGTAACATGCATCTTATATGCATTTTCTACTATTGTTTTTACTAAAATATGCAAATGGGAATAAACTGCATGTCTTAAAATACACGATGTACTTGACGTATGAAAAAATAATTTAATTTTTTTTTTTTTCATGTTTTTCAATTTACTCCCTCTTTAAATTTTTTTCACACCATTTTTTTTTGTTTGTATTTTAGAGAGCGAGTTGTTTATTAATATTTGAAATGATAAAATGATTTTTCAGGAGGAGTATAATAGATTTACCCCTCCCTCTATTATATGTCTCCTTAAAAATTATTTTATTATTTTAAATATTAATAAAAAACCCACTCTCTAAAATACGAGAAATAAAAAATAGTAAATGTGAAAAAAGAGTTGCGACATGGAGAGTATATCCAAGACTTAGATGTTGTCTCCTATAGTCCTGTCCTCTTTCTCACCGTTCTGAAGGTGGAAAGATATATAAATGCAAATATATGAACAAGAGAAAGAAATATAGACATAGCAACTAAAAACAAGATTAACTTGGGTGGTGAAAAAAGCGAATTAAAGCAATAGACTTAATTTTCCAGCGATTTTGGAGTAGAGTTGGACAAATTTTTAGTATTGAGACTATATACTTAAAAAATTATCTTTTTTGGGATTAAAGTTGGACAATAGACATAGACATAGACAGATTATGAGACAAAGATTTTTTTAAATTTTTTAAAAGAAAAGATTCTCAAACAATTTTTTTACGGTTAAACCTAAGTATGAGTGTGACTTATATTACTAAAGTGTGTGACTTTTTTATTTGTAAAGTGTGTGACTTTTTACTATAAAGAAGTTACTCATAAAAGTGAAAGGTGTGACTTATATTATAAAGAAAGAAATTGTCAGAATGATAATCAAGTGTGTGACTTATATTACTAAAGTGTATGTCTGTAAAAAAAAAAAAATCAATTTCACGGTAAATAAGTTTTACAGCATACCAACTTTTTTTTTAATATTGCATTGTATATGGTTGTACCATATACCTCAAGATAATCACAACCAAAATCTCAACATAACTAAAATTGCACATATAAGACCTCTAATTTCTCTTACTCTTTTTATTTATATAAAAACTTCTAGACGTAATATATTTTCAAATTGATTGAATCTCCTATGCATCATGTGTATCGTGCACTGTATAATGTATTTTAAAAATATATAATTTATTGTACTGAAACATACAATTTGTTACACTGAAACATGCAACCTGTGTTTATAAAATAAGCTGCACATTTCAATTTAATAAATTGTATGTTTGATGACAGTAAGATGTATATTTTTAAAATACACTATAAAATACACGATGCACCTGGTGCATGGAAGCCTGACCTTTTAATTTTTTTGCTTAGTTTCCTTTTTCCTTTAGCAAGTTAAATGATAGTAAGCGAATTCGGGAAATTATGATATATGCATTCCTTTATATTGTTTTTCATTTTGTTGATACTTTATAGATTTTTGTGTTGAATATATGATATTATAGTGCCTTTCAAAAAAATAAATAAATGATGTTATAGTGTGGTTGAATTATTTTATTTGATAAAATGTTCAAAATAATCGTTACACAAAAAAAGGTGGGTTTGGCCCAATGGACCCACTCATGGGTTGGGCCGGGATGATTGAGCCCTGCCATTATTGGCAGGACTCCCCGATTTGCTGGCCCATTTTTACAACTCAATATGTAACCAACATGCTTTTCTCTGTTTTTATCTCTTAATTCCAACTTCAATATTCAACACAATTTTATTATATGACTAATATCAGTAAACATTCCATACAAATAAACACCTTAGTAAAATGAAATGTAAAAAACAGCAATACTTTTAAAGCTTGTGAAGAAGCAAGTAAGCACCATGAAGGGGCTGAGTCGTTAAGAATGGATAAGGAGCATGCGTATACGACGGCGAAAGCTCAAAGGAGAAACCTCGTAGAATCATAGCAAGTCCCACTTTTGCCTCAATCATCGCGAATGTTTGTCCAATGCAAATCCGAGGTCCCCAACTA
Source organism: Stenogyne calaminthoides (assembly GCA_037126765.1). Lineage (NCBI taxonomy): Eukaryota > Viridiplantae > Streptophyta > Magnoliopsida > Lamiales > Lamiaceae > Stenogyne > Stenogyne calaminthoides. Next base: position 22,770,048 of record JBBCBC010000032.1, read on the forward strand.
AATGGGAAAAATAGACCTTGCCTTTTCTGTGCATTTGACACTCCTTCACTAAACCTCTGTGGATTGAATTCCATCGCATCGTCCCCCCAAATTTCGCGGTTGTGATGCAATAGAATAGTCGGCAACGCAAGCTCAATTTCGGCTGGTAACGTGAATTTCCCCAACTTGGTTTCCTCACTCACTCTTCGACGTAGAGATACGGCTGGTGGATAAAGCCTCAAGACCTCGTACAAAATCATGGTAACCTGTGAATAAGATCTTATAAGAATTAGAGTAACAGTTTGGTGCACCAGTTGCACCTACCGAGACATTTCGACCAAAAATGTTTAACAAAACAGTTTTTTTATACTTTCGTGGATAATAGAAAAAAAGGGTAGAAAAATATTGGTTTTATATACTTAAAAAATACTAATACAATTCAAGCTAAAGACTAATACTTTTATTTATATGAACTAATACTTTTCACCATACAAACTAATACTTCTCATTATACATTTCAGTTTTTTTTTTCCTAAATGAGTCAATCTTTGGCCAAACTTAGATCAATTGAATAGATTATTTTTGCCTAAAAATCAAACATGTGATTAAGATCTAACAAAATACACATGCTCAGTTGTAAAGGACTTACAACTTTTAGTTGATTTAAACCATCAAAATCCGGTGTTCGGTCACCCAAGACTTGCAAAACCTCTTCCCTAGCTCTAATCTGCCAATCAGGATGTCTACTCAATAAAACCATTGTCCAAACAAGCAACACCGAAATCGTCTCCTGCCCTGTAAAATAGAACAACTTGCACTCTTCGACTACTTCATCAATGCTCATACCGAAGCTCTTGTTACCATGTTGTTCGATTTCTCGAAAATTAGACTCCAACAATATGCCTAGTAAATCCTCATGACTAGCTTCCCCTGCTTTCATTGCCTCAATCCTTCGATTTATGATGCCCCGTATTGAGGATTGTATTTCCTTTTCAATTTCTTTCATTCTCTTGTTTCTTTTGGTCGGTAAAAACCTACATTCCATAACATGAATAGGCTTAGAAAGGAAAGTCTAAGGAAAGCTCGTTATAGGCGACTTATGTTGTTATTACCTCCATCCCGGAATATATATAGAACGAATAGCCTTGATTATGTGTTGAGCCTGCTCTCTCTGAAGTTCGAATATTCTCGTCCCTTCTTGGTAGTTGCTACCAAATGCAGTCCTTGATATGGCATCGCTGCTTAGAGTTTGTAAATCGGCCCACACATCGACCTCACGGGATCCTTCCAAATCGAGACTCTTTCCCCATTTGTTCAAAACTTCATCACAACTCAAGCAGAAGGCTGGTATCATAAGCTGTGCCAAGAAATAGTCAAGAATCGACCTCATTTCTTGAATATGAAATTTGCATAAAAAACAAGAAACATCAGTCTATTCAAACTACTCAAAAAGAAGGCTAGTATCATAAGCTGTGCCAAGAAATAGTCAAAAGCAACCTCGTCCAGTAACAATCCTGTACACTAGTTGTACGGTGCAACTATACACAACTAATACTTTTCAGTGAAAACAACTATTACTTTTTTAGTAAAACAACTGATATCATTTGAAAATACGATTGAGTTGCGCGGTGTATACAAGTTTTTTCAATCAATCACATAATGCACCATATTTTCAATCTTTAGAAGTAATAGGAGCACATAAAACATGAGAAAACCTTCAATTTGTCAAGATGGAAAGCAGGGTTGATGATCTTCCTGTGTTTTGCCCATTTCTCTTTCTCATGCTGACCAAGTCCTTGAGCAAGGAGCTTCGTCATCGGGTTCGCATTTTTCGGCTTTTGGTAGATATAATTCTTGGACAACACCTCCTTAACTAACTCAGGCTCTGTGATAATTACACTAGGCTTTGTACCCAACCAAAAAAACGACTCTTCTCCTGAAAAAAGGCACATTATATATCATCTTAGTTTCTAAAATATAATCTATTAGGATTTAAACTGCAATTATAGAGAAATTGAGAGAAGATGAAATTAAATAACACAAATTTGGTTACCCTGTCAAGCCAGGAGATTTACTAATATTTTACGGTGATAACAACTACAATGAATCAAATGAGTATTTATAAGCGAAACTGACCAAAACCCTAAAGGCACATTCTGGTCGAATACTCTAAAACCCCAACATAATCTTGCCCCATTCTTGTGATTGCTGCTAAATTTAAATAACATGAACTAAGATCCATAGATTCTGAACACAAAAACCCAAATAATTGATCATTCATTCAGATCTCATAAACCCTACCTAAATAATTTGAATACTATGTTACAACACTCTAATTATTCACTCAATAGAGTAAAACATTTCCATAAATTGGGTAATCAAAGTTGTATAATAATGGCAGAATGTTCAAAAATCAAGAACCACAAAGCAACAAATTAAAAAGAAGTTGGAAACAAACATACCATGTTTCTGAATGATTTTAATGAAAAAGGAAAGGACTTTTGGCTTGATATCATCATCAAGTTTGATGGGCATCGATTTGGCTTCATCCATTGCCTTTGCCATCTCTTTCAAATCGCCATACATCAAATTGTAAGAATTTCCGTTGAGGCCCTGTTTTCGAAGAGCTTTTTCCAGCTTCTTTGGAGTGATGTACACCCAATTCAGGATCCTCCATGCGTATGTTAGCACCACAACACCAAAACAAGCACCAATTATCTGCTGGTATAGAATCATTTGCAGATACGAAAATTATAGGATGATTTGTGATTTTTTTTTTCTCCTAGCTACACGGTATCCATGTGTTTTTACTATTAGTAAAGAGATAAAATCAAGAAAATTGGTGTTGGAAGAAAAAAGAAGAGGCTTTGTAATCATATCAATTGTCATCGCTTGCGTAATGCAACACGTGGCAGTGCTAGAGCCACAGCAAAATCAAACACGGCTTATAAATATATTCAATATGGATGGTGACATGCATCATGCTGAGTATAAAATGTGCATCTTTTTTTAGATGATAACAGTCATTTTCCTTTGACGATAAGGTTTGCATTATTTATTCATCTGCTCTGAAAATAAAAAATTATTCACCTTAATTTAATATTATCTATTTCGACATTACAACATAACAAAAATAGGTATTATATATAGAGCTGATAAACGAAATGAGCAGCTCGAGAGCTCGACTCATTTATAGACTCATTTATATTGATAGACGAGTCGAGCTCTTAAAATACTCGATTTACTAATGAATATTTTTAAGTTCGACTCGTTAGACTAGATAACTAACAATTTTATTGTAATTCAATTAAGCTCGTTAGGCTCAATAAACTCATTTGCGAATCCAACCGAACTCTATTTTCGACTCATTAATGTAATTGAGCTCGAACTGGCTCGGCTCGATAAGAGCTCGAGTTGAGTTCGAATTTCAAATACTCAGCTCGACTCGATTATTCTGCTAGTTGTCAGATCCTATACCCGAGCACCATTTGCCCACTAATTTTGCATTTAAATCAACATTTGCTTCCTAGCAATATAACGGAAGATTTTCTTTCAATTAAATGAGAATGTGTTAATAGTTTATGCATATATTTATTTGAATTGCATGATGGCTAAAGTAAAAAAGTGCAAGGATATTTTGATGCGTATTGCATAGAAAAACAAATTCTGAATTCAATCTTGATAAAGTGATACCATTCTCCTAACAAAGTGATACCTTGATCTTATTTCAATTACAACTAGAAAAATAGTACTTGATGCAAAGTCAAAACATCATGGCCATGCTTGTTATGGGACTGGCAAATGCGTACTTGGGAAATTGGGTAATGTTTGTAAAATCTACAAAATAGGGTAAAATCACTTTTCCCCAAAAGCTACTCACGCTTCATGAAGAAAAGTTAATCTAGAAGCTACTGCTAATAGAGTTTACAAATTCTAAATTCCAGATTCGAAATCCCAACACATATAATCCATGGCTAGAGCTTGCGTAGAACCAAGTGAGCGCCATGCTGAGGTTGCATCGTAATGACCATGTGAGGAGCATGTGCATACGATGGTGAAAGCTCAAACGAGAAGCGTTGTAGGATCATAGCAAGTGCCACTTTTGCCTCCATCATCGCGAACATTTGTCCAATGCATATTCGAGGCCCCCATCCAAACGGGAAGAATATACCCTGTCCTTTTTGTGCCTTTGTAACCCCTTCATTGAACCTCTGCGGATTGAATTCCATTGCATCGTCCCTCCAAATTTCACGGTCGTGATGTAAAAATATAGTCGGCAGTGAAATCTGAACTCCAGCTGGTAGCGTCAGTTCCCCCAGCTTGGTCTCCTTAGTGACTCTCCGACCAAGAGCAACCACCGGTGGATAAAACCTCAACACTTCGTACAAAATCATGGTAACCTGCCAATAGTGCACCAGTTGTAATACTTTTTAATTAAAAAACTAATACTTTTCAGTGAAAGAACTAATACTCCTTAGTGAAACAACTAATACTGTTTAAAAATACAATTATATTAAGATAACTTACAATCTTGAGATGAGTTAAACCATCATAATGTGGTGCTTGATTCCCAAAGACTTGAAAAACCTCTTCTCTCGCTCTCGTCTGCCACTCTGGATATCTACTCAGTAAAACCAACGTCCACACGAGCAATACTGAAGTCGTCTCTTGCCCGGCCGAATAAAACAGTTTGCACTCTTCGACTACTTCATCAATGCTCATTCCAAAACTCTTGTTACCATGCTCTTTGATTTCTCGGAAATTGGACTCCAACATTATGCCCAATAAGTCGTCATGACTAGCTTGCCCTACTCTCATAGCCTTTTTGAAATGAGACCCCGTATTATGGACTGAACTTCCTTCTCGATTTCTTTCATTCTCTTGTTTCTTTTGGTTGGAATGAATCTGCACAGTGGGAGAGATCACACGTTAATTATAAAAATAAGTCTATATTCTCTTCCTTCGCGGGTTGTGTATGTTTTTACCTCCATCCCGGGATGTACATGGAACGAGTAGCAACGAAGACATGCTGAGCTTGTTCTCTTTGAAGTTCGAATATCCTTCTCCCTTCTAGGTAGCTGCTACCAAATGCAGTTCTTGAAATGGCATCGCTCGTCAAATTTTGCAGATGAGGCCACACGTCCACCTCGCCCGATCTTTCTAGAGACACACTCTTCTCCCATTTGTTCAAAACTTCATCACAACTCCAACAGAAGGCTGGTAACATAAGTTGTAGTGAAAATTAAACATCCTATTATCAGCACATTACTACTGCAAATCTTGGAGAGAGATAGACACATATTGAAATTCAGCTTCTTAAATAAGTGCACAATCTTGAATATTCTATTGTCATCAAACCAAGAACATACAATCTTGCTTAATAATTCCTAAAATCAAGAAAAGAAGCAAAGATACAAACACATGTATCAAGATTTTACCTTCAATTTGTCAAGATGAAAAGCAGGGTTGATAATTTTCCTGTGTTTGGCCCATTTGTCTTCCTCAAAGCTGAGAAGTCCTTGCGTAAGCAGCTTCGTCAGCGGATTCGAATTCGCCGGTTTCTGGTACATATTGAACTTGTTCATAACCTCCTTAACTAATTCAGGATCAGTGATGATAACATGAGGTGTTGGCCCAAACCAGAATACAGACTCTTTTCCTGCAATGTAACATGAGATAAAGTAAATTCTCAACAGATGAAGCCCAAAAAATGATTAATCCAAGCTCGTTATTTCTAAGAGGCATTTAATCAAACACATAACATGCGTTTAAACACTAAAAGATTCCAGTGAAAATTGAGAATGGCAAAAAGATATACCATATCTTTCAAGGGTTTTGGAGATCAATGCGAGGACTCTTGGCTTGATATCATCATCAAGATTGATGGGCTTCGATTTAGCTTCTTGAATCATCTTCATCAACTCTTTCAAATCTCCATACAGCAATTTGTACGAATTTCCCTTTATGCCCTGTTTTCTGAGGGCCTTTTCCAGCTTCTTGGGTTTGAAATACGCCCAATTCAGAATTCTCCATGTGAATATTAGCAGCACAAACGCAAAAGAAGCAGCAGTTATCTGGTATACGACTTCCATATCTTTTTTTCAACTCAAATTTTCATGGACTACATTCAGCAGAAACTCTGAAATTTATAGAGTATCCATGACTTTTTGCCTACGAAACCGCCAAATGTGGATTGATTTCCAGATACTTTATGAATGGGGTGAATGGGATACGAATTCTGGTAATTGGTTTGGGCATCAAGAAACCGCCTAATGTGGATTGATTTTCAGATACTTTATGAATTGGGATGCGAATTCTGGTAATTTGTGGGCATCAAGTCATCTCTTAACTGATTAAAGGATCACAAAAAAGTGGGACATGTACTTGAGAATTTTATATATAGAGTATCTATTTTTCTAAATTGAATTCTTATTATTATTATAAATAAATATTATACTTTTGAATATTGGCAAAAAATTATACGAGACGAGTTGCAAACCAACACAAATAACACCAACTTCTTCAAAAATATTAAAACGTCATATCTAAATTATGCCCCGTTTCATCAAGACATAAATTTGATATATTGTGTCAATCAAAAAAATTTGATATATTGCGTATGATAAAGAAAAAAATAAGAGGAAAGTTGGAGTTGAGTACTTCCCCAAGAGTTAAAAACAAATGGTAGCTGAAGATATATAATGGCTAAGTCTTGTATGCATTCAGATGCACCGTTTAGAAACATGCAACTTGTTATAATGAAAGAAGCAACTTGTTTACACTGAACCGTGCAACTATTTATATGAAAAAAATAGTGTTTGATCCTTGATATAGTATTACGTTAAACAAATTACATATCAATACTGCATGCATGAACAAGAATATATAGCAATACTGCATGTACAACAATATATAATATAGCATGCCACGTATTGTAACTCTCATTAACTTAATTTTATATGAGCAAACACATAATATTATTAAAGTAAACAAGTAATACTTATGACGTAATCCGACATTAAAGCTTGTGTAGAAGCAAGTGAGCACCATGCTGAGGCTGAGTTGTGACGGCAGCCACAGGAGCATGCGTGTACGACGGCGAGAGCTCAAACGAGAAGTGTTGTAGAATCATAGCCACCGCTACTTTTGCCTCCATCATTGCGAACGCTTGTCCGATACATATTCGAGGGCCCCCATCCGAACGACAAGAATATACCGTGCCCCTTCTGAGCCTTTCAAATTCCTTCACCGAACCTCTGTGGATTGAATTCCATGGCGTCGTCCCCCCATATATCGCGGCTGTGATGTAATGCGATGATTGGTAATATAAGCTGAACTCCGCTGGTAATGTGAATTTCCCCAACTTTGTTTCCTCATCCACTCTTCGACTAAGAAGAGACACGGGATAGAGCCTCAAAACTTCGTACAAAATCATGGTAACCTGTAATGAAGATCTCATAAGAATATGACATTTATAGATGGTATTAGTTATTTTACTAAAAGGTATTAGCTAGTTGTCTTGCAAATCAGATTACTTACAATCTTGAGATGATTTAAACCATCATAATGTGGTGTTTGTTTCCCGAAAACTTGCAAAACCTCTTCCCTCCCTTTCATCTGCCACTCTGAATATCTACTCAATAAAACCATCGTCCAAACGAGCAACACTGAAGTTTTCTCCTGCCCCGCAAAATAGAACAACTTGCACTCTTCTACGACTTCATCTATGCTCATTCCAAAACTCTTGTTGCCATGTTGTTCGTTTTCTTGCAAGTTAGACTCCAACAGTATGCTCAATAAGTCCTCATTTATAGCTTCCCCTGCTTTCATTGCCCGAACCCTTGTATCTATGAGACGACGAATTGACGACTGAACTTGTTTCTCTATCTCCTTCATTCTCCAGTTCCTTTTGGTTGACACAAACCTGCATATTATAACATGTTAAAATAAGTTTAGGCAAACAGACTCTCAGTGAAGGAAGTCTATTTGGGTCGATTTTTTTTAATCAAAGATTATTTGGGTCGCTTAAATTGAAAAATTGGCATGAATCAAAATATAATAGGAGTAATTAGAAAATGAGATACCATATCTGTGAATAGTTTTGGTGAAAAAAGGCTGGACCCTTGGACTGATATCATCGCCAAGATTGATGGGCTTCGATCTGGCTTCCTCAATCATTTTCTTCATCTCCTTAAAGTCTCCATACATCAAATTGTAAGAATTTCCTTTGAAACCCTGTTTTTCAGAGCTTTTTCCTGCTTCTTTGGAGTGATGTAACCCCACTTGAGTGTTCTCAATATGTAAGTTGACACAAGAAACGCAAAAGCAGCAGCAATTATTTGGAACACAAATTCCATTGTCTTAAACTTAATTATTATCAATACATGTAAGGATTATGCACTTATCAGTTCAGAGTATGCCTATTTATAACTAAATAATTCATGTTTGTATTTCTAATAAAGATGAGTTTAAAACTTAAAAAGTCAGTGTTGTTGTCTAGTCAATGAAGGATCATTATTCAATACACACGAGTGTTGATAAAAATTTACAAACTTATAGAAACTAGTTTGACTGAAATTGAAAAAAATTACTAATAGGCACAATTTGTTTTTTTATGCAAATTACCAATAGGTACAAGAATATATAGTTAAAGTTGCATACGAAAGTGCAAATGTATCTATATAAATGCAACTATTTTGTACATATTAATAAGTCGTAATCCTGAAATGCACCTATGTATATATGTATATGCAATTCACGGAGACGGAATAATCCAGAATTTTTACGCTCTCTTCTCCTGCGTTCTTCACATAACGGAAAATAAAGAAAAGAGAGAAAATAAGTTTATCTTCTCACACTGATATACATCACTTAAATAGTTTTAAGAGAAAGGGTATCTAACATATCGTGAAATAAGAACGATTGGTGAAGCAATTCTCGTGATCTCTAACAACGATGATCACAGTATGTACGAAAAATTTAATTAATTGGGTTCGATTTCTTCCGTTGCAATTCTGAATTTAGAGATTAGTGAATTTCTAATCCTATATAGTGCGAACAAGTTTTACGGTGAAACTGATTAAGGAGTGTGACTTATATTACTAAAGTGTATGACTTTTTACTGTAAAGTGTATGACTTTTTACTATAAAGAGTATTACTCATAAAAGTGAAGGGTGTGACTTATATTATAGCAAAGAGTGCCGTAGTGATAGCTGAAGTGTGTGACTTATATTACTAAAGGGTGTGACGTATATTACTAAAGTGTATGTTTATAAAAAAAAAAAAACAGTTTCACGGTGAACAAGTTTCACAGCATACCAACTCATTAATGTAACAATAAGTCTTAATTATTTGCTCTCATATTATAAAAAACAATATGATATTTTCAATATATTAATTAATATGTTTAGCGAATTACATAAAGTTGAATTATATGTATGGTCTTCTCTTTGTTTTATGGTTTTCCTATTCTCATTCTGATATCCCCAACTGTAATATCCATGATTGCAGAGGTAATTTCAAACATCCGAAACACCGCTGGCAATTTGCTCCTCCTTCCATTCCAATAAGAGCGACCTCGACTTCATCTCGCGAGTAAGGTTTTCTGTTTTCCTATTTGGGCATCAATGTGTAATTTGATTCATTGCAATTAGTTAGTTTTTGCAATTTGGGATAGTTGTTTCATTTAATTTAAATATAAGTAGAAATTTAGAAAAATAGAAACATATTCTCTTATATTTTTGGCTGAACAAGTTCTTTAGAATCTAGAATGAATTGAAGGAAGCACAAAAATATGGACATGTGAGTCTGCTAAGCTGATTTCTAATGCAACTTCAGTTGCTGGGAATGGGATTATCGAGCTGAGGAATATCAAGGCAGCAAAGGAAAATGCACTGTCAAATTATGGTTGTAAATATGAGGTGGGGTCTACTTTGATCACTTCATTTGTTATTTTGATTGAATTTTTCTTTTACTGATTAGTTGCGTATGTGAACGTTTTACTGGATTGAGCTTTCCTGTTAAATGTTTCTAAATGTTCGATTTTGAAAATTTGTCATTACATTTGTTATCCACAACATTTCAAATCTTTAATGCAACTTACGTGTCTTGATCTGTTTGATAGCATTTGAATTTATGACCTTTAGGAAATCCATGGCATAACAATTTTGAGAATTTTGATTCCCTTGATCTTTTATCACTTAGCCTCATGTCACAAGGAAGACAATGAGCTGATAATAAACTTTTATGTAGTTGTGAATGAGGATGCAAATACATTGTAAAGGCTGAAACCAGAGTTTACTCATCCAAAGTTCAGGTATGTGTTTTTTGTGAATATTATTATATTAAGTGAGATGCAAAAGAGATTTTTCTCATGTTTGAATAATGAGTGTCTCAATCATTTGTGTCAAACTTTAAATAATGTACAAATATGATAATCATAAGTGCACATAAGTGTTCCAGCAAAACAGACAAAAGAAAATACATTTTGATAGAAATGCAGTTTAATTTATAATCCCTACTACTTTTGATTTTATACAAATGTATCCGTAGAAATAATTTTTATAATTCACATGTTTTTTTGCATTCTCGGTTAATAATTTCCTCTTAAAAAAACTTGCTTCACATTTAAATTTGATTAATCAACCACTTTACATCTTCATCTTTTCATCTTCTAAGTATCCTTATTTTTGCTTTAGTATTATTATTTAAAATTCAACCGTCTTTGCGTTCTCAACCATTAGTGTCATTTTATGAAATTTTGCTTAACGAATTATTTTGAATCAACCACTTTCCAGTTACCATGTTTTCATCTTCTCAACTGAAGAAGTATCTGATTTCAATTTTCTGGATTATTTAGAGTGGAGGATAACAGATCTCAGTGCCCTCAAACACATTTGTGTATTGGTTGTCAGATTGTTTATTTATGTTTAATATGTTAGGAATTAAAGCAATTATAGGAGAAAATAATGGAACAACGAATTAAGGAACAAACAATTTGGTTACCCATTTCGTCAGAAATGATTACGTTTGGGGGCACTACCAAGCCAGGAGAGATCTACTATATCGTATAAGATAGTGCAAGTAGTGCAAGATACAATGGGGGAGTCAGAGGATTATTTATACAAAAAACCCGAACTGGGAAACTGGGCCAAAACCCTAGATTTGGCCCATCCTGGCCGAAACCCTATTTCAGCGTCCAGGCCTCCGGAACCGCTCGACCTCAGCCCTTGGTCGAGCGGTTCTGCTCGATCACATACATTGCTCGAGCGCCCTCATGGCGCTGGATAGGGGGGGCGCTCGACCGAGCACACCTGCTCGACCTGGAGCGCTGGTCGAGCGCCTCCTGCGCCCTGCATCCCGTTTCACTCAGGCTCCATAACCCAACATAATATTTAGCATCGATTATGCTAAAAATTATGAGAAGATGAATCCATTCTCATTAACTATCTTTTCAGCTTGATTTGTTTCACTGTAAAGTTTTGCATGAGGTGTTGCAGGCTCACGATAAAGCTAGCAGAGGTCTTGGCCAAGATTGCATAGCATTTTGTTCCGAGGTAGAAGATGTTATTTCCATGAGGTACTCACTTGATACTTTCTTCTGAAGTTTTGAGTAACTTTGAGATGCAAAATTACATATGTTCAGCGCTTTTCGTGGTTAAATGAATTGGATTTCCAGCATCTTAATGTTTACGGACTATTTAAATTGCTGAAATACAATTTTACTATTGTTTCGAACATGATACCAGCTCTGCCTTGCTATTTTACTTATGCCTTCCTAATGCACTTTTCCACTGTGAGCAACATGAAAACATTATGAAAAAGCTAAAATACCTGTACAACTATGGAAGAGAATGTATAAACACACAAATGCGATTAAGAATAACATAATTTCTCTATTGCTTCAAGTAAAATATTTTAATTTCTAGGTCCAGGAAAAAATGTTTTATGTGTTAATCAAGTTTTCACTTTTTGTTGTGGATTTTCTAGCATCTAGATAACGTTTGAAATCAAGATTCTCTGTTGTCTTAGTATTCTTAATGCATTGCTTACTGCTAGGAAACATGGTGAAGGTCAAACAATCGTGTTAATACATCAATATTTAATATATAATATCTTTTTAAACATGATGAAGGTCTTAAACAATCTTGGAGCCCAAAGATACATCAAGGATTTAATTTATGCTTGATGGTTTTAGAAATTCCATCGTGATCTATTGCCTATATGAAAATGATGTTCATCAAAGGCTTAGAAGAAGAAGTCGATTTGCCTTTGGAGATCCATTGAAAGTACTGAACTCCTGAATCCATTTACTCATGAAGATGCACTTGATTGATTTATTTTCAAAGTAAGCTCCCAAGATCTTCTTTTCGATTCTGATGGTGCCCTGTTTTTCCATATTTATGGAAAGCAATTTTGTAAGATGATGTTGAGGCCCATGGAACAATATACTGGTTAATTTCCCTTTCCCCTTCCAATCCATAATTTCTTCTAATTAATGATAATCAAATCATTTTGTGTAAACTGTATTATTTGTATCTACGTTAGAAATTATCCATTAAAAGAATTATGAATTTTGATTTATATGAATCCATTTACCCTCATGAAGATTCATCCTGAAAAATTTGGAAAAAGAATACTGATAGCGGTGAAAATCAAAGCTACCAAACCCAAGAACCATCCACGCTGGTTTTGGAAACAAGGCTTTGATTTCGTTGGGGATGGTGTCCCTAGTGTTTTTCCATAATATATAGGGGTGTAATTGTAAATTTTTTTGGGTATACTAATTTGTAAATAAGTTGAGGTGTAAAAAGAATGTGAACCATGGAAATTGTTGGGTGTAGATAGCCATTTGAACGCATTTATTAAAAGAATTGCACAAGGATAAAGCCAGGGAAGAAGGCAGAACTGACAATACTGCCAGGTACTTTACGTTCTCATTTAAATTTCCAATATTAAATAACTTCAAATGTAAGGTCGTTGAAACTAGATACAGTGCTAAGCACACGCACCAACAATAATTTAGAAACTTCAGATTGTGTGGTCTGGCTATTTTTCTTATAGGATGATGTTGGTTTTTTTTTAGTTACTGTATATAGTAGGTAGTACAATTTTCCATTTATATTTTGGTAGGAACAGAGGTGTTAGCTTATAAAAATGTTTTCTAATACAATTCTTCAGTTTCTCATGTCATGAACTTCATTCAGCTTATGTTTACTGGTGACTACTGATGGAGATAGGAGCTCGAGTTGAGTTGGCCATTGAAGTTGCTGTTCATCCATTGGCATGTGCTACTAATATAAGTATAACTGAGGTTCCTCATTTATTGTCCTATTAATTTTGAGATATCTAAAAATGCTTGGAATAACCAAGTGAATATTGTTTATGTCGTTGTTACTGTTATATATGTATACATGTAATAAAGATTCTGAGATTCTTTAGTATATTAAAAGTATATCTAATATCATATGGTTATCAATTACATCCATAATGTTGAATAGTGAAAGAGTTAATATATGGAGGTGATAGAAAGACGTGCCCAACTGTATGTAGAAGGTCCGAGGTGCGAAAATTCAATTTCTAAGTGCACTTGAGATATAAACAAGTTGGTGTTGTACTGAGAGTTTAATTTTTCATTTTCATACTGAGAGTTTAATTTTTCATTTTCATTCAACTATGCAAGTCTGTGCTCATTTTGAATCACTTTTTTAAAAAAAAAAAATTCAGACAAAGACAATTTAATTTAAAAAGAGGATATAAGGGAATGACAAAAACTCATATGAGACGGTCTCATGCATGAGACAGGGTACAACTTAACTCAAATCACACTCACCCCTCCCAAAGTGTTAAAGAGTCAATGTCCAACTTATCCCCCGTCTCACCGTGAGACCGTCTCATGCAAGTGTGTCTCATAAGGAATACTCTCAAGAATTACAATTTACAAATCAACATCATACATCCAATTTAGGATTAGAGTATCAATCTTAAAAAGAGAAATTAGAGCAACCTAATTCATATACATAAAATCAACTTCGAAGTCTAGCTTCAGCGCATTTCTATAATTCCAAAGACACTACTGTTGGGAAAATTCATGTGCCAGTATCTATCGGGATGATCTTGTAAACACAAATTAAAATTAACAATTATTACTAGCATGAATTTACCTAAGTTAAATCAAATAATAATTACGCCAACAACGACATGCAAATAAAATCACGTAAAAGGTCCTAGCATGCAAAATTCTAGGAGTTTACGTAAATGTACCCGTTGGAGAGACGGTCTGAGACAGGCGGGATCAGGTAACAGCTACCAACCAAAAGTTCTTCTCAAGTATTCCCATAGTCCTCGCTCAACAACCCGGTGGGAGGTTCTCCAATGAACGATTTATAAAACAAAGGAAAAATAAAATTGTTGCACCACCTTTGTGGATTTCTAATATTTAACACATGGAATTCGTGTGGGGATGAATGAATTCATCCCCTATTTATAAGAGGGGGGTTCGAAAATTTTGGGTCCAAAATTAGGGTTGGAAAGATCTTTCTTGATCTCCAAGAAATCTTGAATATATCCCATATATTCTTCTTTCCATGTGTATTTTCCCACAAAAATCTCACACCCTTATTTTCCCATAAATTTCGAAATTTTCAATAAAGATTTGCAAGATTGGACCTTTCTTGAATTTATGAGATATTCTTGTATTCCAAGAATACTTATCTTTTTCCATAAAATCTTTCCAATAAAATTAAGAAAATCTTTATTCCCTTTCTCATACATATATTTCGAAAATCTCATAAAGAAGGCCAAGTGGGAGATTTTTTTGAATTTATGAGATAATCTTGTATTCCAAGAATACTTATATCCTTTCCATAAAATCTTTTCAAGAAAAAATTATTCTCCCTCTTTTCTCTATTATTTTCGAAAAAATGAAGAAATATTAGGCAACAAAATTTATTTTATTTTAAGCACCTTTTATTTATTGGACTATAATTTGGGCTACTTGAGGGGCCTTTAGGAGAATTAAGATGAACCTTCCAATGGACTTCTGAATTCCAATATTGAGCCACAATATAATTCAGCTCATTAATATTAATTAATACCACTATATAATTAATATTGCACTATCCAATCTCAACCCATATTAAGATAATATGGCTCCCGATTATTATTTCCCGTGTTTAAGATTATTTAGTCCACTAATTAATTAAGCCACTGAAAAGCTTTATTAATTAATATCTTTGGCCTTGGAGTAAGGACAACTCCGCTTTATTATCCTTACCGGAAAATTAATCCCACTTGCAAGATTTGGTATGATAAAGGTTCCGAGCCCACCAAGGGGACCAATCACGCAAGACTTTTGCAAGCACACGATTCTCTGTATTAATCTTAGCAACCGTCGTACAATTAATATTATTGCCCAAGATATAGGGTATCGAAGTCTCAATGATTCTCTTCCCATTTATAAGTCAAAGCAATAATTACTAATCGCACACGGTCATTATTAAATGACAGAGATTAAGAAATCAACAACCACTGAGGTCTAACTCTTCACCCCTTAAGTCAGTGCGAATGAGTTTATCCTCTCTGTAGGTCCACTTCAGCACATCGAATGCACTAGTGTAATCTTTTGGTCAAGACAAGCCAATCTGAGACTGACACATCAACTTCTACCAATAGACTGTTTGGGTCTATCTAAGTTGTGAAACACGCACTAGTTCACAAGGGACTGTTAACGTGATCTTCTGTGATCTGGTATAACCATGTTAACTACAATGTAACATGCGCTTTATGAACGGTTTGCAATAAATATATATAACATTCAATCATATTTAAAGCAACATTGATAAATAATTTATTTCAGTAAATAAGTGTTTAATACATAGGTTATACGAACTAAAATCATACTTTCACATATAACCCCAACAATCTCCTACTTATACTCAAAGTCTGCTTTTAAGTATACCACATCACGTCTAATGTATTATACAGTGACATCTAATGTCACCTACATCAACCTAATAATATGTCTCCCACTTATACTCAAAGCAGATTGGCAACGCTCTTGGCACTCATTCCTTCCACATGTCTCTCGAATGTTAACAGAGGCAGACCCCTTGTGAATGGATCAGCTAGGTTGTCTTCCGACGCGATTATTGCCACCTCTATATCTCCTCTCTTAACGATTTCTCGTATAAAATGGTATTTTCTTTCTATGTGTTTGCTGGCCTTGTGGGCTCTCGGTTCCCTTGAATTTGTAACTGCTCAGGCATTATCACAGTAGACCGTGATGGTGCTGGGCAAATTCGGAACAACGTCCAAGTCCACTAGGAAGTTCTTGAGCCACACTGCTTCTTTCGCTGCTTCACAAGCAGCTACATATTCGGCTTCCATGGTAGAATCTACGATGCATTTCTGCTTAACGCTCCTCCATGTTACAGCTCCTCCCCCCAAACAAAACACACTACCCGAGGTAGATTTTCTGGAATCTATGTCCGATTGGAAATCCGAGTCCGTGTATCCAACTGAAAACAAATTGTCTGACTGGTAAACTAACATTCTATCCCGAGTTCTTTTCAGATACTTCAAAATGTTCTTTACGGCAATCCAGTGTTGATTTCTGGGATTACTTTGATATCTTTCTACCATGCCTACGGCGTAGCAAATATCCGGTCTCGTACACAGCATTGCATACATAAGTCTCCCTACTGCCGACGCATAGGGAATGCCTTTCATGTCATCTATCTCCCCTTGTGTCTTGGGACACATGTCTTTCGATAGATGGATTCCGTGCCTGAAAGGTACAAAACCTTTCTTGGAATCTTGCATGCTGGATCACTTCAAAACAGTGTCTATGTATGAAGCTTACGATAAGCCAATCATTCTTTTCTTTCGATCTCGAGTGATCTTGATCCCAAGAATATGACCGACTTCCCCTAAGTCCTTCATATCAAACTGTTTTGACAGCCATACCCTTACGTCTGACAAAACCTTTACATCGTTTCCGATGAGCAGAATATCGTCTACGTATAGTACTAAGAATACCAACACACAACTTTCAAACTCGTTGATCAAATCCATAAGATTTGATTACATGATCAAAACATTGGTTTCAAGCCCGAGATGCTCGCTTTAGTCCATAAATAGACTTCCTTAGCTTGCAAACTAGGTGCTCTTGGCCTTTCGCGATGAAACCTTCGGGCTGTTGCATATAGATTTCCTCGTCAAGACTCCCGTTAAGGAAAGCTGTCTTGACATCCATTTGCCAGATCTCGAAATCTAGGTGAACAACTATTGCCAAGAGAATACGGATGGACTTAAGCATGACTACAGGCAAAAAGGTTTCTTCATAATCAATACCCTCCTTTTGGGTGTATCCTTTTGCCACAAGCCTAGCCTTAAAGGTCTCGACCTTTCCGTCCGGTCCTCTTTTTCTCTTGAAAACTCACTTGCATCCAATGGGTTTTACCCCATTGGGTGGTTCCACTAGCTCCCACACTTGATTATGATCCATTGAGCCCATCTCGGCTTCCATCGCAATTTGCCAGGATTCAGAATCCTTATCTTTAACTGCCTCCCTGTAGGACCAGGGGTCTGATTCATTATCCCAGGGGACCAAATCAGAAGATTCTCCTATCCCCATGAATCTCTCAGGTAGTCGAACAACCCCCCCACTACGACGAGGTTCCGGTTGTGTCTGTGTGACGCTTGGAATATCAACTTGTACAGTTGGTATAGAAGTATGCCCTCTTATTTCATCTAAGGTAATCTCACTTTCAGACTTTCTATTGTTCATAAAGTCATCTTCCAAAAATATAAAGTGCGTACTTATTACCATCTTTTGATCTTCGGCACCATAGAACATACACCCTTTCATTCCCATGGGGTATCCTATAAATAGCCTTAGCTCCGAACGTGCATCCAACTTACCGGCTTCCTTGTCCAGCACGTATGCCGGACACCCCCAAATCCTGAGGTGTCTTAGACTGGGTTTGCGCCCAGTCTACAGCTCTTTAGGGGTCTCAGGAACCGATTTGGATGGTACTACATTCAGAATGTAAGCCGATGTTTCCAAGGCATAGCCCCAAAACGACTTGGGAAGATCTGAATAACTCATCATGGATCTGACCATTTCTAAGAGTGTTCTGTTTCTTCGTTCTGCAATCCCGTTTTGTTGAGGGGTTCCGGGTGCAGTCAACTGGAAAACAATGCCCTCGTCTGACAGGTAGTTCAAAAACTCATCGCTGAGGTATTCGCCTCCACGATCAGATCGTAGAAACTTGATACTCTTTTCCATATGATTCTCCACTTCGGCTTTGAACTCTTTGAATTTATCAAAGGTTTCCGATTTGTGTTTCATCAGGAAAATGTACCCGAACCTTGAGTAATCATCAGTGAAAGTCACGAAATACTCATAACCACCTCTAGCTTTGGTTGACATTGGACCACACACGTCAGTGTGAACGATTTGCAACACTTCTTTGGCTCTATTCCCCTTGGCTCCAAATGCCCTCTTAGTCATTTTACCCGCTAAACATGATTCGCAGGTTGGAAGTGGTTCCAATTGTAGGTCCGACAATGAACCATCTTTCACCAACCTTTGGATCCTATTTAGACTAATATGACCCAACCTTAGATGCCAAAGAAGTGTCTCGTTCACTTTTTCTGAACGTTTTCTCTTATTGCTTGAAACAGTCGATGTGTTAAAAGATGCATTTTGTGAGTGGTGTGCACAGTTAATAGTATAGAGATTGTTCCGTAAAGTTCCATGATAGATAAACACATCGTTACGAAAAAACAGTAACTTGTTTAGAAAAAACGAACAGAATATCCATCAATAAATAGTTTTGAAACTGAAATACGGTTTTTGCGAAAAACAGGAACATAAAGAACATCTCTTAAAACTAAAGTCTTGTCTTCAAAAGATAGGTGCACGTCTCCCATCTTCAAATTCACCGCTACTCAGAAGATCGCCCGGTGTGATGAGGATCTCACTCCCACTAAGTTGTTTCGGGTCAATTTGAACCCCGTAATGTGAAACAAATATGATCGAGAGAATCCCGTGATCCACTACCCACGAGAGGGTAGCAAAGATACGCCAAACAAGTTTCAACAACTAGTGCATGAGAATTACCTTTCTTCCCATTCCTTTTAGGCTTGGGACAGGCAGACCTGGCTTGGGACAGGCAGACCTCCAATGTCATTTGTCACCGCAGTTGAAGCACTTCCCCTTTGGATCCTTCTTGATACCCCCAAAGATCCTCATCTTGCTCTTGCCCTTTGGCAACATTTTGAGTTCGACCCTTTTGCTTTTTAACCTTTTTCTTCTTCTTGCCCTCCCCTGGCCTAGAAGATGAAGATGGTCCATTAGCCACCAAAGTTTGAATCTGGTGTCCCATCAGCGTCTCTGCCGAGACCAAAGCTTGCAACAAGTCAACAAGGGAGAACTTTTGATTATTCATCTGATACTTCAGCTGAAAATGTTCAAAGCTTTTAGGCAGAGAGTGAAGCACCAAGTCTATCTGAGTCTCCAGATCGTAATCTGCACCCAGAACCTCAAGTTTGTTCAGATAAGCCATCATCTTGAGAACATGATCCCTTATGGGTGTGCCCTCCACCATTTTCAACGAGAGCATCTCTCACAAGGTGATTTGTCGAGCCGTGCGGTTCTGATGTTGGAACATCTTCTTAAGATTTTCCATGATTTCTCGCAGTTAGCTTGTAAATTCTTGGTGTTGGTGTTGCAAAAGACATCGACATAGATGCTTAATAGTACACTTTTACCATGTCATTACAATGCTCCAAATCATCATATTTTTTCTTTTTCCGCTTTACTCGACTCGCCATTGGCTCATCAGGTTTTGGGGTATCAAGGACCCACTTGTGCTTTTGTGCGGTTAGGACAATCATCAGTTTACGTTTCCAATCAACATAATTTTCACCAGATAAATTATGATCTTTAAGTATAGCAAATAGTGGATTAAAAGGTTGAGACATGCTGAACTGAAATAAATAACATTTTGTATAATAATTCGATCACATTATTCATATCAAAATCTCAAAATAATATGAATATGCATCAGCCGACATCTCAAAACAGTTTAAATAGGTCACGTTGGGTGATCTGTCTATTTAAACACATTCAAAAAAAAGTTACAAATAGGAAACAATTTATAAACCTTTAATTCAAAATTAATAGTCGGCTCCCACTTGACCAATATAAAATTGACATAGACTTCGGTGAAGTATATGCATATCAATTTTATACCTAAGTAATAACCATGATTAAATACAGAATTATTACTTCACTTTGATCGAGCCTCGTTGGGAGGGTCATCGTCGCCACTAATAATAATTCACAATCATCCTTTTGGGAATTTATTCATGTGAAAACCATCTTTTGGCCGTTCCGTTGGGGAAATTTCTCCAAAAGAATTCACAAATAAATAAATCATGGAGGTCAATGTTGATGTAATTTTATTATCCGGAAAAAAATTTATCAACCAAAATATATTTAGTAATTTTCGAAAGTGAGATTTTCTTTAGACAATTTTAAATCATGTAAACACATATATAAAATAAAATTGCACGAATTTAAAACAACCATCAAGATGAAATAAATCACGTTGGGCACATATATCCAACTGTCATGGTTTAAATTGCATATCTTGATCTCTAGAAATCGTCTCTTCTTTTTGCCTTCATCGTTCGTCTCGAAAGGCTCCCACTGAATCCACAACAATTCTTTAACGAACGTCCTCCGTCTTGGGATAGGACGACGTCAGTAAAACGAGTAGCTCACGACCCGGAGCACGAGTCCGCATGCGCCTAGGCGCATGTCTCGGTCCGGGTCGGCCATCTCGCCCGGGTCGTCCCCAGCATCCGCGCGTGAAAGCGTCGCCCAGTATGGTCGCCCGAGGTCCCGTGCCCCCATCCGGCCAAAGATCGCCGCGGGCGCGCCATGCACGCGCCCATTGCCGGCCGCCCGCTTTTTCGCCCCACGCCGCCGTGGCGCCGCCTTGCCCGTCGGCGCGATCTCGGTGGGGCGCGTGGTCGCTAGGCATTCATTCCGCTTAGCCGTGCGGTTCCGCTTGCTTTCGCTTACGTCCGGGCACTCGGACGACCATCTTTAATTCTCTGTCTCCGTCTTCGTTCACTATCCGGTTCCAATTTATTTACAAAATAAATAAACCTAAATCTAGACTAGTCTATTACATTGAACAAATCAAACAAATATTAATCTACTCGTGGATTTTCTCAAGAGGCAAAACAAATCCGAACGAATCGAATTAAAAAAAAAACAATTTATTTGCATGTAAATAAGCACATTAAAATACCATGACAATTGGATACCTGCAAAACAGATCTAACAGTTCTACTATCCAATTTCAAATTTTAATGAACAACAATTTAAATTACAGTTTAAAAGATCAGAGCCCGAACCTGGGCTCTGATACCAGTTGTTGGAAAAATTCATGTGCTAGTATCTATCGGGATGATCTTGTAAACACAAATTTAAATTAACAATTATTACTAGCATGAATTTACCTAAGTGAATTCAAATAATACTTACGCCAACAACGACATGCAAATAAAATCACGTAAAAGGTCCTAGCATGCGGAATTCTAGGAGTTTACGTAAACGTACCAGTTGGAGAGACGGTCTGAGACAGGCGGGATCAGGTAACAGCTACCAATCAAAAGTCCTTCTCTAGTATTCCCACAGTCCTCGCTCAACAACCCGGTGGGAGGTTCTCCAATGAACGATTTATAAAACAAAGGAAAAATAAAATTGTTGCACCACCTTTGTGGATTTCTAATATTTCCAACACATGGAATTCGTGTGGGGATGAATGAATTCATTCCCTATTTATAAGAGGGGGGGTTCGAAAATTTTGGGTCCAAAATTAGGGTTGGAAAGATCTTTTCTTGATCTCTAAGAAATCTTGAATATATCCCATATATTCTTCTTTCCATGTGTATTTTTCCACAAAAATCTCACACCCTTATTTTCCCATAAATTTCGAAATTTTCAATAAAGATTTGCAAGATTGGATCTTTCTTGAATTTATAAGATATTCGTGTATTCCAAGAATACATATCTTTTTCCATAAAATCTTTCCAAGAAAATCTTTATTCCCTTTCTCATACATATATTTCAAAAATCTCATAAAGAATGCCAAGTGGGAGATTTTCTTGAATTTATGAGATAATCTTGTATTCCAAGAATACTTATATCCTTTCCATAAAATATTTTCAAGAAAAATTCTTCTCCCTCTTTTCTCTATTATTTTCGAAAAAATGAAGAAATATTAGGCAACAAAATTTATTTTATTTTAAGCACCTTTTATTTATTGGACTATAATTTGGGCTACTTGAGGGGCCTTTAAGAGAATTAAGATGGACCTTCCAATGGACTTCTGAATTCCAATATTGAGCCACAATATAATTCAGCCCTTTAATATTAATTAATACCACTATATAATTAATATTGCACTATCCAATCTTAACCCATATTACGGTAATATGACTCCCGGTTATTATTTCCCATATTTAAGATTATTTAGTCCACTAATTAATTAAGCCACTGAAAAGCTTTATTAATTAATATCTTTGGCCTTGAAGTAAGGACAACTCAGCTTTATTATCCATACTAGAAAATTAATTCCACTTGCAAGATTTGGTATGATAAAGGTTCCGAGCCCACCAAGGGGACCAATCACGCAAGGCTTTTGCAAGCACACAATTCTCTGTATTAATCTTAGCAACCGTCGTACAATTAATATTATTGCCCAAGATATAGGGTATCGAAGTCTCAATGATTCTCTTCCCATTTATATGTCAAAGCAATAATTACTAATCGCACACGGTCCTTATTAAGTGACAGAGATTAAGAAATCAACAACCACTGAGGTCTAACTCTTCATCCCTTAAGTCAGTGTGAATGAGTTTATCCTCTCTGTAGGTCTGTTGTGTTCGATACAATTATTCAATTTATTTGTACACATCAGAGGGACACGAGTATTTATCAACTATTAAAATAACCATGCTCGATGGACAAGTGTACTCGCCAGCTTGCCGATCAAACAAGTTTGTTCGGCAAGCTGGCCGACCAAACAGGTTTGCTCACCAACTTGCCAACCAAGCAAGTATGCTCGCCACTTGCTGACTAAGCGAGTATGCTCGCCACTTTCCGACCAAGCAAGTATGCTCGCCACTTGCCGACCAAGCAAGTATGCTCGCCACTTGCCGACCAAGCAAGTATGTTCGCCACTTGCCGACCAGGCAAGTATGCTCGTCAAGTCTGGCAAGCATTATAGTCATTCTTATATGCTTGATGAGGACAGTATTCCGATATAAAATTGATATGGACAAAGGGGCGAACAGGGCAATCAGTCGAGCAAAAGTTGATCTAGATGACAAAAAGAGTGCCTTATAAACAAGTAAATCCAAAGGTCAACGAAGACGAAGTTGAAAACGTGGAAGCATCACATGAGTTCTTGTAAGACACGAAGTCTCCAGCTCATGCTTGCCAAACCAGCTCATGCTTGTCAAAGTACTATAAATAGAAGGAAAAAGAACAAGAGAGGGGTTCAGAAAAAATTCCCAAAAAGACTCACATATATTTCCAAAATCCCTATCTTTCCAAAAAAGTTTCTTCGATGAGAAGTATTATCGATAATCAGATATCGCCAACCTCATATGATGACATCCTCGGCTTTGAATGCCCCAGAGTAGTAGTCATTTATGATGAACCGGGTCAACAATTTCTGTTATTTATCAGATATCGTACACATACTTATTTTGTTTGTGAGTTGTTATCAAATTAGCCACATAATATTCTCCATAAAAAATAACTCGCAACAATTGGCGCTAGAAGGAGGGCAGAAAAAACCAGCCCATACACAAATCCCGTAGATAGCCGAGGCAGAAAAAAGAAATATAATGCCTCAATCTAGGAATAATCAGGCAGAGAGGTTGGGACAGAGTCGACCTCACGCTCAGAAAGAGGCTCAGCATCAGCCTCATAAAAATCAGACCGCGGAAACCATCAATCTTGAAGATATCGCCAACGATCCGACGACCACAACAAAGACCATCACTTTCTTGTTGCAAACATGAAAGAGAGGGCGAAAAAAAGGAGTTGGCCAAGTTGAAAGTTCAAGATGATGATGATCGACGCTCGCATACACCTGATAGCGAGCAAGTTAAGTTGAAAGCTGCATGGAAGCGGGCCAACAAAAAGGCTGATGATATGTCGGACGACGAGCAGCCTCAAGGGTCCAGACCATCAACGTTTGGACGTTTGAGGCTCTCCGTTAAAGATCGAATCGGCAATCATAGACGTCAGGATCCCGGGAGGGAACAGCCGACGAACATGCCGGCTCCCTCAGATCCTCATGATCGCCCGCATCCCGAAAGACAGCCGGAACAACAAAAATCGGCTGGAACTAAATTGTCTATCCATCATCGATTGGGTAGTCAAGGACGAACTTGAAAATGGGGACTGCCCCATCATGAGCATGACCCCCTGGGTCCTCATGATGGGACACAACCCCGATCCAAGTCTGCCAGTTCCACAAAATTTGCAAAAATGCAGAAAGCAATCGAGGGCTTACAGGCCGACCTACCCACAACGAAAGGACTCCCTTGGGCGAACACAATGTTATGCTCGTCATTAACACCGGCGATCATGGCAGCCGAAGTACAAGAAAAAGTAGCAAAGATCCGACCACCAATCCCTATGTTCAATGCTGAGTCTGACCCACATGTTCACCTCAGCAAATATTCAGACTTTATGATCGTTTATGGGCGCTTAATCGACGCAACGCAAAGGCCGATCATTTCCCATGACGTTGGGCGACCGCGCCCATAGATGGTTTTCAACTCTTCCCGCTGCGTCCATCACGTCTTTTGCCCAGTTGGGACATAAATTCCTGTCCCATTTCTCATCCATGTGTGCTCGTCCAGCACCAAAATAGAGGTTGGCACATTTCTCCCAGCTAAAGGGCGAGTCAGATCGAGCATACATTGAAAGATTTGACAAATGTTTATACGATGGAGCCCCAGTTGAAGAGGATGCCAAGATCCTCACGGTGGTCGGAGGCCTGACCCTAAATACGGATATGTGGAAAGCCATGCATCAGGATTGGCCGAACACATATGCCAATTTCGAGAGCGAGCAGCCAAGATTATAGTTATGCAGGATCTGCTCGCCCAATCACGATTAGGTCAGGAAGTAACAACAAAAAGAGTTTTTGGTAAAAAAGTAATGAATGAGGGGGGGGTATAAACCCCCAAGATCTTTTAAACCATTTGAAGAAGGAGCATAAGCGCATGCCCTACGAAGTCTTCTGGGCATTTCAGCAGAAATAATATTTAATCAAATTAAGAATCGGGATATGTTGGATAAGCCACAAAGAATCATAAGAGATAAAAACAGGCTTAATGCTTCCAAGTTCTGTAATTATCATGAGTACATCGAACATAATACCGAAGATTGTCACGATTTACTTCGTCAACTTTGGAAGTTATATGAAGAGAATCGTCTTACGCAGTTCCTCAAAAAGCCGGCGAACAGCGATTCCCGAGTGGAAAAATCAGGTGATCGTAGGGGTAAGTGTAAGACCGAAGAAGCATCTGATAGTGATCCCGAGGAATCCCGCAAGAGGTTGGAATTACTCAAAAGAGGGGCTCCTACCATGGGTAGAGGTCGGGAGAGTCAAGAGATCAACATGATTCGTCCTAATTATGGTCCAGTGGGTGGATGCTACCAGGCACCCACGTTATCGAACAAGCGAAAGAAGATGGAAATGCGTGCCATGCAAAGCATCCATCAGGTGAAGATGGTGAGCACATCAGCTAGCACGCCACCCTCTCACCAAATCATGTTCTCAGAAGATGATCTCGACGGCATAATCACCCCCCACAATGACTCTCTAACCATCAGTGCTCATCTTCTCGGTTTGAAGGTGCATCGCCTCCTGGTCGATACCGGAGCATATGCGAACATTCTGTTCGTCAACACTCTGCACCAAATGGAGAAGCAAGTTGGGGACCTAAGTAGTTATATAGAACCATGTGATCACACCATCATGGGTTTCGGGGAATCTATAACCCGGCCCTATGGTCTGATAAGGTTAGGAGTCGAGCTAGAGTCAACTTTAAATCTGGAGATCCGACAAACTAGAATGCTAGACTTTGTAATCGTCGATGCTCCATCTATTTATAACGGGTTTTTAGGTCGCCCGTTTATTCAGGAATTCAAAGCTGACTGTTCGACTTATTACTATTGTGTTAAGTTTCCAACCCTAGAAGGGACGGGTAGCGTAAAAGGCGACCAGAAAAAAGCTCGAGATTGTTTACTGTCATGCGCGTCAAAAAAGCAAAATATCATTAACATGATGGAGCAAACATGGGAGACCGAAGAATCAAGTCAATAGACGAATATATTACCGAGGACATTAATACCTCCTCTAACGAACATATCTCCACGGGCGAACACAAAACCCAAGATAATAACCCTTGTTCTAGATCTAATGAACATTGATCCACCGAACGAGTTACCGGACTTAGAACCTCGTATAGGTTTTGATCCTATGGAGGTAGTTGACGAGCACCGGGGGTCGATCTAAGATCCTCAATGGAAGCAAAAAAAGAGGCGAGCAACACCTGTTGAACAATTAGAGTCTGTCAATATCGACCCAAATAGACCAGAATTAGAAGTGTTTATTGATTCGGAATTACCGGAACCATTCCGAACAGAAATGATCGTGTATCTTCGAGCAAACTTGGATGTGTTCGCTTGGTCATATGAGGACATGGTCGGCATTGATCCTAAACATGCATGTCACTCTCTTAACCTTGACCCAACACAAATTCCAATAATCCAGAAGCGGAGAAAATTCAGTCCGGAGAAGTATGCAGCTATGGATAGTGAAATCAAGAAATTGCTCGATAATAAATTGATTTAAGAAGTAAAATGCCCAAGATGGCTTGCAAACCCTGTGCTCGTCCGCAAATCTAACGGAACTTGGAGGTTATGCATAGATTTCACTGACTTGAACAAGGCATGCCCGAAAGACAATTTCCCGATGCCACATATCGATTATTTGGTCGATAACACAACAGGACATGATCTCATGACCTTCATGGATGAATTTGCTGGCTATCACCAAATACCCATGCATCCGGACGATCAAAAGAATACGGCTTTCTGCAGCGAAAAGAATATGTATTGTTGGCAACGCATGCCATTCAGATTAAAGAATGCCGGAGCAACGTATCAACGTTTAGTGAACAAGATGTTCTACGAACACATAGGTCGAACAGTTGAGGTGTACATTGACGACATTGTGGTAAAAAGCGAGCATAAGGAAGACCACATCGCCCACCTAGCATAAACGTTTGATATTCTCAGGGGGTATAACATGAAATTAAATCCGAAGAAATGCAGCTTTGGGGTTCATTCAGGAAAATTCCTAGGACATATGGTCAGTCTACTAGGGATTGAAGCGAACCCATCAAAGATTCAAGCCATGCTCGACATGCAGGCCCCCAGAAGTGTGAAAGAAGTCCAAAAATTAACTGGACATTTGGCTTCTGTAAGCCGATTTATATCACGAACTGGAGACAAATGCAAACCTTTCTTTGACGCATTAAAGAAAGGGAAATTCTAATGGACAGAGCATTGCCAAAATGTATTCGAGTCATTAAAGCAATACCTTGCAGATACTCAAACAATATCTAAGCCTGTTCCAGGCGAACAACTTTATCTGTATCTTGCTGCATCCGAGCATGCAATTAGAGTTGTGCTCGTTCGGGCAGAGGGGGCGACACACTTGCCTATTTATTATGTAAGCCAAGTACTTAAAGAAGCCGAGCTCCGGTACCCTCCATTGGAAAAACTCGCCTATGCTCTCGTAATGAGTGTCCTAAAACTGAGACCATACTTTTTCGATCACTCAGTCGAGGTATTAACCACATTCCCATTGCGATAAGTTCTCCACCGACCAGACACTGCGGGCAGATTACTCAAGTGGGCGGTGGAGTTAGGCCAATTTGGCATTACGTTCGCACCACGAACAACAATGAAGGGCCAGGCTATGGCCGATTTCATGGTCGAGTTGACATATCCGCAAATACCCAAAAGGGGTGTCGACCAACCATGGCACATGTATGTTGATGGTTCATCAACAAGTTCAAGAGCCGGAGCGGGTGTGGTTCTCATCAGCCCAACTCGACAAACTTTCACAACAGCCATTCGTTTTGATTTCCCAGCCACAAATAATGAAGTCGAGTATGAAGCTTTGATCGCTGGACTACATATGGCTATGACAATGGGAATTCAGAGGCTGATGATTTATAGCGATTCTCAAATAATCGTATACCAAGTATTAGGCGAGTACGAAGCACGAGGCGAACAAATGGCACAATATCAGCAACTAGCAAAGGAGCTGCTTGAACAATTCGAACAAGTTTATATAGAATGATTACCACGATTGGATAATTCGTTCGCTGATGCCTTGGCACGTTTGGCAACAGCAGAAGGAGTGACGAGCACGACGGACATTGTGGTTGTCACAACTTGTTCGCCATCAATTCTCAGAGTTATGGTCGCCCATGTGACAGGCGAGCAAGAAACCTGGATTACACCAATTTTAAGTTACTTACAAAAAGGACTTCTCCCCGAAAATAAAGCACAAGCTTTACTCGCCTCAGACATAAGTCGCTCATTATACTATCCTAGACGGGCATTTATACAAAAGAAGTTTCTCACTTCCATTATTGAAATGTATTACTCATGAAGAGGGTCATGTGATTCTGGAACAGATTCATGATGGAGTATGCGGAAACCATACAGGTGGGCTTGTCCTGGCATATAAAATCATCAGACAAGGTTACTATTGGCCTACTCTCAAGAAAGATTCTTCACAGATGCTCACAAGATGTCATAAGTGTCGGTACATGCCCCACTTATCCATAGCCCAATTCAAGAACTAGTGGTTTTTATAGCCCGTGGCCATTTGCTAAATGGGAAATTGATTTGATCGGCCCATTTCATACTGGCAAATCGGGAGTAAAATATGTCGTGGTTGCCGTTGATTACTACACTAAATGGGTGGAAGCTTAAGCCATTGTTAAAGCCACCAAACAAAGAATGTGGAATTTTGTTTGGAAAAATATCATTTGTCGTTTTGGGCTTCCCCAGTCATTGGTAACAGATAATGGCAAACAGATTCGATGGAAGTGAATTAAAACAAAATTGTGCTCGTTGGGGCATAAAGAAGCATTACTCTACTCCAGATACCCCAAATCAAACGGACAAGTAGAAGTCTGTTAATAAAATTATCAAGCATACCCTCAAGGCTAAACTTGATAATTCGAGGGGGAGGATGGGTCAAGAGTTACCGTAAATATTATGGGCCTATCGAACTACTTTCGTAACATCAATCGCGGAAACCCCCGTTTGCCCCGGCATTTGGTGCGGAAAGTCGTTATATACCGCGAGGTTAAGATTCCGAGCCATCGGACAATAACTTTTGGAGATCACATAAACGACCAGGCGCTCGCCCTAAGTGCGGACCTGTTGGAAGAAAGAATGATGGAGGCTGATTTCAAGAACGCCATGTATAAAAAAAGGTCAGAAAAGTTCTACAACTCCAAAGTCCGAACACGCAGGTTCAACGTGGGTGAGCTGGTTCTAAGACGAGCAACGGGGGTACCAAGTGGTGTGTTCGGCCGAACATGGGAAGGTCCATTCAGAGTTACAGAACGTTTGTTAAACGGGGCATATGATTTGGAAGACCTGAATGGAGTTCCATTGTCCTATTCGTGGAATGCGTCAAATCTGAAAAAGTATTATCAGTAACGCCGAACACAACTGGCTGGATATTGAGGTAAAAAAAAAACCTCGAGCATAATTAGCCATTCGGCTAAGACGAGCAGGACAAACGTGGATGATGAACACACCATATCCGACACAAATCTTCTAGAAAAAATTCTGGCCATCACTATTAAAAGATAGAAGATACGTGTCAAAAAAAGATGAGAAGTGGTGGCAACCAAAAGATGTATGTGTCAATCCTTGAATAAGAACTAGCAAAGACAAGGACAAATGTCAAAATGAGGATTTAAAGCAAGAAGGCCAACACCAACTAGCTATGCCAGCACCTGTTTGGGATGGTAGTATAAATTGGCATATTGATAGTTGAAGAAGAAAAAAGAAAAATAGAGAAAAAAGAAAAAATACTGCAGACATATTAGAAGAAAATTCAGTTATCGGGAGATAGTTGGTTTGGTATGCCTCCAGACGAAGTTTTCGACACTCGATTCAGCAATTTTACTGACTCAATCATGTGTCCTGGCGCTTGCTCTAGTACGAGCTTTTTATCCCGTAAGACACTCCAAGCAAAGGTTGGTACTCGTTACGGACTCAAGATGCTCGGCAGAGTCATGGTTGACACTCCACGTTGCTCACTGCTTATGCAGTAGTAAATCACTAGTTCCCTACGCATCCCCAAAATCTCCTCCGAGGGGGTGGGATGTCGTGGCATCCGCACGAAACAACGCGCGGATGCTGATGCTCAGACATCTACAAAAGGGGATAAAAAGGTGCGAGCAGAGGCTTTTGCCCGCGCATGATATAGGCGAGCAGGCGTGCTCGCTACATGCTCATGTCCACGGCAGCCCCCATAATCGCAGCTTGTCCAGGAGGGGCAAACGCTGATGCTGCTGTTGCTCGAGCATATTACTTGAAGAAGAGTAGACAGGCTGATCCGCCTCAAACTTGTCAACATCAATTCCGTGGACGAGATGAGGTCAGTTCATGTCTATTTCAAGACAAGGTTTAAATTCAAAACCATAGTCTGATGTCTATAGTTATGTGTGATAGAAACAGTCTTCTTCAAATGTAAAAGTTGTAATAGAATACAACGTGTTGCAAAACATTTTTGTTTGTTAAGTTTTTCTAGTTGAAGCCTATCAGAGGTCGCACCTAAGCCGGACGACCCGAACAAAGACGAACAAGCACAAGTTTATGTTCACCTGACGAAACAGTTCGTACTTAGATACCCGCAGTAAAGTGAGTGATGGGTACATAGTCGCAGCTAAATAAGAAGACTAGTACTTACAGATACCCGCAACAAAGCGAGTGATGAGTACGGGGTCGCAGCTAAATAAGACGACCCGAGTAAGAATAGTGATCGCGGCTAAATAAGACGATCACGAAACAAGAAAGGGGGGGTTGCACATAAGTTAACCCATCTGGTCGCAGCTAAATAAGACGATCAATCTGATTGCACCTCAATAAGACAATCAAAAAACAAAAGAAGTCAGGGTGGAACATAGACACAGATCATGTTCGAATTCATTCAGAAGAAAAGATGGCATAAACTAGGAAGCAAAACAAACATCAACCGTTCATCAGCAACAAAATTCATCCTCCACGATCAGGTTAGAGGAAATTGATCAACAAGCAAATTCAACCATTCAACAACAAAATTGTTCAAACAAGAAAGAAGAAGACAAAAATTACACAGTAGTGCAAGAGAAATGTTCAACAAGCAAAATTAAGGAATAAATTCATTGTTGGAGGTGGGCGAAAGCGATGTGTCCAATAAGTCCTGCCTCGTCTGCTCGGCCCCTTCAGGAGCAACTCCTCCAGCATCATCGTGCCTCGTCTGCTCGCCAGATAGCACATTCTGCTCATCTTCGGGAGGACCACTATGTTCGCTCTGCACCTGATCGAACCCGTGCTCGGCTCGGTGAGATTGGTCGATAGCATCATCAATATCCGCATCCGAACCATCTTCCTCATCGAAAATAGGATCATCAATCTCGACCCTATCAGGAAGATTAGAGAAATTGCATAGATCACTCAAATCAGATATTGGAAGGTTGCGATCCGGTGGGTTGTCGATCAGGTACTTCTCAAGATGGGTTACGAGCGGGGTAATCTGGTCGGCAGTAAGTGTTTGTCTAGTAGAACGGATGGCATCGGAAAAGGCGCATATATAAGAGAAATTGGACATGGAATCAACATACTCATCAGTATGCAATTTTGAATTTTCAAGACCCAGACGAGTGTTGGTCTCTTCAGCGGTGAGGAGTTGTTGGGCAAGCAGAGTTTTCTCGCATTCTGCAGCCTCGATGTCTGTTCGGAGTTTTTGAAGCTCAACGTTCAGCTCGTCCTAAACTCTCCTAATGCCGACCACCTCTTCCCGATTGCGGTGCAGCTCCTCCCGAGCAAGGCCTAGCTCCTCTCTGGCCTGGCGAGCATCTTCCCGAGCTTGACGAGCATCCTCTTGAGCTTTACGAGCCTCTGCTTGGGCTGAGGATACTTGTCCCTGAGCCAACTTCATTTCATCTTGAGTTTTGGGCAGCTCGTTCACCTTCTCTTCGAAACTTTTAATAAGAGCCACGTAGTTGGCATGAATATTGGCGGACTCGGCGTAAGCTTTCTCAAGGAGAACCAAAGATTGGCCATGGCGCACTAGGCCAAGTCGCATGGTTTCAAAAAGGTGTTGGACCCTTTAGTGGCCTCTTTGAGCTCGAAGAGTCCATGCTCGGATAGGGGTCTCGCACGCCTTCTGGACATGCTCGGGAAGGCCAGGAACATTGCGAACATTTGGAGAGCAGTAATAATCTTTCAATTCTGGCATCAGAGGCACCAATCTGTTCAACCTACATGTTCACCCGAGCAAACAAATATGATTAAGCGACCAAATCGGGGATGGAACAAAGAAATACTCCAACAAAAGAAAGCAAATGTACTGTTCACCCGAGCAGGGTCCCATCCTAAAAACGATTTGTCCTCGGGAGAACGGAGCTGGGAACTCATAGGGGTCCAGGTTTGGGGTCCTGCGGGAGGTGGAGAAGATGTACCGACCTCCATTTCGACGATTTGTGTGATCGGACCGACCACAGAGGCAAATTTATTTCGTCGCTTCAAAGAAAGGGGGGTCGCCAATGACATCGATGCTCGCCGTCGAGCTATCGGATTTTGCTCGTCAGTGCCCTCTGGATCTCTTTGGCGGGGAGCTTGGTCGTCGCCTCCCGCCGCCGATCAACGAGTTGTCCTCTTCGGCCGACTCGATTCGCCCGGTCCAGGCGCGGCTGGTCGGCTCGCCTTTCTCACTCTGCTCGCCTCCCCTCAATTTGCTCGCTGGGCATCTCTCCCGGCTTGAATTCGAGCAAGCTCTTGAGGTCTCTTAGTTCGAGCCATTTCTGTATGTTCGGATGTGCTTACGGCAACAGTGACGGCAGGGAAAGCTATATGCAGAAGAATATATTAAAAAAGAAAGAGAAATTGGGAACAAAGGGCACAACATATTCGCAAGTATAAAAAACAATCCTTACCAGCTGGATTGAGGACAACTAAATGGTGAGGGGGCACGTACAATCCTCCCTTCTTCCTTTGGTCTACAGTATTCAACGTCTTCACTGACCGTTCTAAGTATGGCTCAAGATCAATTTGCCAAATACTGTTGAAATAACATTCGTTTGTCTCTTTGTCCGTTGTTGCTTGAATTCTTGAAATTGAAAAATAAGTTAAAATAGTTGAAATTGCAAAAACACAAAAATAAAAATAAATTAAATTTGGTTCACATGGTGGTTTAACCAAAAAACACAAAAATATTTTATTGAGACAAATGCACTTAATTTGACAGAGTTCATGAACAACCATCCGTGTTTGTTGGTCGAGACAAATGCACTAACGAGAGAGTTCATTTTTTTGGCCGTAACGAGTTAGAAAACTCATAATCATGTGCCACCCATTCGGCTTTTAGCGTGTAATGGTGATGTTCCATTCTACGAGCAAACGAGTAATATCCGGATGAAGTGGGAATCAAGACCCGCTTCTTATCAGGTCTAAGTTCACAAAGAACACAACCCTCAAGAGGTAGGTCTGCTCGCTCATCGGGACCAGGTGCCCTGAAAAACACATCTTTCGGAGTATCGTAATTCCTATACAATTGGCCAAGCATATCAACATCAATCACGCTTGCAATTTTGCTCGCCGGATATTCATTCTCAACCCTGGTCCTATGAGGTTGTTCAGGCCCCAATCAAAATCATAACGAGCACTATACTCGGCATATGTTGGGCTATGGAGAAGACAAACAGGGATGTCGAGCTTCGTGTTCTGCTCGCCGTCGAATCCTCTGTTCGACTCAATAACGTTCTCAGCCACCAAGATTTCCTCCCTCATATAATCATCATCTCTATTTACATCGTGACTATATATAACCCTAGACCCAATTTGGGGTTGGGACAAAGAATCTTCACCCGAATCATCTAACAAATCGGTACGGGCTAAATCCCTATCTAATTCATTTAGGGCATCATCGGAATCCGATGAAAGAATGGCAAATGGCTGTCGAACTTGCCAACGGGATCTTGAACCCGAGGCATTCATCTCCGGCGCATTAGCACCGCCACGGGAGATTGAGCGAAAAGAGGAGGAAGAAGAACTTGAATGAGAAGTCATAATTGAAATTAAAGAGCGTACGAAATAGTTACCTGAAAGAAATCCTTCGCCGAAACAATCAAGCTCTTGCTAGAAATTTCAAACGGGACGGAATGTGAAGAAAAAAGAGGAGAAGATGAAAAGAAGAAAGAAGAACTGAGGCGGCAAAATAAGTATTTATAGATACTGCAAAAATTTTTGAAAATTCGGCGCAAAAGACGAAACGACACTCATGAAGGCCCACTCAATATATCCAACAGCTGGGCCCCCATGATGAATACAAAGCGGCCCGGCT
Source organism: Stenogyne calaminthoides (assembly GCA_037126765.1). Taxonomy (NCBI): domain Eukaryota; kingdom Viridiplantae; phylum Streptophyta; class Magnoliopsida; order Lamiales; family Lamiaceae; genus Stenogyne; species Stenogyne calaminthoides. Next base: position 22,804,785 of record JBBCBC010000032.1, read on the forward strand.
GGGGGGTATTGTTGTGTTCGATACAATTATTCAATTTATTCGTACACATCAGAGGGACACGAGTATTAATCAACTATTAAAATAACCATGCTCGATGGACAAGTGTACTCGCCAGCTTGCCGACCAAACAAGTTTGTTCGGCAAGCTGGCCGACCAAACAGGTTTGCTCGCCAACTTGCCAACCAAGCAAGTATGCTTTCCACTTGCTGACTAAGCGAGTATGCTCGCCACTTGCCGACCAAGCGAGTATGCTCACCACTTGCCGACCAAGCGAGTATGCTCGCCACTTGCCGACCAAGCAAGTATGCTCGCCACTTGCCGACCAGGCAAGTATGCTCGCCAAGTCTGGCAAGCATTATAGTCATTCTTATATGCTTGATGAGGACAATATTCCGATATAAAATTGATATGGACAAAGGGGCGAACAGGGCGATCAGTCGAGCAAAAGTTGATCTGGATGACAAAAAGAGTGCCTTATAAACAAGTAAATCCAAAGGTCAACGAAGACGAAGTTGAAAACGTGGCAGCATCACATGAGTTCTTGTAAGACACGAAATCTCCAGCTCATGCTTGCCAAACCAGCTCATGCTTGTCAAAGTACTATAAATAGAAGGAAAAAGAACAAGAGAGGGGTTCAGAAAAAATTCCAAAAAAGACACATATATTTTCAAAATCCCTATCTTTCCAAAAAGTTTACTGCATGAGAAGTATTATCGTGTACTGCCAACCTCATATGATGACATCCCTGGCTTGGAATGCCCCCAGAGTAGTCATTTACTGACGAACTAGGTCAACAATTTCCTGTTATTTACCGTATATCGTACACGTACTTATTTTGTTTGTGAGTTGTTATCAAATTAGCCACAAAATATTCTCCATAAAAACGACTCGCAACAAGGTCAACTTCAGCACATCGAATGCACTAGTGTAATCTCTTGGTCAAGACAAACCAATCTGAGACTTACACATCAACTTCTACCAATAGACTGTTCGGGTCTATCTAAGTTGTGAAACACGCACTAGTTCACAAGGGACTGTTAACGTGATCTTTCGTGATCTCAGTATCACCACGTTAACTACAATGTAAACATGCGCTTTATGAACGGTTTGCAATAAATATATATAACATTCAATCATATTTAAAGCAACAATGAATAAATAATTTATTTCAGTAAATAAGTGTTTAATACATAGGTTATACGAAATAAAATCATACTTTCACGTATAACCCGAACAACTACACAATACACAACCAAATGGAAGTTGCAATTATTTTGAATGTCATCCATGGAATTTCATATTTATCGCTTCAAGAACAGGAGATGAGTCAATCGATTCTTCTTCCAAGAAATTGACTCATATGTTACTTTGTGAACTTTATTTTATAGTGATTTTCCATATCAAAATTTTTGACAAAAATAATGTTGTATTTTGTTTTATATGCTTAAGTTTTATGAATTTTCACAAGAGCATGCTTCCCACGTGATTATATTTGAATATCCCAATCTCAATATTTGAATATCCCAATCAAATTGAGACGTTTATTGCATGCATATTGAAATTCAACTTGCTTAATATCTAAATTCTTTTATTTTTTACAAATTATATTAAAATAAAATTAGAACAGGTCGTGCATCCATATTGAAATTCAACTTGCTTAATATCTAAATTCTTTTATTTTTTATAAATTATATTAAAATAAAATTAGAATAAGTCCGTGCATTGCACAGGCAAGATACTAGTATAAATAAAAGATGGCCAAGAAGTCATAATAAACAATCTACAGAAAATTGACAACTGGAAGTTCTAGAAGATAACAAATTTACACAAAATTTATTACTAAAATGGGGTGCACATAATTTTATTTTTTAAAAAAAAGGTACGACTGGGTTTTGTTTTTTCAAATTTTGTTGTATTATGTGAAAAATTGCTATCCTGCTACTCTTTTCTATAGGATACAACAAAAATTAAAAAATAAAAATCCAATCGTACCTTTTTATAAAAAAAAAAATTATGTGTGGAAAAAAATAAAATTCGTAAATATTCGATAACTGAGCTTCTGCTCAACTTGAAATAAACGAACCAAGCTCAAACACTCTAAAGTTCGACTTGACTGGGTTCGACTCCATTCCACTGACAACCTTGTTGAGAAAATTAGGTGTACCAAGTAATAAATTGTGTTTTTTATTGAATGATTATATAGTCTTTTATTTACTTTACATCGAGTTGTATGATTTTTATTTAATACTCCCTCTATCTAAAAATAAATAATATTTTAGCATCGTATTTTTGTACAAAATTTAAGAATATTTGAGTAGGTCTCCTGTATACCAAGTGCATCGAGCAATTCAAATATATTTTTTAAACATATAATATATTTTATTGAAACGTTTAATTTATTCTACACTGAACAAGTTAAACATTTCAGTGAAACCATTATGCCACTGCCACCTTTGCTGTGTATGTATAGAGATCTAGTGAAGATAAAGATTCTTTTAAAGTAATTTATTTATCATATCAAGAATCCAAATGTTCAAATAAATGGGGTTTCAAGCACGTGAGATGATAAAGATTAGGTGTTCATACCTTCGTGTCTACATTTCTTCTATTGAAAACAATTGCTTTATATTATAAATTTATGAGTTATATGAAATATTACATTATATTGATATGTGCAGATTTTGTAAATGTTGGGTTGTTGGGAAGTGTCCAGCACCCTCCACCTGCTGCCACGTCACTAACCCTCCTCATCCCTCTTTTTTTTTTCTTTTTCAATTTTTTATTTAATGTTTAAATTAATTTTGTAACTCAAATAAATTATAATTACATATTTATTATATTTTTACATTTGCATTGAACGTTTTGATTAAAAAATAATTATGTTAATTATTCTTAAATAATACATAAACTATTTCTTCACTTGTTCGATCATTTGCCCAAGCGACTACTTTTATATAATCTTTTTTTGAGATTATAGCAATATAAATTTAACACTCACTTATTTTAAAATATTAAACCATCATTCTCAAATTATGATTTGTTTCATCTTAAGACCATTTCATGAAAGATGGGTATTTTTTTATATTTTATTTATTTTATCAACATATATTTGTATAATGAATTAAAAAAGATATGATATATACTTTTCAGATAAAAATTTGTATGAGACGGTCTCATACATGAGACGTCGTACAAATTAACACTCACTTCTTTTATGCCTTGTCTTACCATAAAATCGTCTCACGCAAATGTGCCTACACTTTTAATTTTGATTTGATTTAACTATTAATTTAATTAAAATATTAAGAAAACTACATTTTAAAAAAAATATTTATCTTTTAATCAAAAATTTGTACAGTGTAAATGTAAAAGTGTTATAACCATGTTATAATGATTTATTTGAATTACAAAGATAATTTAAACATTAAAAACAAAAAAAAAACAAAAAACTGAAAGAAAAAAAATAATAAAAAGAGGGGAAGGGGGCTATACACGTGGCAGCAGGTTGGGGGTGTTGGGCAGTCGACGAAACCATATGTGCAATACATCATAATTAAGATAAAATACTAAAAAATCCGCGGGTCAAGAGTGTGTAGGGCGGGTCGGGTTGGGTCAAGGGTGGGATGGGAGCGAGAGCGATTCAGGTTGGGTTGGACAGGCGAGGTAAAAATATATATATATACATATAGATGCATATAATTATTGAATATGTGTTGTAGCCTAGTGGTTTAGGTCTATTGTTAATGCATTTGGTCGCATGATTCAATCCTTATTGAACACATAATGTATAAGTGTTACTACATTGTTATATTGAAAAATCTTCATATTTTACGTAACACGAATTAAAACATATCGTAACACATAAATATTCATAAGATTACATAGGTCACACGTAAACATTGTTGTTCATATGGTAATACATGAATATTCACATAGTATTACGACGATATGTGAACAATGTTACATATTACTAAAAACACATGTGTTACTACATGAACAAAAAATTACTTTATGAAGAAAAACGTGTTACCATATGAGCAAAATGAGTACAAGCGCGAAAAAAAATCTCCAGTCCAAAATTACAGATTTACATAACAACTTGATGTGTTACTATATGAACAAAAAAAGTATTGCCCTACGAAAAAAAAAGATTTATTACATGAACAAAAAAAAGACAAACGCGAAAAAAAATCATCATCTAAAATTACTGATTCTGAGCGCGTAAAAAAGAGTGCGAAGGATCTAAAAGATACACTTTGTGATCTAAATTTCGAAAAGATACTTTTTCGCAGAATCCACACTTAAAATTCAAATTGTAACCCGATTTCTTCTTTTCGAAGAATCAAAAGAAAATTAAAATTAAATGAACAAGAAGATTTTATCCAATTGATTTGAAGAAAAAAATCAAAAAAAATTAAACTCATACAGTGGGGCGGGAAGATGAAGAAAGCACAATCTGCCCTCGTTAAATTCATTCCACATTTATTCCACAGATTCATTCAAAACATTCAAACCCTAATAACCACCAGCCTACCCATCCACTCTTCAAACAAGAACAGCGCCGCCGCCCACCTCCACTAAGAAACTGACTGCCGCCACCTGCCTCCCCCTTCCAGAAATTCGCGGCGGCCATCGTCCGCGTCTCGCCGCGGCCCCCCTCCTTCCCCACTCTCCGCGCCGCCGACGCCCCCTCCAAAACAGTACGGCGGCCCCCGCCTACAACCATCCACCGCCACTGACTGCAACCGACCACCACCGCACCCACAAAATTGCCCCCAGATCCAAAATACCCCTTCTTCTCACGCCGAACACCCTTCTCGTTGGTCTGCCGAAGCCGACGCAGAGCGCCTCTGGTTTCGTGAAATTTGTTTGGGTCAAGATTCTCGTTGGTTTGTGATTTTCTTTTCCAATCTGGTTTGTAAATGGCTTTTTTAATCTGATTTTAATTGAGAAATTCCGACATTTTGATCTGATTTGTGGATTTGGAAATGGAGGATGTGATTTTTTTCTGAATTTAGGTTGAAGATCTGGAATTGGAGCATTTGGTTTGTGATTTTCTTTTTATGAAATTGTTGTAAATTTGTTACAGGTTTTCCTAACTTAGAGTTCTGGCAATTTAGAGTTTACGCTAACAAAAGGGGGGTTTTCTTTGCTTCTCTCACTAGAAATTGAAGAATGACTCTTTTGAGTGAGCTTTCTCTCACGATGCTTTCCTTTTTAATTTTTAGAAAAATTAATTAATTAGTTTCAGTTTAATTGGAAAAGCTTGGAATTTTGCAAATTGGGAGTTTTTTAAATGAGACATTATGTGAGTGTTTGCAATCTATATTTGCAGCTTAAAGTCACTTAATTTTTAGCCAAAATCACTTGTTGAGTGTTTGGAAAGTCAACTACTCCTCTAATAGAAGTACTTAGAAACTACTTCTCTCAAGCAGCACATGAGCAACTTTTATCTGCTTATTTCTAATTTTCAATATTTTATTTAGTATTATTACAATCTTGTCCTCACTTAATTAATAATATTTCAAACATTTTGCAGGCACAAAGTGTATCCAACGAAAGAATTTGCGGTAATAAATTCCAAGGCCACCAAGGTATACAACCAGGTTACATAGATTCGCAATTATTCAAAATAAACAATATTTTATTATTTATGATATCAATGTAAATTTTTATAAAGTGTGAACAACAAATTGTGTGTTTATATTTCTGTATTTTTTGCTTATGTTCCTAAGGTATACAAGTAGAGCAGGTGACATAATGTTCTAAACAAAGCATGTGTCTAATATTGAGTATGAAGCTGTTAATAGGAATGTATCTATTTTTTTGACGACTTTCTGGGTGTTAGCATTTTTTCTAATTAACAGCTATAAATGTATTTTATTTGTTTATAATTTTGTAAGATGATAAAAACAAGCAGGGTGTGGTGAGAAAGTTATCAATTTTCGCCGGAGATTCATCCTAAAATTTCGCCGCTGAAGAGACGGAAAAGAGAGTCATGAATAGAATAAAGTTTATTTAGGGTTTATAATTTGGAAAGAAAGTGTGAATAGAAATTTTATAAGGGTACTTTTGTAAACTAATAAAAAAAGTGCTTTGTTTTGCAAACACTATAATTTAAGTAAAATTGATTAAAAGTACTTTGTTTTAAAACACTACCAACTTTTAATTTCACTACAAAAATCAATTTTAATCAATTTTAAAGAAGCACAATTGTTTGCAAACACACCCTATATATTGAGAAAATTACTAGGAGGTTGTTGGAGGTGATGGAGAATGGCGATGATAAAGATCGATATGCTAAAATTTTGGATTTTTTGGATTTACTGGTGGAAGAAGGTGAAGATAGACCTGCTAGTTTCTGGCTTTTTTTTTTAGATTTTGATGAAAATGTTCATGTCAAAATGATGACGAAATATGTAATTTTGAGATTTTTTAGATTTTAATTTTTGTATTATCTATAATTTCTGCAATTATTTAGATTTTAATTTCTGCATTTTCTGTAATTTTTTTAAATTCACTTTCTATAATCTTTAGATTTTATATTGTAAATTCCTGAATTTTTTAGATAAAAATATGTAAATTTCTGTAATTTTTTAAATTTGAGACCTAAGAATGGGGAAGACAGAAAATACAATAACAATTTGAGACTTAAAAATGGTGAAGGCAGAAAATACAGTAACATTATTTGATCAAAAAATTGGGAAGACAGAAAATGAAAAAAAAAACGAGTTGGAAGAGAGAGGGGAAGGAAGAGTGAGAGAGAAAAGGACAAAGATGAGTAATTGGGAAAGAATTGGTATGCTGTGAAACTTGTTTACCATGAAATTTGTTTTTTTTTTACGACATACACTTTAGTAATATAAGTTACACACTTTAGTAATATAAGTCACACCCTTCAGTTATCACTACGACACTCTTTGCTATAATATATGTCACACCCTTGACTTTTATGAGTAATACTCTTTATAATAAAACGTCACACCCTTTACAGTAAAAAATCACAGTCTTTAGTAATATAAGTCACACTCTTTAGTAATATAAGTCACACTCCTTAACCAGTTTCACCGTGAAACTTATTCACACTATACTTTGCCGGGAAAGAAAAGGACAATAAGTTAAAAATAAGGGTAGCAATGTCATTTTGATGACTGTTTTGTACCTACAAGTAATTTCAAAAGATTCTTAAACCATATTATCATGAAATTTATATATACATGAAAGTTGAAACTTGCACAATTGTCACACAACACAATTCGGCCATCAGTACATCAAGTATAAAATGTGTAAGTAGAAATAGACTATAAATAGTCTGTCTTTTTAACTAAGACAAAAATTCAAATGAAACGATCTCATGTATGAGACGGGAACTTAACACAAATCACACTTTTTCATTTTAAAGTGTTAAAGTGTTAATGATCAAAAGCATGCGTTTTATTGTTTCATTGTATCTAGAGTGAGAAATTTTTGAGATTTCTCTCTTCTCAATTCCCGCTCAACGTTCTCCAAAATCAGATTTTCAAATCTTGGTTGGAGACGTTTGAGTTATCTGTGCCGCCCAGTGCTAACCAATCAACGAGCATCACTCGAGTCCGCCTCCTCCCGTGCGCCGATTAGGTGCCCCTGTGCACGGCTAATTACTGCATTTACGTCTATTTATGTACACAATGCCCACAGAATATTTACACAACTCAATCTTCATTAATAACATTATCAGGTTGCATCTCCATTTATGTCTTTTATTATTCCTCTCTCTCAGATTTTTCCTCCCCCTGGTTTTTTCGTATTATTCCTTTTGTTCCACTATACAAGTGGACTTAACCCTTTGTTCTTTCTCACTTCACTCTCCTGCAATGGCCAATGATATCATCGCCCTCTGGGATAGGCTTGCAATCTTTGAAGGGGAGAAAACCCCAATCACAAGCAAACCTGAAAATCTTGCTACCCTTATCAACGCTTTGGTTGGTAAGCTCGCAATGCGAAAGTTTGTTAGCATCATTGATCTCGAGGCGAGCCTCCCAAAAATATGGGATCTGAAACTTCCACTCGAGATCAAACCACTTGGGGCGGGCCTTTATATCTTCGAGTTCACGGACCACAGTGAATGCGACAAGGCGCTTAATAGACAATCGTGGAACTTTAGGGGTTCGGTCCTCCTCCTATCCAAAATGTGGGGGGACGAGCGTCCATCGGACATCATGTTGAAGGAGGCTCCGTTCTGGATACAAGTCCACGGTCTCCAAATCAGAGCTATGACTAGGGGCGCAGCTCAGGATCTCGGAAACCTTTTGGGGGAGATCCTGGATGTTAAGAGCGACTACGACGGGGTCGCCTTGGGAGAGTGTGTCCGCGTTCGTACCATGGTCGATGTCAACAAGCCCCTCCACCGATGGGCTACAATCAACATCAAGGAGTCCGTGTGTAGGGTGATCTTCCGTTACGAGAAACTCTCTGACTTTTGTTACGTGTGTGGGCAACTCAACCAACAAGAGAAGGACTGTGACTTTATGCAGCCGGAGGGTACCAGATTCTTTGGGCCATGGATGAGGGCCAATGGCCAAAAAGCCGTCACTCTCGAAACCATTGTGAACAAACTAGAGAAACTCAATGCCAAAAAACCCGACATGCAACTTAGCCAAACCCCGAAAACCCCAAAGGCTCTTCCCTCAGCCTCCATGACACCCCTCGCCCCACAATGGTCCTTAACTAAATCTAAAAACCGGGCCATTTCCCTTGTCCCTTTCTTCGATTGGAATATGGGGGAACCAAGCTCAAAAAAAACCCCAAACTATACCGCATAGCCTTAGCACCCCTGACTGGAACATTCTGATCCCGAAAATCAACAAAAAACCCTCCCAGATACCTAAAACCGAGCCCTCTATCAACAAAGACCAAGTTGAATACCCCCTCCAAAAAATCACATTTCGGATGCAAAAGATCTTTCGTCTCTCCCTGGAAACCTAATCTTTAACCTTAACAAAACTCCACCCCTCTTCCTTCACTCCCGGAACCAGCCAGCCACTCCCCCAGAAAACCCCAACCAAGCCCTAGCCATTTCCTTTGCAGAGAACGAGCTTATTCCCACTGACTAACTTTTGGCTATGTTTGCAGGTAACCCTATGGAACCTTTTATCTTTGATGCCTCCCCGCTCCCAAAAGACTCCCAGACGGGGAAGATGAAAAAATCCAGTGGCAAAGCAAAGGGGCAAAAAAGCTGACGACGGACCTGGAATCACCACTTCCACCCTTAAGACCGACATGAAAATGACCATCAAGCAAGACTACTTCTCTCCAGATGGTCCCAAGAAGCTGAAGATACAAGAGGAAATCAACACCAGCTCCCCTTCCACCACTACTGTTATATCGGCGGAGGTTGACAAGGCTCAACCTCGCCGAGATCCATGAGTATCATATGCTGGAATGCCCGTGGCCTTGGGGGACAACGGGCATTCAAGAACCTACAACGACTGATCTCTGACCAATCCCCAGATGTTATCTTCATTTCTGAGGCCAAAGTTGCCAAATCTGTTGTTAGCAAGTGGCGTTCTCTATTCAATTTTACTTGTTGCTTTTGTGTGGATCCTGTTGGAAAGAGTGGTGGACTCATTTTGATGTGGAATGAACCTTTCAATGTTTCGATTTTGTCTTTTTGGCATGGTCACATTGATAGTTTAATAGTCCATAATAATCATCGGTGGTATTTTACTGGTTTCTATGGCAATCCTAAACAAAATCTTAGACATATTTCTTGGGAGCTTTTGCACAAAATTGCTAAATCTCATTTTAACCTTGCTGACGATTGGATCGTACGGGGCGATTTCAATGAAATTCTATACGAAAAGGAAAAACAAGGTGGTCCTCCAAGAACCTTCAAAAATATGCATGAATTCCACAAAGGACTCCAGAAGGTTGATTTGCATGAGCTGGAAGCATGGGGACCAAGCTTTACGTGGAATAATATGAGACCTGGAAATCAACAAGTTCTAGTCCGTTTGGATCATTATTTTGCCAATAGCAACTGGATGGCTAACTTCTCCAATGCCTCGACCACCAATCTCGACTATTACGGATCTGATCATCGCCCCATTCTTCTTAATCTGGGAATAAAAACGACAGCCACAACCTTTGCTAAACCAAGTGGCTTCAAATTCGAACACAAATGGCTCCTAGAAGATGGCTACAAAAATATTATCTCAAAAGCCTGGAAGGATTCAGAACTATGTACGGATACGAGAAGTCGTTTACTCAAACTTAGTACTGATCTGAGGACTTGGTCCGGGAAAAACGTGGGAAACATTGGAAAAAGCATTAAGGCCACTAGAAACCTTCTTAATAAGTACTTGAACGATGAAAGAAGACATAGAGATATCGTACTGGTAAAGTCTTTGGAAGGAAGATTAGAGAAACTCTTGAACCAGGAGGAGAACCACTGGAAGCAACGTTCTAGAGTCAACTGGCTTAACTCTGGTGATAGAAATACAACCTTTTTCCACAAGACGGCCTCGGAACGAAGAAGACAGAACCAAATCCGATCCATTATCAACACCGAGGGAGTGCTCTTGACAGAACAAAGGGAGATTGAGAATAATATTGTCAACTATTACTCTAACCTTTTTTGTTCTCTTAACTCTCTTCAGGAGGATACTGATCGTATTACTGATTGTATTACTCCTTCTGTCACAGATGAGATGAACAGTTATTTGACTGCGCCCTTTACCGAAGAAGATGTCCGCTAGGCGCTATTCGACCTTAATCCCTCAAAAGCACCTGGCCCGGATGGCTTCACAACCCTCTTCTTCCAAAATGCTTGGGAGAAGATCGGAAGAGATATTACGAAGGAGGCGCTACAAATTCTTAATGACAAGAAAAGGCTCAAAGATAACCCTAATCCCGAAAACCAAAAACCCCAAAACAATGAAAGATTATCGCCCGATCAGCCTATGCAACGTGACCTACAAAATAGTAGCAAGAGCCATTACCAATCGATTCAGAAACGTCCTTGGCCAAATCATTGACCCCAACCAGAGTGCTTTCATTCCCGGACGACTCATTTCTGATAACATCCTTTTGGGTTTTGAATGCATGCATTGGCTGAGAAATAACAAGAGTAAACAAGGCTATGCCGCTCTGAAGCTAGATATGAGCAAAGCATATGATCGAGTGGAATGGAACTATCTTCATAAAGTTATGAGAAGAATGGGCTTTGATACGAAGTGGATCGGACTAATTATGGACTGCGTTTCCTCTCCCACTTACTCGTTTAAAATCAACAATGTAGTACGAGGAAAAGTAATTCCTACTCGTGGTTTGCGACAAGGAGACCCGCTTTCACCTTTTCTGTTTGTCTTGGTGGCTCAGGGTCTTTCGGCAATCATCAATACTAAAGCTGCAGAAGGAAGAATTACAGGAGTTAGAGTGGCAAGAGGGAGCCCGACGATTTCGCACCTTTTCTTTGCGAATGACAGTCTCATATTTTTCAAAGCAAACAAAGAGGACGTCTGAACGATCAAAGAATGTCTCCAGATCTATGAGAAGGCTTCAGGATGTTTTTACTAACTTTGATAAGTCAGCTCTTTCCTTCAGCAAGAATACAAACCCAAGCAACATTGCTTTCACCAAGGAGTGTCTTCACATCCAAGTCAGTCAAAGTCATGATCTCTATCTAGGCCTACCTACCTTCTCAACTCAAAGCAAAAGACTTCAATTCAGTTACTTGAGGGATAGAGTGGCTAAAAGGATGGCAAGCTGGAAAAACAAGTTTTCTACCGAAGGTGGACGAGAGGTGCTGCTTAAGTCAGTGATCCAGGCTATTCCTACCTACGCCATGTCTTGCTTTAGAATCCCAACATCTCTGTTTGGAGACATTGAATCAATTTGTACCCGGTTTTGGTGGGGAGGAAACACCGATGAGAAAAAGATTCATTGAAAAGAGTGAAAATTCCTCACAAAACCAAAGGAAGAGGGGGGCATGGGTTTTAGATACCTGGTGACTTTCAATAAAGTACTACTCGCGAAACAAATCTGGAGAATGATCCTGAATCCGGATTCACTGGTAGCTAAAGTTTTTAAAGCTCGATATTTCAAACATTCGGATATCATGGATGCTACGATAGGTGCAAACCCTTCCTATATATGGAGATCTATAATGTGGAGTAAATCGATCATCTCAGACGGCCTTTGCTGGAAAATAGCTAACGGTAAACACGTCCATGTGAAAAAAGATAGATGGATACCCAATCTTGTCTTGGGAAGAATCACCTCCTGCACAAACTATGCAAGCAACATATATGTTAAGGAACTTCTTTCCACAGATAACAGCTGGGACACTACAAAAGCAAAAAGACTCTTCCTCAGCTATGAAGCAGAAGCTATTAGCAAAGTGCCAATCGACAAGTATGGGCTACGAGACTCGCGTTTCTGGCGTCTGACCAAAAAGGGACTTTACACGGTTAAATCAGCTTATTGGAACGCCATCTCTCTCAATCTAAAAAACGACGAAAAGGATAAGGCTACCATCAGTACCACACCCTCTCACTGGACCATTATCTGGAAACTCAATATACCACAAAAAGTCAAAATTTTCTTATGGAAAGCAGCACACGACTCCATTGCTTCTGGAGCAAACTTGGCAACCCACCATGTTCCATGCCAACCCAGGTGCGTGCTTTGTGGTTCCTACTGGTCGGATACTAATCATGCCATTTTCTATTTCCAGGTGACCAAGAGGGCGTGGAAAGATACGAAATGGTGGCCTATAATTAAAAAGACTAGGGGGACTTCCAAGGAAAGCCTCACCACTCACTTCGTCCAAACATTGCAGAAAGAAGAACTTGAAAGATTCGGTATCAAAATGTGGGGTGTTTGGAGAGAAAGATGTGACCTTGCCCATACAAAAAGCAGAAATGGCCGCTACACAGGAAAGGAGATTTCTTTACAAGGCAACTGGACGGACTCCTTCCTGGCACAATTCCAAGCCGAAAGAAGAAAAATGATATGCAATGGTCCCAAGATTAAACACACACGAGAACGATCCCAGATGGAAAACAACCAAACTGACTTTATTATTAATGTAGACGTGGCCTATAACGAATCCACGATGGCCTATGCTATCGGATTCAGCATCTTTGCCCTGGGAGGAAAGGTCTGGGCCGCAGGATATCATAAAATCAATTCACCAGGTTCGGTCATGGCAGCTGAAATAGTAGCAATCATCAATGGCATTTCCTTCTAGCTTAATAATATACAAGGACCCGCATTGGTTTTCTCAGACTCTACCAATGCAGTGACTGTCGTATACTCAGACTCTATCTTTAAAGGATTTGAAGAAAACCTAATTTTAAGGGCACGTGATCTTATAAAAAATACCTCAGTGAAAGGTATCTGGCATTGCCCATGTTTTCGGAACACATCGGCGCATAACTTAGCAAAGCTAGCTACCAAATCTCCACTCCCTCAAGTTTGGGTGGGTGATGACATTCTCAAACATATTATGTCTCTTGCTCAGGAGTCTAATTCTCTGTAACCCTTATCGAGCAGCCTCAAAAAAAAAAAAGATTCTTAGACCTCAGAATAATTGGGTCTTGAATTTTGGACCTATAAGTAAGTCACTCTGCAAATTAATACAAACCCGAGTTCATCTCTTCCACGTTGTTAAAGAAAGCACCACGTCCTTTTAAAAAAACAAAGTTGAGCCTGAACTCAAATTTTGCTAATTACGTAAGAGATGACCGTGACTCTTTTAAAACATAGCACCGCCCTTCGGTCTCCCACCAGTCAACGACACGTCGACAGCCCCAAAAAATAATAATAATAATAATAATAATAATAATAATAAAAAGAACCAAAAATGAATTTATAAATAACACCAATTTGGCAATGAGATTGAAAAGAAAATGGGAGTGGAATACCAGATAATTGCTGTTAGTTTATCCTTTGTAGGGCTAACATAGGCATGGAGGATCCTGAATTGGGTGTACGTCACTCCAAAGAGGCTGGAAAAAGCTCTTCGAAAACAGGGCCTCAACGGAAACTCTTACAATTTGATGTATGGTGATTTGAAGGAGATGTCCAAGATGATTGAGGAAGCCAAATCGATGGCACTCAGTTTTGATGATGATATCAAGCCAAAAATCGCATCTTTTTTCATCAAAACCATTCAGAGACATGGTAAGTTTGTATTCTGCTTCTACTTGTGTGATGTAGGATCTTGATGTGGTTTGGATCTTTATTTTTTGGCTGTTTCTTGAAAAGTGTGCTTTTATCTTTTGGATTATCTCATGATTTTGCTTCATATTTTGTGCTTCTGTATTGATTAAACATGGAAACGATTTAGCGTTATTAGAGATTTAGACATGATTTGACTGTTGGGCCTTGAAGTGAAGTGAGTAGCAGTGTTTTGAGAAATTTGATGTTTCTAATGCCAATTACCAATCCTACCCTTCAAGGGGCCATGTAGGACCACATGTATATGTAACTCCCTCCGTCCTACAAGACTTTGCACATTTCTTTTATTGGGACGTTCCACAACACTTTGCACGTTCAAAAAAGAAAACTCATTACTAAACTTCATTCTCACAATATTCACATATTTACACAAAATGACATTGCTTCGGAACCCATCCATATACTCAATCAAACTATTTTATTTACTTTATCCATAAAAAATTACAAAATTACCCTCTAACACTCCACTCATTATACATTTTTCTTAATCTTTGTGCCTAAAAGTTGGTGCAAAGTATTTTAAGACGGAAGGAATACATTAAAATATAAAAATAAAAGAAAGTATAAAAATGGTATTCTCTCCGTCCCATATTTGATTGCTAAGTAAAGCAATTTGAGGTGGAGGGAGTACCATTGGTGGATCTACACACACCAAAAGGCATGTAAGTGCATGCTCTCTTTTTTTGCAAATAATTATTGTGTATCTATATTGTAGTATTTAATTTATACATTCTTATTTTTATTATTTTATTGTCCATCAAATAACATGCCTCGGCAATTCCTCATCAACTCATATCTATGTACATATGTAAATAGGGTAATTCTATATGGAAGGATTCTGTCAACACATAATATAATTTTTTTGGTTTTTTCAATTATGATGAGTTGTTTAAATATTTAATGTGCCCTTATTAGATAAGTATGCCACTTTATCATTAATTTTTAACACTTTATGATTTTCAAGAAAATTATTAATTTTAGATAGAAAACAATTAAAGAAAAAAACCATCAGTAATGTTTCCCATTCCAAAAATTAAAGATAATATTAAACTAATTAAAGGTAGATAAATAATTATATAATATTAAGTTTGAATTAATTTATTTTTTAATCATTCTGTCATGGACAGATTCTACCCATTTAACATCTCGAGTTACTCTTTTGTACACCAATTGCACAAGATGCAATTGGTGCAATTGGTTTCAATTTTAATTTGAATGAACTATGCACTCTAAACCCTTACCCCTAACCAATGAACCCTAAATCATATATGAACCATTCGGGTCGGGTGAACCATGAACCACTTGGGCCGAGTGAATCATTAACCACTCGGGCCGGATTTAAGTCCAAGTTGAGAAAAAAAAAACCTAGAACTAAAATTAAAATTAAAAGAAAACTGAAATTGAAAAAAAAAATTAATACTGAAAAAAAAATTAAAAAAAGAACTCCTAAAATTAAATTGCATCAATTTTATTGGTGCATGTATGGGGTGCACTGGAGAATTTGCCTAGCACCTCCCATGTAATTAATGACAGAGCCATATAGCAACAAGTATAAATAAATTTTTTATATGAAGTATAATAAAATTTTAATAAATTATGGTAATAAAATTTTAATAAATTATGGTAATAAAATTTTAATAGATCATGCATCATTCAAGAATTTCGCAATACGAAACAAAATATCTCATATCTATACTACATAGCATAATGTTGTAGAAACTGAAGTATATTGTCAAACAGAATTATGAAACACTGGCAAGAATGAGCCACGATGACATTTTGAACCATTTCCAAAATATGAGAACTCGTCGAGAACAATTTTAATATTTCTTTAGATAAAAAAACTTTTGGCAAATTCTCCCGTGCACCACATTCACCAATAAAATTGGTGCAATTTAATTTTAGGAGTTCTTTTTTAAATTTTTTTCAGTTTTAATTTTTTTTTTCAATTTCAGTTTTCTTTTAACTTTAAATTCAGTTTTAATTTTTTGTTTTTTCGAAACCCGGATCCAAACTCGGCCCGAGTGGTTCATGATTCACTCGGCCCAAGTGGTTCATGGTTCATCCGGCTCGAATGGTTCATATATGATTTAGGGTTCATTGCTTAGGGGTTATGGTGTAGAGTGCATAATTCATCCAAATTAAAATTGAATCCAAATGCATCTTGTGCAATTGGTGCACATGAGAGTAACTCAAAACTTTTTGTTTGTAACTTTCAATATTATATGTTTTCAAATTATAGATTGTCTATATATATATATATATTTTTTTTATATGGACTTGCTTTTAACATTTTGAATTGTATGGTTTTAATTTTTTTTTATATATTTTATTTAATTATGCATACTCTATATAGAATTTTTGGATCCGCCGTTAGGAAGTACCTTTTGGTTTATTTTTTTTTAAGGAACCAACCTTTTCAATTTATACATAGGCTTCAATTTGTTGATGGAACTTATAGATGAAATAAAGTTAAAAGAGAATGAGCATTTAAGTTTTACATAAGAATGGGTGCCAATATGGTTATGTCAACTTTCAGGAAATAAGTCCTTTTTTTTGGCTGGGCACAAAGCCTTCAATTATCATCACAGAGCCTGAACTAGTTAAGGAGGTAATGAGCAAGAATTTCATCTACCAGAAGCCGAATAATCCGAACCCAATGACGAAGCTCCTCGCACAAGGACTTGCACAGCACGCTAGACACAAATGGGCCAAACACAGGAAAATTATCAACCCTGCTTTCCATCTTGACAAATTGAAGGTTCTCCTCTGTTTATGTGCTTCTTTACTTTAAATTAAAGGTTCTCCTCTGTTTCTAAAGGGTCTCCTCTGTTTCCAAATTGAAGGTTCTCCTCTGTTTCTAAAGATTGAAATAAGGTGTGTGTTTTGCTTGCACAGCTTATGATACCAGCCTTCTGTTTGAGTTGTGATGAAGTTTTGAACAAATGGGAAAAGAGCGTCGGGTTAGAAGGATCTTTGTGAGGTGGACTTGTGGCCCGATTTACAAGATATATCGAGCGATGCCATATCAAGAACTGCATTTGGTAGCAGCAACGAAGAAGGGATGAAAATATTTGAACTCCAGAGAGAACAAGCTCAACACATCGTCACGGCTTTACGTTCAATATACATTCCAGGATGGAGGTAATAGCATAGTTGTATGCACACCAAGTGCACTATGCAACACAAGTGCTTTTTTTAAACGGTATTAGTTGTTTACACTGAAAAGTATTAGTTGATTCCATTGAACCATATTAGTTTTGCAACAGATATTGTTCAATGAAAACAACTACTACTACTTTTCAGTGACAACAACTAACTGTTCAATGAAAGCAACTAATATTTTTCAGTAAAACAACTAATACTGTTTGAAAATGCACTTGAATGCACAAGAGACTTACTCTATGTGCTTTATGTTTTTCCTTGTATGCAGCTTTCTGCCGACTAAAAAGAACGTGAGAATGAAGGAAATCGAAAGAGAGATTCAATCCTCAATACGCGGTCTCATTCATAGAAGGATCGAGGCAATCGAAGCAGGGGAAGCTAGTAATGCTGACTTATTGAGCATATTGTTGTAGTCTAATTTTCAAGAAATCGAGCAACAGGGTAACAAGAGTTTCGGGCTAAGCATTGACGAAGTAGTCGAAGAGTGCAAGCTGTTTTATTTCGCGGGCCAGGAGACGACTTCCGTGTTGCTTGTTTGGACAATCGTTTATTTGAGCACATATCCGGATTGGAAGATCAGAGCCAGGGAAGAGATTTTGCAAGTCTTTGGTGATCGAAAACCAGATTTCGATGGTTTAAGTCAGCTGAAGATTGTAAGTGAACATTTGAACTTGTTTTAAATCCATTTAGGGGTAGATTGGTACAAAATATCGAAAATACAGTTCCATATCGTACTGTACCGAAAATTTTGGTATATAAAATTGCTTACATATATCGTATATAGCAAAATTTTCGGTATAAGAATTTTAATATACCTATCTGTTGAACGGTATCGGTATATACAGTCAATACCCAATTCTGGTATACCTTTCATACCGAAATAAATTTATATAAGGTATGCATTTTAATGACTTAGTGATGCCGGATCAAAAATCTCGGTATAACAAAAATAAATTTAGTATTTTTGGTATTTTTTTTTAATTCGATAAGTGCAGTGTATCAAATTTTCGATAGTTTTCTCACTATTAACTCTGATTAGTATTAACTCTTGTGACATTTTCTTCACAGGTTACGATGATCTTGTACGAGGTATTGAGGCTGTATCCGCCGATATCTATTCTTAATCGAAGAGTAAGCGAGGAGACGAAGCTGGGAAATTGGAGATTATCGACTGGTGTTCAGCTAGCCATTAATCGTGTTACATAACGACCGTGGAATTTGGGGGGACGATGCGATGGAATTCAATCCAAAGAGATTCAGTGAAGGAGTGTCGAAGGCACCAAAGAGGCAAGGCCTATTTTTCCCGTTCGGTTGGGGCCCGAGGATATGCATTGTACAAACTTTCGCAATGATGGAGGCTAAAGTGGCACCGGCGATGATTCTACGACGTTTCTCGTTTGAGCTTTCGCCGTCGTATATGCATGCTCCTAATTCTGTTATTACAATTCAGCCTCAACATGGTGCTCACTTGGTTCTTCACAAGCTCTAGGATTTGTTTGCTTTCACATAATATTATGGTCACATTAATTTCTTTATTGGAATGATTTTTGCATTCGTATTGAAAGAGATCAATGCTAGGGGTGCATGATTATTTTCCTTAGAAAAAACCAAATAAAAGGTGATCATTTTTTCATATATAGGGTTGCTTTAATCTGGATTATGCAATTTGAGTGACCTTTTTATTTCTTAAATTACTAATTTTGGCAAAATAAAATAAAATTGTGAGATGATTTACAAATTAGCACAAATTAACACATATTTCTTCCAAAATTTTAAAATCTCGTACCCAAATTATACTCTGTCTCATACAAAACTTACCTACTAATATTTATTAGTGGCAACAATAAATACTTTTCTTAATTCATTTAGGAATAATTAGTTATAAGATCTCGTGTGAGTTTGTAGTTAGGCACTACCTATGTGCATATATGTGCACCAAATTTAACAGCTTTTAATTTGTACCCTAGTCTATATTTGTCATTTCAAGTGTTTTCAACGAAACTGATCCAGTCTATATTGGAAATGGAAACGAAATTGATTTTTTTTATTTCAAGTGTTTTCAACAACGCATGCATTCAGGTGCACCGTACATTGATTATAGTGCATTTTAAAATTCTATAATTTATTATACTAAAAGATATGCAACTTATTAATTTATACTGAATCGTATAACTGTTAATAACGAAAACGAAATTGATCTTTTATTTCAAGTGTTTTCAACGAAAATATACTTGTCATTTCGTGGTTATCGTTTTCTCCTCAATCTGGGGTCATAATGTCAAGATTTAATTATTTGTTCTTAACCTTTTGTTCTATATGTTGTTTTAATTATACTTAAAATTATTTAATCTACTTTCATTTTTTAGTATATGTATTTACCTTTGCGTTATTTTCTGCTTCTCACTGTTTCAGTGACTCACTATGCTCGAATTCTGAGTTTTCAATAAGATTACGTCTATACAGTCAAACAAGCACCTTATCTTAAAATTGGTTTTTGTTTTTGTTCGAAAATAGCACTTCCTCCATCTTAATTATAAAGGTTGATTGGTATAAAGTTTAATTTTTTTGAAAAATTAAATTAAACAAACAATTTTTTTTTTTATTATAGTATCATTTTTAATAAGTACTATCATTCCCAACATAGTTAATGCACAAAGTTATATTAATAAATAAATTTAGAAAATAAATTTTATATAAAAATAAAACTATACTATCATTCCCAACATAGTTAATGCACAAAGTTATATTAATAAATAAATTAAAAAAATGTATTTTATATAAAAATAAAATTATATAATTAGAATATTCATAGAACGGAAACAAGCCTTAAGCCTCAATTCAAATGGCGTAATTAATTATCAACTTAAAAACAATTTAGACCTAAGTCTTATATATATCCAGTTGCATCGTGCATTTATAATGCATTTTAAAAACATGCAATATGTTACATTGAAAGATGTAACTTATTTACATTGAGCTGTGCAACTATTAATATGAAAAAAAAAGTTGGACAGTTCAATTTAAAAAAAGTTGCATATTTCAATATAATAAGTTGCATGTTTCTTAAATGTACTCTGAATGCACGATTCATGTATGCATATGAGACCCACTCCATTATAAATTGTTTATTTTTTTAAACTTATAGAAAAATGTCGCTTATGATTGAATATAACTTAGAATAATGTAAACTGCATCATACTTGTATGATCTGAATATTGGCGAAAATGCCAATTTGTTTCCATATATTATCAAAACAGACAATTTTACAAAAATACATATGAATCAAGCCTCATTTACAATGCTGATCTTATTTCATTACACAAAATGAAAAAAAAAAGCCTAGAGCTTGTGCAAAACCAAGTGAGCACCATGCTGAGGCTGAGTTGTGATCATATTAAAAGGAGCATGCGTGTACGAAGGCGAGAGCTCAAACGAGAAGCGTTGTAGAATCATAGTCATTGCCACTTTTGCCTCCATCATCGCAAACATTTGTCCAACGCATATCCGAGGGCCCCATCCGAAAGGAAAGAATATACCTTGGCCCTTTTGTGCCTTCAAAACTCCTTCACGGAACCTCTGTGGATTGAATTTCATGGCGTCGTCCCCCCATATTTCGCGGCTATGATGCAATATGATTATTGGCAAAGAAACCTGAACTCCAACGGGCAATGTGAAGTTCCCCAACTTTGTTTCCTCCCCGACTCTTCGACCAAGAGCAACCACAGGCGGAAAAAGCCTCAACACCTCGTACAAGATCATGGTAACCTATGATGGATGAAGATCAAAATAGAGTAAGTATCAAGAGTAATTATGGTGCAATTGTACATAACTAATACTTTTCAACAAAACAACTAATACTTTTCAAGGAAACAACTAATACCTTTAAGCAAAATTCATCACAGAAGATCACAATAGAGCAAGTACCAAGAGTAAATATGGTGCAACTGTACATAACTAATACTTTTCAAGGAAACAACTAATACCTTTTAGTAACATAATTAGTACCCAACACATACAAGTTTCTATCAAGTATATATCAAGGCTAATAAGACTAAATCAAAAAGTTTTAACTACGCGGCTTACTATTTTTAGCTGATTTAAACCATCAAAATCGGGTGCTTTATCGCCAAAAGCTTGCAAGACTTCTTCCCTAGCTTTTCTCTGCCACTCCGGATATCTACTCAATAAAACCAACGTCCACACGAGCAACACGGACGTGGTCTCCTGCCCCGCAAAATAAAACAGCTTGCACTCTTCCACGACTTCATCGATGCTCATTCCGAAACTTTTGTTTCCATGCTGTTCAATTTCATGGAGATTGGACTCCAACAATATGCTCAATAAGTCCTCCTTAATACCCTCCCCTGCTTTCATCGCCTTAAGTCTTTTACCAATGAGAAGCCTAATCGACGACTGAACAATTTTGTCAATCTCTTGCATTCTCTTGTTCCTCTTCGTTGGCACGAATCTACATACACGATGCCAATACAATTATACGTCTATCAAAATACGTACGTATAATTAATTTCCTTTACATGGTATTACTTTTACCTCCATCCTGGAATGTATATAGAGCGCGCGGCCTGTATAAGGAGCTGGGCCTGTTCTCTCTGAAGTTCGAATATTCTCCTCCCTTCTTCGTAGCTACTACCGAATGCAGTTCTTGATATTGCATCGCTCGTCAAATTTTGCAGATAAGGCCACACATCCATTTCGCAAGATCCTTCGGGGGAGAGGCTCTTTTCCCATTTGCTCAAAACTTCATCACAACTTAAATAGAATGCTGGAACCATGAGCTGCACTAAGAAATAAACCTCATCTTAAGAATTCTGATAATACGAAATATGATTTTGTAACAGAATTGAACCTTCAATTTCTCAAGGTGGAAAGCGGGGTTGATGATTTTGCGGTGTTTGGACCATTTTTCTTTGTCATAGGCGACGACTCCCTGCGCGAGGAGCTTGGTTAACGGGTTCGAGTTCTGCTGCTTTAGGTAAAGATGAGTCTTGGTTAGCACTTCCTTAACTTGTTCAGGGTCTGTGATGATCACTGAAGGTTTTGGACCAAGCCAAATAAAGCACTCTTCTCCTGCAAATTGCAAGTCTCTTATACCTCAATTGTACAGAACTAATACTTTTTAGTGAAAGCAACTAATACTCTCCAATGAAAACAACTAATACTGTTAAAAAATGCACCTGAGTTTGGACAGAGCTAATACCTTTTAGTGAAAACAACTAATACTGTTTAAAAAAAGGCTTCAGTTTGTACAGAGCTAATACTTTTTAGTGAAAGTACTAATACTGTTAACTGAAAAGCAACTGATACTCTCCAATAAAAATAACTAATATTGTTAAAAAATGCACTTGAGTTTGGACAGAGCTAATACCTTTTAGTGAAAACAACTAATACTGTTTAAAAATGCACTTCAGTTTGTACAGAGCTAATACTTATTAGTGAAAGTACTAATACTGTTAAGTGAAATCAACTAATACTCCTGTTCAGTGATAAACACACATCATATAGCTAACCACAACTCACCAAAAAGAAGCAGAGAATAACATAACATACCATATTTCTGAATTGTGGTAATCAAAAAAGAGAGAACTCTAGGCTTAATATCATCATCAAGATTGATGGGCTTCGATTTCGCATCCTCGATCGTCTTTATCATCTCCTTCATATCGCCATACACCAAATTATAAGAATTCCCCTTAAGGCCCTGTTTGGTCAGAGCTTTTTCCAGCCTCTTTGGTTTGATATAAGCCAAGTTGAGTATTTTCCATGCATATCTCAGCACTAGAAAGGCAAACAAAACAACACTTATCTGCACAACTTCCATTTTTCTACCTCTTTCTTTCATATCCACTGAGACTCTAACTCTTTATATAGTAATACCTATGACGTCTTTTTCTAGGAATTTGCTTAGTATGATTGGTTTCACAGTCCATGGGGCCATGTTCTAGAAGCAATTGGGAATATGTATGGAGAGGAAATGGTGACAGATGGCTTTTTTTTTTTTTGGTCGCATATGCTTGTCACACAAGTCATAAGTTTTGGCATTTATGTGGATGTAAATCCAGATTTGAATTTTGGGGGATTTGAAAATTCAGACCAATTTATGGTGATGTGTTTTTGTTCGGAGACTTTAATTGGGTGGATGAATGTTCATTTATGTCACATGACCATTCATATGAAAATCATGAATTGATTTATTTTATTGATTCGATGATTGTGCATAGACTTGGCAGTGGGGCGGAGAATCCCCGTTTCTCGTGGGGATCCGCCCCAATCGGGGCGAGGAATCCCCACAAAAGTTCCCCGTAGGGCGGGGATGGGAATTTTTTTTTACCCCGAAGGTCGGATGGGGTAGGGATAAGAATAAGATTAATTTTTATAATTTAAATTAATTTTATATATATATATATATATATATATATATATATATATAATTAAATAATATATTTTAAAATTATAAACCCTAATCTTGAAATTATAGTTTACTAATATATATATTATTTATATTTTTTCAGGAGGAGTTTGATATGGATGCACGTGAAAAGGAGTTTTGAAGTTGTTTAATTATAGGAGATAACAAATGAGATGAACAATAAATTATTTTTAATTTTTATTTATATTGTATGTTTAATTTTATATTTCGAATTTTTGTTGATGTTGATGTTGAACTATTTTTTAATTTTTATTGATGTTGTTTAATTTGTATTTTGAATTTTTATATTCGTATTAAAATTATGAAAATTAGATTTAAAAAAAAAAGAGGCGGGGTGGGGATTCCCTCCCCTCGGAATTTGAATTTTTCCCCCGAATGGTTCATGGGATTCCCACCCCGCCCCAATTTGAGGGATGGGGATGGAGAGTTGTGTCCCCCTCGCCCCATTGTTAACCCTAATTGTGCACGGAAGTAGAATTTTTAAAAAAAAAAAATACCGCTCCGTTACTTGATTACTTTCACAATTTTAAACAAATTGAATGTTTCAGTGTAAATAAATTAAATATTTAAAAAAAATCACATTTTAAAAATATACTTGCGCAGTGCACTTGATGCACATAAGATCTATTCAAAATGAGTGAGTCTCACGTGTATCCAGATTCACAGATCATTTTAGAACTGTGCAATTTGTTCCACTAGAAGATACAACTTATTTATATTATACTGAAAAAATAATTGCACGGTTCACTGTAAATAAATTATATCTTTTAATATAATAAATTATATAATTTTAAAATATAATATAAATGCACGGTCTACTCGTGTATATAAAACTTAGCCTTTCTCTCCGAGATAATACTCTTGTTCATCGCGTCTATTGACTGCATAACCCATGAGAAATATAATATGTGCTCGTTTCAGTATTTATTTATTTATTTATTTATTTCAGTTTATTAATTGTACTTTCTTCCGACAAACTTAATAAAGAAAATTTGTAGTTTCTCCAACAACTTTAATAAAAAATTGATGAAATGGAATAACTTAAATGATTAGTATGGAAGGTCTTACCAAAAGGTTAATATCATTTTACAAATTTTCTTTTTTATTAGGATTTTGCAACTTATACTATAGCATTTTTATCAATTTGTAATTACTATGTACAGTTTTTGTTAATCTAATTGATATACATAACATAAACATATGTGAAATTATATCAATTTGCAACATTGTACTATTGTCCTTTTATCAATTTGCAATATGTACAATTTTTTGTATCAGATTGCAACATGTACTAGTACTGTGCAAAATTGATCAGTTGCAACTTGGAGTAGGTTGCAATTGGAAAAAAAGAATAGTACATATTGCAATTTTAAAAAAAAAAAAACGTATGGGTTGCAAATTCAACCCCATAAAAAAACATTTGTACTTTCTCCCGACAAAGTATTGTTTATTTCAGTCTATTAACATACAAATTTAAAGGCCAATTAAGTTTCAGTGTGATCAAATGATGTTATTTCATAAACAGCCATATGTATTACTCTAGAGCTTGTGCAGAAGCAAAGGAGCACCATGTTGAGGCTGTGTTGTGATGGCAGTCATAGGAGCATGTGTATACGACGGCTAGAGCTCAAACGAGAAGCGTTGTAGAATCATAGCCAGGTTACTTTCGCCTCTATCATGGCAAATGTTGGTCCGATACATATCCGAGGTCCCCATCCAAATGGTAAGAATATGCCCTCCCCCTTATAAGCCTTCGAAACTCCTTCACTGAATCTCTGTGGGTTGAATTCCATGGCGTCGTCCCCCCATATGTCGCGCTTTTTGTGTAACAAGATGAGTGGTAACAAAACCTGAACTCCGGCTGGCAATGTGAATTTCCCCAATTTTGTTTCCTTAGCCACTTTTCGACGAACATCAGCTACTGCTTGATAAAGCCTCAAAACCTCGTACAAAATCATGGTAACCTGTGAGGAAGATCAACCTCATAAGAATTTATTATATCAAAATCCCAGTGTAATCATGGAAAAATATATAATTTTTGGGTCGTGTAACCTATAATTCTTTAGTCATGTCGATTTTCATGAATTGAAAATAGTCTTGTAACTTTTAGTTGTTTAAATTATTGATCTGGTAACCGGCTGTAAGAGGTGAAAAATCCGATTGATCATTCAAACTTTGTCACGTGGACAAGTTAGACTAATTGCCAAAATTTAAAAGTTATAGGAATATTTTTATGTCAAAATATGGATAACTTACTGGACATAAAAAAATTATTTTCATGTAATCAAATTACTTACAATCTTGAGTTGATTTAAACCATCATAATGTGGCGTTTGATTTCCAAAGACTTGAAAAACCTCTTCCGTGGCTTTAATCTGCCACTCTGGATGTCTACTCAATAAAACCATCTTCCACACGAGCAAAACTGCAGTGGCCTCTTGCCCTCCAAAATAGAACAACTTGCACTCTTCGACAACTTCATCGATGCTCATTCCAGAACTCGTGTTGCCATGTTGTTCGATTTCTCGGAGATTTGACTCCAACATGATGCTCAATAAGTCCTCATTAATAGCTTCCCCTGTTTCCATTGCCTTGACTCTTCTATCGATGAGATTCCTAACTGTGGAGTGAACTTCTTTTCCAATTTCCTTCATTCTTGTATTGCTTTTGGTTGGGAGAAATCTACACATTGAAAACATGTCTCAAAAGAAAAGTTATGGGGCACAATTTTTTTCTTAGGCTTGTAAATTTGCCTATTTTTGCTTTCAGGACATTCCATTTTTCCAAATTGAATTTTGTCTTGCTAACTTTCAAAATTAAACTTTTTATTCACTTTTAAACATTCGACCAATAATAGGTTTTGAGCTGATTTGACATTCATTTTTTAAAATGTTTTTAATTTTTTTTAAACATTCGTCATGTTAACTTTCAGAAACAACTACTAACACGTTATAATTGGTTAAAGGGATATAAAGTAGAATTTTGGAAGTCAACAACACGAAATTCAATTCGGGAAAATAAGTGGAGTGTACGAAAAGCAAAAATAGACAAACTTACAGGACTAAAAATTCAATTTCCCGATTTTATGTAGACATTTATTCTTCATTGTTCATATATATATGTTACTACCTCCATCTAGGAACATATACATAACGCGAATAGTGGATGATGTGATGGAGTTGTTCTCTTTGAAGTTCGAATATTCTTCTCCCTTCTTCGTAGTTACTACCAAGTGCAGTTCTTGATATGGCGTCGCTCGTCAAATCTTGCATATGAGGCCACACATCCACCTCACAAGATCCATGGGGTGAGACACTCTCTTCCCATTTTTCCAAAACTTCCATCACAACTCAAAATGAAGGCTGGGATCATCAGTTGAGCGTCGTTTCAGGTTCTTTAGTAATGAATGAAATGTTGAATATATATAGTTTTGATGTAAAAAACATGGATATAATCCAAAATAGTACCCTTATAATTTTTCACCTTATTCAAAATAGTCCCAAAAAGAGTTTGATGTACGAAATTAGTCCTAATTTTTTGCAATTTGTACCATTTTTGTCTCAAATTCGCTGAAATTGAAAAAACCACGTCGTTTATGGTCATGCATTTCAGCTGTAAATCTCCAAATTGAATGCTCACATGTAAGACACATGACCAAAAACGACGTCGTTTCGTCAATTCTGGCGAATTTGGGACGAAAATGGTACAATTCGCATAAAATCGAGATCAATTTTGTACATCAAACTGTTTTGAGACCATTTTTAAAAAGGTGAAAAGTTATGAGATTATTTTGGGTTCTACCTCTAAAAAACAGGACATCAACTTTTATTAGACTAGACAAAATGAAGTAAATTGTGAGACATAAACCATTAGTTAGAAAACCTTCAATTTGTCAAGATGGAAGGCAGGGTTGATGATTTTCCTGTGTTTGGACCATTTTTCTTTCTCATAGGTGACGAGTCCTTGTGTGAGCAGTTTGGCTAGTGGATTCGAACTCCGAGTCTTCTGGTAAATTTTATACTTGTTAAAAACCTCCTTAACTAGTTCAGGATCTGTTATGATAACTCAAGGCTTTGGCCCAAGCCAAAAGAATTACTCTTCTCCTGTAAGTAATTGCCATAACCAAATTGAAAAAAGAAAAGAAAAGAGAGAGATATTTATATATTATACATTTAAACTTTAAGTTGGTCCTTCATATTGCTCAGGCAGAATCTTGATAAATTGACAAGGACATTAGGTTTATTAATTGATGATGTGTGTTTCTTGATTTAATTGTCAAATGTATTAAATTGTGTCAACTTAGCGCCTAAAACACGAGCATCACCAGAATTCCCAATTAAAAATGGCATGTGATTGGCACACTGATGAAACAACGTTGTTTGGAGTTATTTCCGGTAACATGAAACGAAAATTGAGCAATTCAAGTAATTATGAAATTATATTATTCTTAAAAATAGTCATGGACTAAAATTGAACTATTCAAATAGTTATGAGATTTTTTTTTTTTATTCATTCATATCCGGAGTCAAACCCTCCCTATTACCACCGCTTCATATGCGTAAAGTTTGAGTTTATCATGTGCACAAGGTAAAACTAGCATGTGATGTCTGTAAAGTTTGACTTTACCATGTGCATGTGATGTAATTATTGTCTTGATCTTATACCCATGGGCACATGTTTATGTGTAATATATAGCATATATAAATAGTAGTATATCCTTAATAATATGTTCTCTAAATTAAATTATGAAGTTAATTAAATCTCGGCTAGGTGCTAGGATCATGCTAGTAGACTTCATTAACATTTTTGTATTAAGGTAAGATCGATGGCCGCACAAAAGTGCATATGTGACTATTGATTCTAAATTTCTAATTAAAAGAAAAGATCCCAAATACATATATACACATGCACAAAGTAGTGCAATAAATTTTACCTTTAATGACAGGGATCCATGTTCTTATTCTTTCACTATAGTTTCTCTAGTTAAAACTGTTTAATGACATAAAGCTATTTCTAATAACAGGACCATACCTTTCTCCACCGATAAAACAAGAAATATTAAAAATTATTTCCTATCATTAAAAACTTTTAGCTAGAGAAGCTATAATGACAGCAGAGCCGGTCCTGTGATTTGAGGAGCATGATACAAATTTTTTTTCTAAACTTTCGTATTCATAGTATGACATAAACAAAAAGTAACATAATTTTTAATATGACTATAATTACATTAAGTAATCAAATAAAATAAGATGTAAAAAATTAAAAAAATTAATAACATAAAAATAAATTGAAGTTTTGAGGCTTGAACACACAATTATCTTAAATCTAAACATTTAGTACTTATCTAACATCTAACTTAACTGAATGAATCATTAGAATATTTCATAACATAATAATATGTATAAAAATTCAAATATATATATTAAAAAAGAAAAATCGGGCCCTCAACTAGGGTGGGCCCTTCCGTCCGACCACAAGAAGATTTGTAACACATAAATTTTGATTGAGACAACAAAACTCATCTTAATCAAGAAGAAAAGTGAATAAAATTCCAGATTGATCATCTTTTGTGGTCTTTTGGGTTAAAAAAACAAGAAACAAATTAACATACCGTATTTGTGAATAGTTTTGTTGGGAAAAGGCAGAACCCTTGGCTGGATATCATCATCAAGATTGATGGGCTTTGAGGTGGCTTCCTTAACCGTCTGCATCATCTCCTTCAAATCACCATAAATCAAATTGTAACAATTTCCCTTTAGACCTTCTTTCCTTAGGGCTTTTTCCAGCCTCTTTGGAGTGATATACGCCCACTTTAGTATTCTCCATGCGTATGTTAGCACTACACAAATCAAAGCACTAGCAATTATTTGCCCTCCAACTTCCATTTTTCAACACCTTATAATTGTTTGATATGTATATATATAAAAATGGTATTCGGGAACTTACATACATCTATATATTCTGCTTATATTCGTTGATTTTTTTGTTTATTAATCGTACAATGACGTCTTGGGTGGTGTTTGAATTTGAATCAAAGTCAAAAGATGATCTTTTCCCTTTCTGCAGATGCCAAATCATTAAAAAAAAATACTAGTTGATTGAGATATTAATTAAGAGACACACTTGCATGAGACGGTCTCACGGTGAGACGGAGCATAATTTGAGCATTGACGCTTTAACACCTTGGGAGGGGTGGATGTGATTTGTGTTAGATTGTAGTTCGTCTCACATGAATTTTTGTCATTAATTAATTGTTTCTTGTACGTTCGCCTCGCCTGTATAATATAATTGTGTGGTAAAATATTGTCAACCAATAGATTGATGGTATGAATATGTTGTGATTTTAATTACATCATTTAGTTATTACACATTATTGACATACACTTTTCTCATATACTTGAAATTGAGGGGGGGAAAAAATGCATTTGAGCCTGAAAGAATTTCATCTTATCTAAAAGTCCAAACTTGTAGAAAGGTTAGAAATTAATTCGTTTATTTAATTTTTCTAATAGATACATACATATATATATATATATATATATTGATCAAAATTGAAAATAGTGTTAGAATAATATATAGATGGACCTTTATTAGAAGGGCTTTCTCACTTGTATATATATGTGTACTCTTATCTTACTTCAGTAACATAGAAAATTCTCATACACTATGTCTTTTAATTGTAACATAACATGGTATTAGAGCATGGTTCAAGATTTTCAGATTTTGAAAATTAGGGTTCCAGATTTCCAGATTTTGAAAATTAAAGGTTGAAGAAAACTAGGGTTTGTTCAAGAATTTGGGGTTTCACATTTTCCGCCACCACCGGTCAACACCGCCGGCACAGGAAGGACCGCCGCCCTCCGTCTACCCTTCTCTGGAAATTTCACGCCGCCGTCGGCCGCGCTTGTTACCTACACGCGCCGGCGGAACATTTTTCAGCCGCTTCACAGCGGGGGCAAGTGGAGGCGCGTTTCTGGTCGGATTTTTGTCCGGCGACTTCCGTTGAGCTCGCCTCGTCGAGCTCTTTCTGTTGGTGTACCTATTTTGGTCAATATCCAAGTGGTGTGTGATTTCAATTTGGGTGCAGATTTTGTTATTTTTTGATTGTGGGTTGTACCTGCGGATTTGTGTGTTTTGTTTGGGTCTTCAGGCCACCTTATGGGAGGGCATTTTTTTTTGTGATTAGTAGCAGGTGGTGGTACCTGCTGTTTTTTTGTTGGGTTGGTTGTTGGAATCTTGTGGTTCTTACTCTTGTGTCTTGTGTTCTTGGTAGTTGCGGATTCTTGCGGTGCTTGTCGTTGGGTTTGTTTGTTTGTTTGGGCCGACTTTGGGCCTCTTGTGGTTTTGACGATAGAAATGTCTTTTGTGGAGTGTCGTTATTGTCAAGGGATTGGACATATCAAACGTGATTGTCCAAAGTTATGCAATAAGACTCCTCCATCTGCTCAGGTGGCTTATTGTGGCAATAATCTGGTCACTCTAATGATTTTGTCACTATTTCTACTAGTGAGTATGCAAGGTTGCTGCAATTTTGGGAAGTCAATCAGTCACGAGCAAGTTGTGCTACCACTATTGCCGAGTCAGGTAATTCTAATGCATGTCTTGTTTCCTCATCGTCCAAATGGGTCATTGCTTATGGTGCCACAGATCATATGACAAGTAATTCTAGCTTATTCTCTACCTTTGACCCACATAATACTGCATTTCCTGTTACTTTAGCTGATGGTTCACAATCTCGTGTCATTGGATCGGGAACTGTGAACCCAACACCATCCCTATCTTTGTCATCTGTCCTTAGTCTCCCTGAACTCTCGTTCAATTTGGTTTCTGTGAGTAAACTTACTCGCAACCTTAATTGTTGTGTGTCATTCTTTCCTGATCATTGTTTACTTCAGGATCTTACGACGAAGAGGATTATTGGTAAGGGACATGAATCGGGCGGCCTCTACATCCTTGATACACTGCAGCCCAATTCAGTAGCCTGTACAGGAATCGTCACTCCCATGGATGCACATTGTCGGTTGGGTCATCAATCACTTCTTTTGTTGAAGAAACCGTGTCCACAGTTTTCTCAGTTATCATCTCTAGATTGTGAGTCTTGTCATTTTGCTAAGCATGATCGTATTAGTTTGAGTCCTCGGGTCAATAAACGAGCAAGTGTTCCTTTTGAGTTAGTCCATTATGATGTTTGGGGTCCATGTCCAGTTACTTCGAAACCTGGATTTCGTTATTTTGTCACCTTTGTTGATGATCATTCTCGTATGACATGGTTATATTTGATGAAGAATCGTTCCGAGTTATTTACTCACTTTTATGCCTTTTGTGCCGAGATTAAGACTCAATTTGGTGTGTCTGTGAAAATTTTGCGAAGTGATAATGCTAAGGAGTATCTCTCTGAAACATTTCATAGTTATATGCTGCATATTGGCATTCTCCACCAAACATCGTGTGTTGACACACCGTCTCAAAACGGTGTGGCTGAAAGAAAAAATAGACATCTTCTTGAGACAGCTCGAGCCTTGTTATTTTCCATGCAAGTACCTAAAATTTTTTGGGCTGATGTCGTCTCTACTGCTTGTTTTCTTATAAATCGCATGCCTTCTTCGGTTCTTGGTGGTAAAACTCCTTTTCATGTACTATTTCCATCTTAGTCTCTATTTCCTATTGAGCCTAGAATATTTGGTTGTAATTGTTTTGTTCGGGATGTTCGGCCTCAGGTCACAAAATTAGATCTGAAATCTGTGAAGTGCATTTTCTTGGGCTATTCTAGGGTACAAAAGGGTTATCGGTGTTTCTGTCCTAGTCTCAACAGGTATCTTGTATCTGCTGATGTTGTCTTCTCTGAGCATACACCATTCTCTCATTCCACTCCTCCTCCCACTGAGGAGGAGGATACAGACTTTTTGATATATACAGTTCCTATTCCGGGGATTTCTCCATCTGATTCCCCTAGGCCGCCTACCATACAGACGTACTCTCGTCGTCCTCCACCTTCTGTTCCTGCTACTGCTGATTTGGTTCCCGATATGTCAGCTTCATGTCCTGATGAGCCAATAACAGATCCTCCTTCAAGTGATGATCTTCCCATTGCTCTTCGAAAAGGTAAACGTTCTTGCACTTATCTCATTTTCTCTTTTGTTTCATATGATCACTTATCCCCATCCTCTCGAGATTTTGTTTCTTCTCTCGAGACTGTCCCTAAAACCGTTCAAGAAGCTTTGGCCCATCCTGGTTGGCTTAATGCCATGATTGAGGAAATGAATGCATTAGATACTACTGGCACTTGGGTTTTGGTGGATCTTTCTGCAGGTAAACGATCTATTGGCTGCAAATGGGTGTTTACTGTTAAAGTTAATCCTGATGGTTCTGTGGAACGGTTAAAAGCTCGCCTTGTTGCCAAAGGCTATGCTCAAACTTATGGTGTTGATTGTTCTGACACGTTTTCTCCTGTTGCCAAGCTTACCTCGATAAGGCACTTGATTTCGATGGCAGCTACTAATCATTAGCCTTTACACTAGTTGGACATCAAGAATGCCTTTCTCCATGGTGATCTCGTTGATACTATTTATATGGAGCAACCGCCAGGCTTTGTTGCTCAGGGGGAGACTAATAAAGTATGTTATATTCAGAAGTCTTTGTATGGTTTGAAACAGAGCCCTCGTGCATGGTTTGGTACTTTTACTCGTGCTGTTGAGAAGTTTGGTATGAAGCAGAGTAAATCTGATGATTCTATTTTTCACATGCGTTCTGAGGGGGGTATTATCTTGATGATTGTGTATGTGGATGATATTGTGATCACTGGGAGTGATGTTAAAGGCATTGCATCTTTGAAAGCTTTCCTTCCTACTCAGTTTACTACCAAGGATTTGGGGACACTTAAGTATTTTCTTGGTGTTGAAGTGAGTAGGAGTAAGAAGGGAATTTTCTTGTCTCAAAGAAAATATGTGCTCGATTTACTTTCTAAAATAGGAAAACTGGGAGCTAAACCATGTAGTTCTCCAATGGTTCCTAATTTGCAACTTACAAAAGAAGGTGTGTCATTTGATGATCCCGAAAGATATAGAAAATTGGTTGGAAAGTTGAATTATCTTAGGGTGACACGTCCAGATATTGCTTACCCCGTAAGTGTAGTGAGTCAATATATGTCATCACCAACTACTGATCATTGGAAGGCGGCAGAGCAAATCTTGTGTTATTTGAAAGGAGCCCCTGGACGTGGAATCGTGTATAGTGACCATGGTCACGAGAAGGTTGAATGTTTTTCTGATGTTGATTGGACAGGGTTAAAGGAAGATCGAAGGTCTACTTCAGGATATTGTGTTTTCTTTGGTGGAAATTTGATTTCTTGGCAAAGTAAGAAACAAAAAGTAGTATCACGTCTGAATAGAGAGCTATGGCCAAAGTTGTGTGCTAGATAGTATGGGTATATGAGTTTCTAAATGAATTGGGTTTGAAAATCTCAATACCAGCCAAATTGTGGTGTGATAATCAAGTTGCGCTTCACATTGCCTCTAATCCGGTCTTCCACGAATGGACCAAACACATTGAGATTGACTGTCACTTTGTTCGTGAGAAAATTCAACGTGACCTAATTTCGACAGGTTATATGAGGACTGAAGACCAATTAGGAGACATCTTCACTAAGGCTCTTAATGGGGTTAGGGTTGACTATCTTTGTAACAAGCTAGACATGATTAACATCTATGCTCCAAACTTGAGGGGGAGTGTTAGAATAATATATAGATGGGCCTTTATTAGAAGGGTCTTCTCACTTTTATATATATTTGTACTCTTATCCTACTTTCAGTAACATAGAAAATTCTCCCACACTATGACTTTTAATTGTAACATAACATTATCATTTTCCTGAAAGAACGGTGAACGTGAGATGAAGCAAAACAAGAATGAAACAGCCACCCTGCCTCTTATTCACTCTTATTTAAATGCAGGTAATAGCCATAAATAACTACACTTCATAACCCTAAAAAAGTGAAACGGCAAATAATAAAAGCAAGCATTAACCAGCAAAAGAAATGACCAAAACCATTATATAAACAAGTCATATGAAGTAACATTCCATTGCAAGAGAAGCAATTTCAACTAACATTAGAATACTATCACTAGAAGGAAATTAAAATAATGGCTTTTTCTTTGCAAAAAATGCTTCTAATTGCTCTCATCCTCTCAATCGCAATCCCCATTTCAATTGGTCATAGACAAAATTCAGAAAATGAAAGTGATTCGGGAGACGATTCAGAACCTGAAAGTGATGACGACGGAGATTATTCAGACCCCGGAATCGACGTAGGAGGAGACGATTCAGAAATTGGGCGTTATCTGAGAGATCTCTGCTCCGACACCAAAAAACCAAATCAGTGCTGGAAAATCATCAAAACCGAGATCAACGGGTTTTCACCGACATCGAAGAACGTCGCAGCATCGATGTCGACTGGCCAGGGAAAAATCCAATGAAATTAAAGAAAAACTTAATCAGCTTCACCAAGAATCCGGAGACGATGCGTTGAAAGACAAGTATATATCTTGCTCAAGAAATTACAACGACGCTAGCCATGACCTAGAAACCGCGAAGGGGAACTTGGATTCCGATGATTATCATAGAATCCAGGATCGTGTGAAAGATGTTGCGAAAGAATTGAAGAGTTGCAAGCATCTATTTGGGAAGAAATCATACGATCCGGCCCATATTTGGGATAGGAACAAGGAATTTGGACGCTATGAGGAGATTGTTAAGACGGCCACGAAACGTTTCGTGAAGGAAAGGGACAGTAACCATGCACGGAAAAACTAATTTAATTAATACTTTCGAATAAATTTTTTTTGTGAAATTGTTATTATGAATCAGTATATTGTTTTGGGAAATTTTGAATTTGTTTTGTTCTTCACACTTATCTTCTATTTTGCTGAAATTTCCGTACATAATTATTTACAATGTAATGTAATTTACAGCAGCATCTACTTTAAATAGAATAACTACGGTAAAAAAAAAATTGGACTTGTGACTTGAAAACTAATGATACCAAGATAGCCAGTTATATCTGAATGTAGAAATCCTGATCAGATCCATAAAATTGTAACTTACATTTACATAAAAAATTGGTAATTGGTAACATAAAAAGGCAATAATAATATAGTTTTTGAACCATAATCGATTATATTATTATTTATATGTAAATGGTACAATCCAATACCAACAACATAATCAAACTGAAAGAAATGCTTGGTTTCAGGGTATGAAATTCTAATTACTACATATATTAAGGAGGGATAAAAAATTAGTCAATATATAGCAGATAACAAATTGATCCAGAATAAATTTCTTGTGAAAAATGTTATGAACAAATCATTGCACATTGTCGCAGAATATGAGAAGCACGAAACACTGGAATAAGTTATTCAAGAATCAATAGTTACTAGTAATATATTTTATATTTAAAATATTCGTACATGTATATATTTTTAATTTGTTGCAACTATTTACATTAATTTCGCCAGTGGAGATGGTTTCACGTCTTTGATTAATGTCATGGAGTCTTGTGAGTTGATGGTTCGATTCCCAGCTCCTTCATATTCTATCCTTTTTTTCTTTGTCTATATCCATTTTTTTGTCCCATATTTTTTCAATTTTCCATCTTTTATCCAAACATGTTATTCTCCCATCTTTTTTTTTTCCCTATATTCATCTTTTTGTCCCATATTTTATTAATTTACCATCTTTTATGTAAACCTATTATTCTCCCATCCTTTTCGTTCCCCATATTTTTTTCTAATTTATGTTATTGTTACCTAATTCTAAATTTCTTTATAATTTCAAAAAAGACTAATCTTTTCAATAATTTTCTAATTCTTTTATCAATTAAATCCAAATTTTTGAGCACAATAACACCTCCTAATAATTTTTTTAAAAAATTATCTAGTTCTTTTTTTTTTTTTTATCAATTAAATTCAAATCTTTGACCACAATAACACCGCCTAATATATTTTATAAAAATTATCTAGTTATTTGATTTTTACGCACAATTCAGTATCTTTAATCTCTAATTCTTCAATCCATGAAGTTTATATGTCTTAATAAATTTTTAATTATTTTATAATCTTTTTTCTAAAATGTTGACGAACACTGTAGAAAAAATTCGTGTTTTTTTTTTCTAATAAAGTAATTTTATCATAGATTTGTATTCATGAAATCTTGCTTAGACTATCTTGTAATATACTATTTGTTTTTTGTTAGATTTATTTATTATGCGATATGTGAAGGGCCCAAATTTATTTTTCTGAACCGGGCCCTTCAAATGATTGGACCGCCCTGCGATCTGCCTACCAATTTTTAGAATAATCTTTGAAAAAAATACCTACACAAATAATTTCCTAGACAAACAAATCAATCTATCTACACATTTGTAATTTCCGTAGGCAAACTTGTTGGGTTATACTGGAAAGTTTACTTTTACTTTGTATAACCAGACTGAATTTCTATCTTATTTGCTGAAATAAATTATTTATCACTGATGCTTTAAATATCATTGAATGTTACATATATTTACTGCATAACTGTTCAATATATAAGTACGTGTTACATTGTAGTTAATTTAGTGATACCAGATCACAAAATATTAAATTAACAGTCCCTTGTAACTAAAAGTACAGAATTCACGACCCAGATGAAAATGAACAAACCATCGTGAAAGGTTGAAGTGCAAGGCTCAGATTGATTTGTCTTGACTAAGAGATTGCACTAGTGCAGTATGATGCATTGAACATGACCTACATGAGGACAAAATCTTCAGCATTGAATATAGAAGAATTAGACCTCAGCGGTTCATTATTTCTTAATCTCCGTCCCTTAAATAGGATCGTGTGGAATCAATAGACATTGCTTTGACTTATGATGGGAAGAGGATCATTGAGATTCAATACCTTGTATCATGGGCAATGATATTGGTTATACGACGATTGATAAGATTTAATACGGTGAAACGTGTGCAAATACGTCTTGTTTGATTTGTCCCCTTGGGAGGCTCATAAGTTTTATCATACCAAATTTTGCAAGTGGAATTAATTTCCGGTATGGATAATAATGTTGAGTCGTTCCTTAACCAAGGAAAAATATGTTAATTAATATGAAACTATTCCAGAGGCCTAAATTAATTAATGGACTGGATAATCCTAAACACGGGAAATAATAACCGGGAGCCATATTAACAGTAATATGGGTTAAGATGGATAGTGCATATTAATTATGTAGTGAGATTAATTAATATTTATGGGCTTGAATAATATTGTGGCTCAATATTGAAAATTCAAAGTCCATTGGAGGGTCCGATCTTAATTCTCCTAAAGGCCCCTCAACTAGCCCAAACATAAAGTCCAATAGCTGAAAAAGGTGTTTAAAATAAAATAAATTATTGTTGCCTAATTTTTTAATCTTTTCGAAAATTATGAATAAAAGAGGGAGAAATATTTTCTTTGAATTTTGTTATGGAATGAGGATAAGCATTCTTGTAATACAAGATTTATCTCATTAAATTCAAAAAATCTCCCACTTGGCTATTTATAAAGTCCAATAACTCAATAGTATTTTTTAGTTTTTTCGAAAATTATGAATAAAAGAGGGAGAAAGATTTTATTTGAATTTTGTTATAAAATGAGGATAAGCATTCTTGGAATACAAGATTATCTCATTAAATTCAAGAAATCTCCCACTTGGCTATTTATAATGATATTTTCGAAAATACCATAACATAAGGAGGAGGAGATTTTATTTGGGATATATTTTGGGAAATAGAATATATTGGATATATTCAAGATTGTATCTTGATGAAGAAGCAAGAAAATTTCCCAATCACCCAATAAACCCTAAACTTTCGTCCCCCGTTAGTATTATAAATAGGGGATGAATTTTTCATCCATCCCCAATGCAATTCCATGTGTTGGAAAATTAGAAATCCACAAAGGTGGTGCAACATAATTTTTTTTTTTTTTTTGTTAATTGTTCGCGAGCATCCTACCACTGGATTGTTGGACAAGGACGAGGGAATACTTGAGAAGGCTTTTTGGTGTGTTCGTATGAACGGGATCCATCTTCTCAACGGTTGTCACTCCAAGAGGTTAGTTCACGTAAACTCCTAGCAATTCCGTATGTGTATGATTTATGTGACGAACTTGTATGCATGATTTGTTGTTGAATTATTATTTGAATTAATATATGATTAATTCATGCTAGTAATAATTGTTAGAATTAAATTTGTATTTAAATATTCATTTTTAAATATTCATCCCGAATAGATCCGGGCAAATAATTCCCCAACAAAACTTACCTGCAAATATAATTTTCTAGGCAATTTACATTTCCATACACAATTATTTGTGTAGTTTAAAAATACCCTACATAATCATAAAATTTTATAGGCAAATAACATAAAATTTTACTATTTAAGGACGAAATTATTTCCGTTGAAAATTTGATAGGCATGTTGAAAAAATATTAAAATTTTTTGTATACAATCCACTATTTTCTTGTAGTGTTATAATTGTCCAGCAAATTCTAGAATTTTACTTTATTCACATGAACTGAGTATAAATTATCAATCTGTAAATTATATTGTATGTCTATATGGAGTTATTTAATTGTGTCGGTTCAAAATTGGCATTTCTAAATATTTTGGGTTCTAAATGAGAAGGTAGACTAGTGTTTCTTGTATTATAAAACTTGACGGTAACTGTTATCATGAATTGCTGAGATATTGTCAACTACTTGTATGCATTCAATCATTAGTTAAATTTTTTTGAACTAATATTTATTAATAAAGTACACTACTATTATTATTGTTTTTAAAAAATACTCCCTCCTTCCCAATCTTTATGGTAAAATACCCACTTTTTTGTCTCAATCTTTATGGTAAAATTACTTACATACTTTATTACTTTATCATTTTATCACATAAAATATTAAT
Source organism: Stenogyne calaminthoides (assembly GCA_037126765.1). NCBI lineage: Eukaryota > Viridiplantae > Streptophyta > Magnoliopsida > Lamiales > Lamiaceae > Stenogyne > Stenogyne calaminthoides. The sequence continues at coordinate 22,844,592 of JBBCBC010000032.1, forward strand.
AAACAACACTTTATACCCCCAATTACTTATCATTTTCACTTTATCATATAAAATATTAATAAACAACTCTTCATACCCCACCACTTTATCATTTTATCACTATTACACTAAATGCTTATGAACAGTCAAAATTCCACGAAGATTGGGACGGAGGGAGTAACACTTTACTTATAAAGTGCTATTTTTACAAGCAATATAATGTTTAGCTTGTTATTGGAAGAATTTACATTTGATGAGCAAAACACACACATGCCAACTATTTGATAAGGGAATAGCCCACTGCTCATTGCTTATCTTTAGCCCACAACAGTTGCTACCCAAATTTTAGCCCAATAGCAGCCATTTCCTAACCAATATCCAAGCATTGAAGAATATTACCAAATGAAGATCTACATCCCATGGACCCCACATCATTTTTAGAGCACTTATCGTTCAAGTCTAGCTTGGCTTATTTGGGATTAAATTTTGTAGTCTAATAACTTATATCGGTTTTGATTTTGATCTTATAAGCATGATTTTTTTATTATTATCTGGTAAGTTTTCAAATTTTTTTTTTAAAAAAAAATTGATCCATTAACGTGCCGCAGCAGATGACCGAGCCGGTCATGTGTCACATGTGTAATTATTGTGTTTTTCCTTTAAATTTCTAGCGTCACCTGAACTTTTTAATCCTAATACTTATAGGTCGAGTTTTTAGATTTCTTAACATGCCATAAAAGGTCAAAGAAGTGCGTATTTGCGCATTGTTTCCACAAGAACAGAGCGTGTACCTACCTTCTAGGTGGAGCTACCTTCTAGGTGGAGAACGATGTGGTGGGTGACATTTTTGGGATTTTTCTTATTGCGATTTTGCCCTCTATTTTCTTCTACACCGTAAAATATAAGTTTAAATGGGAAGAAACTGAAAATTCATGGATCATACGCGGGTCGAACCGGGTCAAGCTGATTTTTGCTAAAAATTCGCGCAAAGAAAAAACATGAAACCTCGCTTCAGTTTGTCTTACTATAAAAATAAGTATGTGTTATTGTACATATGTACAAGTATGTGTTACTACGTGATGAAAAAAAAAAGATATTTTTACTAATTCAATATTGTAATGTTGTGACTTGGACCTTTACTTAAGACAGTTGGTCACATATTAGAAAGAGAAGCACATAAAAAACAAAGGGAAAGTGGATGAAAATAGAGGAAGTGTAGTTTTGTTCATACAGTAACACACATTTCTCTGTGCAATAATACATTTGTATGTGTATAATAACACAATTTTTAATATCTTACAGACTAATATGCGTACTGCAAAAACAACTATGCATTATTTAAATATTTCATGAGTTTTTAATCCACGAAATATGATTCATGGTCGGAATGAGAAGCAAATAAACACAGAGTGGAAATTTCATGGATCTTGTGCAGCTCGAACCGGGTCAAAGAGATTTTTCAATAAATTTCGTGTAAAGGCAGAACAACAATCACTCAGTGTGGTCTTTTTCAAAACAAATTCAGCCCAACAATATTCTTCCCAAAATTTCCTAAAAATACTTAACATCACAAGAAACGATCAAGTGTAAAATAAAGTCATTAAAACTCACATAAGTAATTAATCACGCCATCTTAACACAAACGAGCCCATTAAATTGTACTCAATTATATTAAAAACATGCATCATTAACTACTTATCAATTGCCATATATAAGATGATTCTGATTTCAAAAGACACGTCTGATCAGTTGTACACCGAAAAAGCTGATCTTGCATAACATGGCTTGTACAAGATGAGCTGCACAAAATTACGTGCATAAGATGAGTATGATTTCATAAGACTCGTCTAATCATTTGGACAACAAATAAGTTGATTCTCCATAAAATGACATGCACAAGATGAGTAACACAATTTTTGTTAAAGCCACCTCCCTTGAGATTTTTCCGGTTCAACTCGATTTTTCGGGACCAACAATGCACAACAGAAAAGTTTGTATAATAAGTTGATCCTATTAATAATAGTATTCCCCATATGTATTATATATAACCATAATTTTAAGTTAATAACAACACTGACTTCAGTTCAAGGGAATAAAATTACATCCATAAAGACATTATTTCGATATTGGACCACTCTATAGTAATAAACATGTATTGAACTCGGTCTCATTTGCTACTATACTCGGAGTAAAGTGCTCTTATTTCATTCAAGAGTCAATTTAGAGCTTGTGCAAAATCAAGTGAGCGCCATGCTGAGGCTGAGTTAAGAAAGAAGCTGTAGGAGCATGAGTATATGACGGCGAGAGCTCAAACGAGAACCGTTGTAGAATCATAGTCATAGCTACTTTTGCCTCCATCATCGCGAAGATTTGTCCAATGCATATTCACGGTCCCCATCCAAACGGAAAAATATACTGTTGCCCTTTTGTGCCTTTGAAACTCCTTCACCGAACCTCTGTGGATTAAATTCCATTGCATCGTCTCCCCATATTTCACGGCTATGGTGTAATATGATAACTGGCAACAAGAGTTGAACCCCAGCTGGGAATGTATATTTCCCCAACTTAGTTTCCTCGCTCACTCTTCGACCAAGGGAGGCCACGGGTGGATAAAGCCTCAAGACCTCGTACAAAACCATGGTAACCTGTGAAAAAGACCTCGTAAGAATTTATTATATGAAGATTCAAAGTGAAATCAAATTAAGGATAATATCATTTTTTCAGTTTTGGTCTCTCTTTTCCATTCGCTATCAAGTTCAATCCTGAAAATATACTTGTACTCTCACATTTGGTCCCACCGTCAGTTGATTGTTCGTTGACTGAGGAAATCAACTATTTGGGGTCCTAAATGAAATATTTAGAAGTTCCTTTTTTTTTGTAACCACATCCAAGTACCAAACATTTAAACAATTACATTTAACACCCCAAAATAGTCGATTATGCCAGTCAACAGACAATCAACTAATGTTAGTACTAAACATGATAGTAAAAGTATACTTCAAGGACCATATTTGGTAGTAAGTGAAAGAGAGCGTTCAAAGCTGGAAAAATGTCAATTTTAAGAACCAAAAACGATATTAACCCTCTCAAATTACTTACAATCTTGAGGTGATTTAGACCATCATAGTGTGGTGTTTGTTTCCCAAAGACGTGCAAAACCTCTTCCCTTGCTTTTGTTTGCCACTCCGGATATCTACTTAATAAAACCAACGTCCACACGAGCAATGCTGAAGTTGTCTCTTGCCCTGCAAAATAGAACAACTTGCATTCTTCGACGACTTCATCTATGCTCATTCCAAAACTCTTGTTGCCGTGTTGTTCGATTTCTTGGAGATTGGAGTCCAACAATATGCTCAATAAGTCCTCATTAATACCCTCCCCTGCTTTCATTCTTTGAGCCTTTTACCAATGAGACACCTAATTGTGAACTGAACTTCTTTTTCAATTTCTTTCATTTTGTTGTTCCTTTTGGTTGGTACAAACCTATCGATTCAAAACACACATCTTAGAGAAAACCAAAATATCTATAGGCTTATTTGTGTAAATATGTTACTACCTCCATCCTGGAATATAAACAAAACGCGAAGCAGAGAGGACGCTCAAGTTGTTCTCTCTGAAGCTCAAATATTCTTCTCCCCAGTTGGTAGCTGCTACCAAATGAAGTTCTTGAAATGGCATCGCTCGTCAAATTTTGCAGATGAGGTCACACGTCCACCTCGCCAGATCTTTGGGGAGAGATTCTTGTTTCCAATTTCTTCATAACTTCATCGCAACTTAAATAGAAAGCTGGGATCATCAGCTGTAACAAGCAATGTAAATCTTGAATAAAGAGTACACTGATAGCATAAAACAAGGGAAAATAATTTTAGTCCTGTGAACTACTACTATTTTGATTTCAATCCTGTCGAATTTCACAAATTAGAAATAGTCCATAACTTTCAATTTTTAACCATTTTGGTCCAATGACCAGTTATAGGAGGTGAATATTACGGTGGACCAATTAAACTCTGTCACCTTAACATCAACCCAATGTTCCATCTCCTAGAGCTAGTTATAGGATCAAAATGTCGAAAATCAAAAGTTAGGGAAAACTTACAAGATTAAAAAACTATTTTTTTCAATAAACAAGACCATCAGTCAATCTGTTGAATAATAAAGGTAAAACATGATTCAATAGTATTAGCTGTTTTCACCGAACAGTATTAGTGTTTTCATTGAAAAGTATCAGTTGAGAGCAGTGCAATTGGTGCACCCAAGTGTTACTAAAACATGATTTAAAAGTAGAAAAACCTTCAGTTTGCCGAGATGAAAAGCAGGGTTGATGATTTAAAAACGAGAACGTAAAACATGATAGCTGATATTTCTATGCATCAGTTTCACCGTGAACCTCAACTTATTTTTAAATGGTATTAGTTGTTTTATTAAAAGTATTACTTGGTCAATGTTAGGCTGTTAGCTACTTTTATTAAATAATAATATTAGTGATTTTCAACTGGTACACCCAAGTGTTACTCAAACATGATTTAACAGCGGAAAATCTTCAATTTGTCGAGATGAAAAGCAGGGTTAATGATTTTCCTATGTTTGGACCATTTCTCTTTCTCATAACTCACAAGTCCTTGTGCAAGCAGATTCACCAGTGGATTCGAATTCCCCAGCTTCTGGTAAATTTTATAATTGTTAAAAACCTCCTTAACTAGTTCAGGATCTGTTTTGATAGCTGAAGTCTTTGGCCCAAGCCAAATGAAGGCCTCTTCTCCTGCAAAACAGAGTATTTAATTTGTACCTAAAACAGAGCTTTATTTTCAATTAAAACAGAGGAATCAAATAATCTGATTTCTTAAATGTATATGAATCAGAATTTAGCTGGATAGAATCTATCATCAACCAAATCAAATTGGTAATCAAAGATCAAACTTCATAAACCCTTTGAAACAGTTCAAATTTTCATGATTTTTTTCACAGTTACCCTGTTTTTTCTCCAACTTAAATAAACTAACATACCGTATTTTTTAATAGTTTTGGTGTCAAAAGGCAGAACTCTAGGATTGATATCATCATCAAGATTTATGGGCTTTGATTTAGCTTCATTAATTATCTGAACCATCTCTTTCAAATCACCATAGAAGAAACGGTAGGAATTGCCCTTGAAACCCTGTTTTCTCAGGGCTTTTTCCAGCCTCTTTGGGGTGATGTACGCCCAATTCAGCATTCTCCATGCGTATGTTAGCACAACAAATGCAAAAGCAGCAGCAGTCATCTGATATGCAACTTCCATTTTTCAACCTTATGTGCTCAGAGTATGCCCATCATATATATAGTTGGTATCGTTTTAGCTTTAGATATTTTATACATTACTTTCAATCCTATCTTTTTTGCTTTATATATATTTCTACATATAGTGACAAAGTTTAGGCAAAATCAAATCACTATATTTCAAAATTACTATAATTTTAATAACTTTAATTTTAAATTTAATTTCAATTATACATTTATATTTTTTAATTGACAAAGTCTTATGTGCAATTGGTGCATAAATTTAAGATCAGTGCATTCATCCCAACCCTACCCATATATCACATAACATGTCTAATATATTCAATGGGTCAAATACTTTCTTTAAATGGGTAATTATGTTGGATGAGTGCACGGTGCACTTGGGTGCAAAAGAGACCCACTCATTATTTCTATCCTTCATTATATGAAATATTATAGAATTCTAATAAGGGTCCGTTTGTGATGGTAATGGTAATGAGTATCATTAAGGGTTATTGATTGTATTATTATTGCTTGGTTAAAACATTAACAATGAGTATCGTGTGAGTTGAGTTGAGTGAGTGGGGGTAAACAATTGCTTACTTCTATTTATATTACTTGTACATTAAAACTATCAAGCAACATTAATAGAAGTGATTTCCATTATTCACTTTCATTACCATCAACCAAGCGGACCCTAAGATATTTTCATAATCAAATTCTAAATGATACACTAATAATCAAATCCTATATATTCTATTCCAAAATTTCTATAATCTCAATAATTTTAATTTTAAATTTAATCTCAACTGTACATCTATATGTTTTAATTTTTACCCCACATTACATGAGATATTATAAATTTTTAATAAGATATTTTAATAATAAAATTCTAAAAGATTTGCTAATAATCATTATTCAAGTTTACAATCATTATTATTTCATCGTCTTCTTTTATCTACTAATTATTTTACAATTCTTAATTTTTGTCCTACCCTTTTTGGCGTCTCTTTCTTCTTATTCACATGACAAAAATTTTGCTTTGGATGTTCTATTTTTTATTTTTTAGGATTTTGATTTTTATTTTGCATACTCTTATTTTACATATAATGATTAGGTTTGTTATTCACACAAATGGTGCTAAAATTAATATATTTCACAATTAAACACTAATTAATACACAAATTTATAAAGTCCAATATACCATATCAACTGCTAAAAAAATACGTTCAACAATTAAATATTAATTGATATCTTCAGAATGACTATATGAGTTATAAATATGACAATTCTATCAATGATAAGTTAGCCTTATCCTCACAAATCCAACATATATCTATAATCTATAATCTCTATAATGCAAAACCTATATAAAATGATGTGGCAATAATGTGGCAAAGCCACATTCCTCTATTTCAAATCCCTCAAATCTTATTCATTTTTAGTGTTATTTTAATCTCAGTCGTTGATTTTTATTTTCTATAAATTGTCACATCTCTTATTCATTATTCATTCATTCTCGAAAACCTACTTCATCCACGGTACGCAGAGATTATCGTTCTTATATATATCTCTTTTTTTTTTTTTGCAGGTAATTGTCTTGATTTATTATGTAGTTTAAAGTTGATTTTGTTTATAGATTTCTTTCGATATTTCTTGATTCTTATTTATTCATTATTATTTCATTTCTATCTAATATTTTGATTTTTAGGTGATCTATATTATTCTACATGTGGAGAAGATTATGAGATATCAGAAGAAGATTATGTGGAAATCAATGCATGAAGGCTATGTGCTTTCAACTATGAAGATGAGGACAAGATTATATGTATCATTGTAAAAAGTTCATAAATTTTCATCTAAGATTTAAATTAATGTACTTTTTTTTAATGTAAGTGATGATGATTCTTCACCCACTATATTTTAGTGTTAGTTTGATAAATATTTCAAGTTTGATTTAATTGTTTTGGTGTTATATTTTTCGAATGAAATCCATTGACATAGGAACTCTATATGCAGTATTGACGGGCATAAAATTTTATATAGATTAGTCTCTTTCCCACTCTTATGTTTCTCTTCCTCTGATTTTACAGCTTTTTCATGGCGGTTTTCTCTTCTTGTTCTTATGTTTTATTTCTTACATTCCAAAATCTGCTATTTCTTATATTCGAAAGTCTTCTATCTTTCCTTGCACTCTTCTAATTTCTCTTCCTCTCAATTCTATAGACCCTCCATTCTCTTTCAAGTTCTTCAGACAAATTAGTTCCTTGTGCATTTTCTTCTCTTGAACTCATGGTGAACGGGATTGAGTCTTGGCGAAAGAGAAGAAGTTATGTTTAATGATTTTAAAATTTAATTATGAAAAAAAATATTAAATTTATGGTATAAAATTCAAATATATATTCAAATTTAAAAATATATATTATGAAAAAAAGAAAAAAAATAAAATTCTTATGTGGCAATGCCACATAAGCGATATAGGTGGTGGACACGAATATAGTGTCCACCAGTGGGCTCTATATCATTCCCGTCTCGTATGCATAATTAGTAAATATGTATAAGAGTCTGTATGACAATGTATATATAAACTGTAGATTCAGATTTATGACACACTTGGTATGACTAGAGAATAATAATGGTAAAGGCCTAATGGGTATCTGATGCAGGGAGAAGTGTGAACAATACAAAACAACATTCTCAATCTTCGTTGATTCCCATAAGAATACCGGCAAAGAGGAATAAACGAGAAACTCTCTCAATTTTTTTAATTCATATTCAACTTAACTGAATGAAAATGTTATAGGATTGACTCTTAAATAGAAAAACCCTAACACTAATTATGGTAATATAATAAATGCTAATAAATTACATTAATTATTAATTTCTTAATTAAATCATAATTATAATTAATCAAGATCGCTAACGCGATCTCATCTCCATCATTCTCTCCCTTTTTGAAGCGATTCATCCTTGAATCGGAATCGATCTCATCTCTAGAGGGATAAAAGAAAACCGTCAAGTAGTGGAGCCCAAAAATGTCGGCTGTTCGGATGTGTCCTATAACTTTGAGGCGATAGTAATATTTCTGAGAAGTGTCAACAAAATAACTATCATTAATTATAAAAAAAATAATAGTTACTTTGTGAGTCAGAACCTTCATAATCGCGATCGAGCTCATCGGACGCCGTTTCAAGACCTGGGGAAAGTGCCTCGTAATCTTCTTCCGTATCAAAATTTTGGTACGACTCGTCTTTAGGCTTGGTGTCGTAAACAGGAAACACTGAATCATTTACGAGCAACTCTTCATCTTCATCATAAATAAGTGGCCCATTATAAAATGGGACTCACTAAAATTATCCAGCTCATCAAATATAAAAGGTCCAGTATAATAAAAGTCTTCAAATAAATTCTCAGCAAAATAGGTTGGCCCACCACTTACTTCATTAGTAGAACAAGACACTAGAGAAGGCTGATCTCCATTAAATATTTCGGATGGCCCAAACAAATCATCAGCAGAATTAAACAATCCAGATTGTAATAAAACATTTCTTGGCCCATCATAAGTGTAATTAGAATTAAAAGGTCCAAAAGCCTCACCTTTATCTAATAACGGCCCATAGGTGATTAGGGCATCAGGAAAACTTTTCGTCACATCTTCCTTTTCAAAAGACTGACTATCGAGCGTCGATGTCGCGCCATCGAAGTCGACAGTGGCGGCGAGTTCGTCTTCAAGATCAGCCGCTTCCGGAAGCATAGTGCTGTGTTTCAGTTTCGCGTTTGGGAAAGAGGAAAAAATCCGGTGGCCGGCATCTTCGTCGGAGAAACAGCAGACGGCGACGGGTGGTGGATGGTCCTCGGTTGTGATGCTTGATTCAGGATTCGACGGTGTTCGGACGGCGCCGCAAAGAGGGCGATGGGACAGTGCCTAAGCTCTGTAATTTCCGATGGAGAAGGTACGTGTGTTTTGTGTGAACGAATTCTCGCTTGAAATGTTTGTGGAATTTGTACCATTCACTAATTTTGGGTTTACCTTGACGGGATCGGACGATTTTCAATTGCTGCCACCACGTGGAGGCGCTTCGCCACCAGGGAAACGCGGCGGCTGGTTGGTGCTGCCTTGAAGGCAGCGTGCTCTTCACAGGCGTGGAGCCACTCTAAGCACACAATTGGATCACTGTTGCCGTGAAACTCCGGCAGGAGTACCGAAAATCTGGCAATGGGTGGTGGATCACGGTGGCGGTGAGGTGGAAGGTTACCCCTAACCGTGTCGTGAATTGTTGTGGGTTGTGCACGCAGTGACTGGACAGATTGGGTGAGAATCGCGAAAATCTTCAGATTCTTCATCTCCGGAAAAATATCGATTTTATCGCGGGGAGGATTATTGAAAAAGGCGTGTCATGACTCTCGATCTAAGTGATGTAAGCGACAGAGGCGTATAATAAAAAGATATCTGAAAAACACAAGAATACACTAATTAGTTGATTATAGAATATCCAGGATGTGGCGGCAATGAGGCGTATAATAAAGAAGATATCTGAAACAAGAAAAAACCTTTAATGGTTGATTCCTAGAATATCCGAAAAAGTGGCAAGACTCAAATCGTTGATTACCATGAGAATTTAGTAAAAAAAAGAGATATATGAGATAAAACTCACTTTTTCATTAATCAATTCAACTCCTTTTTACAATAATAAGAACATCTATTTATAATACTAAATTAACTTAGGGAACAAGAAACGTAAATATTGTAATATCAAATTAAATCCTAAATATAAATAAATAAGCTAATTATACCATAAATATAAGCATAAATATCTTTTAGAATCTTCATAATATCTTCATCATTCTCTCTCTTGGAGAGGATTCACTACCTCGAATCTGTTGGTGCTCATTGTAGCGGTCTTGGGAGGCAAGCGAAACATCCTTGAATTCGCGTAGCGAACAAATCATTATATCCGAAAAATTTTGTGATAATTTAAAACATCAATAATATCAAGCATCACAAAATATTGATCATCAAGGAATGCTAAATTCGTTGAGGAAAAAAAACATTGAACATCTTCAATCAAAAAAAATATCTTCATCCATATGATTATACCAAAATTAAAATTATTTGCATCTTCTTCATCAAAAATTTGTGGACCATCATAACCATCATCACCTAAATCAACTGAAGTGTCAACATACTCATTGAAAATTGATGGTTCATCATAACCACAATCTTCATCGGGATATCATCGAAAATTGGTGGTCCATCATATTCACCATGAAATATATGACCATAACCCAATGAATCGATATTTTAGACGGATCTGCGTATTATCATCTTTCGTTTTTTCATCATGAAAATCTATCATAATTTCTTGAAATCTGGAACCATCATCGGGAATAACGAAAATCGTTCTCTAATTACCAATTGATGTAGGCGGAGAGGCGTATAATAAAAAAGATATCTGAAGAACACAAGAACACATTAATTAGTTGATTCCTAGAATATAAAAAGTGGCAAACTCAAATACGTTGATTCTCACAAGAATCTTTGTAAAAAGATATATGAGATAAACCTCACTTTTTCATTAATCAATTTAACTCCTTTTTACAATAATAAGAACATCTATTTATAATACTAAATTAACTTAGGGAACAAGAAACGTAAATATTGTAATATCAAATTAAATCCTAAACATAAATAAATAAGTTAATTATACAATAAATATAATCATAAATATATTTTAGAATCTTCATCCATATCTAAACATCAATAATATCAAGCACAAAATATTGATCATCATTCGCTAAATTCGTTGAGGAAAAGAAAACTTGATGAACATCTTCAATCAAAAAAATATCTTCATCCATATGATTATACCAAAATCCAAAATTATTTGCATCTTCTTCATCAAAAATTTGTGGACCATCATAACCATCATCACCTAAATCAACCGAAGTGTCAACATACTCGTTGAAAATTGATGGTTTATCATAACCACAATCTTCATCAAGATATACATCGAAAATTGGTGGTCCATCATATTCACCATGAAATATATGACATAACCCAATGAATCGATATTTTGGCGGATCTGCGTATTATCATCTCCATACGTTGACTGTTCATCATGAAAAGTATCATAAGCCGACTGAAATCTCGAACCATCATCGATAATCGTAACTGTTCTCTAATTACCAACTGATGTAGGCAGCGAGAGCGTATAATAAAGAAAATATACGAAGAACACAAGAACACATTAATTTCGTTGATTCCTAGAATATCCGGAAAAGTGGCAAACTCAAATACGTTGATTCTCACAAGAATACTGTAAAAGAGATATATGAGATAAAACTCACTTTTTCATTAATCAATTCAACTCCTTTTTACAATAATAAGAACATCTATTTATAATACTAAATTAACTTAGGGAATAAGAAACGTAAATAAATCCTAAATATTGTAATATCAAATCAAATCCTAAACATAAATAAATAAGCTAATTATATCATAAATATAATCATAAATATCTTTCAGAATCTTCATTCATATCTCCATCAGTATCATTGAGGGGTTAATCACCATGGGTTATTGATTGCATTGTTATTTCTTGGTTAAAACATCAACAATGGGTATCAAGTGAGGTGGGTTGAGTGAGTGAGGGTAATCAATTGCTTACTTATAATCTCATTACTTGTGTATTAACTCTACCAAATAACATTAATACAAATGATTCTTATTATCCACTTCCATTACCCCAACCAAGCGAACCCTTAATTTATTTTAATTTTAATAACCATTGTTTGGGTGATGGATTGGGCTGCCATTGAGGTGGCACAATCTTGTTTTAATAATTTGATGTCTTGGATTTAAGTCACAGCTTGGGATTTATTATTAATGGGCCTTCTCTCATTTATATGGATTTTGGAAATGTGCTCCATGATATTTTACCTATTTTGGGTTTGGCCCATTTTTAATTAGAAGGGGTTGGGTTACTGTCACAAGCATATTACACTTATCAAAATGAGAACGAGCAATTTATGAATCAATTGAAAACAGGTACTGTGGATTTCTTCTTCACCAAACAATTTAGGGAGAAAAACATTCCATTTACTACAAAGTCACCCAAAAATTCTGATTAGATACAAAGTCGGTAAGATTTTCAGACTTTAGTTCAAATTTTTGACTTTCAGATATCCCATTAGAAATGGTTTCTTTCAATCTCAGATCTAGTTGTATTTTTTTCAACAATTTATACTTACATTTATGATTAACAAAGAACTAAAATGAATAAATTAAGGTCTTATTGTTTATGAAAATTTATATTATAAGAAAAATGTTATATAATTAAAATGTATCATGCTTTATTGAGTTGTGTTGTTTATTAAGTCCAATAAAATTAGTTCTTAAATTATTATAATTAATTCTTTTATTTTAAGTTCCTATAATTTAATAAATAATAATCAAACTTTATACTTTCACTTATATTTTTTTTTTTTGAATGACCAAAAAAAAACTTTATTAAAAAATAAAAGTGGAGTACAAGGGGTACTCTCTCCCTTACATGGTTTAATAAGGTAATTCTCTAGACTCCAAGACCATTAAGAGACTATAAACACAAATCTAGGTTACAAAATAAACTCGTGATGCATTATGTTACTTTCTTACTCGAGAGATTTACACCATTTTGGAAGGGTATGTTTGTTGCACTTTGATTTTTCGCCACGATCCAAGACTAATATTTAGCTTTGATTTCGTCCACTTATATCTTTATTATGTGCTAGGAGTGCTACCGGCTCAGAATGTTTGTTCGTCTTCCTGAAATCAAAGTTTTTTGAAAACATAGAGTGTCGTTAATATCATTGTAAACTCATAAATCATTTATGTTATTTTATTTAAATGTTTTATTTAAATTTTGGTAATTGATGATATTTATAATAGGGATTAAATTTTTTGTAGTCCTGTAACTTGCCACAATTTTGAAATTGGTCCCGATAGTTTTGACTTTTTGAATTTGGTCCTACAAGTTTGCAATGATTTTGAAATTGATCATTTTTACATGCTATAAAAGGTCACATTCAGATCGAGGCACATGTGATTTTTTTTCTTTTATGTACTATTTAACTTTTTTTTTGTTTATCAAATTAAAGTCTTATTTATGTCTATTAATTCAAAATAATATAATTTTAAAAATATAACTAAATTTTAAATAAATTTTTTTGACATTATATAATATGCTTTTTATTAATTCATATTTTTTTATACAATATATTTTAATTTTTTAAAAAAATATTGTAGTTTCAAAATAATATTTAACAAAAATTAATATAAAAATTAAATTAGTTGGTCTAAACGTAATTAAACTAACAAAAAAAATATATTATGTCAAAATAGTAAAAACTCAATTATTTTTTATTAATATTATGTCAATACTAAATTGCTTTAAAACTATTTTTTTTATATTATTATTGTTGTTACTATTATTATTATTATTATTATTATTATTATTATTATTATTATTATTATTATTACTATTGAATATACTGAAGACACAAGAGTTGGATGTGGCCAAGGCATTAGAACATTTTCTTTTAAATGATTAGGTTTGATTTGAGTTTTTTTTTAAATTGATTTTTTTATTTTTTCAAAATTATAGTTTTTTTTTTACAAATCAATATCATCACTATATGAGGAAGCATATTAAGTGATTTTTTGTATCACATATGATAACAAAGAGTAATTCTTGATGGACAGATTCTGCCCTAAGCAGAAAAGACTATTTTAGATTTTGTGGGCTTAATTGAGGACAGACTCTTGGGTAGACTTGATTGAGGGCAAATACTTTTTAATGATTCTGCTCTAGGCAGAATCTGCCCATTTAATATCTCCCGATAACAAAATAGTACAATCAAAATCTCAAGAATTCAAATCCATATTATTCTGATTCCAACTCATATATAAAGTATAGACCCCTCAACTAGTACATAAAAAAAAAATTATCCTTTAATACACTTAGGAACATTGGAATAATTAAAATAATAATTAACAAGAATTTTTTTTATTAATTTAATTGCTATAAAACTAATTTTATTAATTATAATTTTGACATAACATTTTTTTTATTAATTTAATTTCATTTAGACCATTTGATTTTAATTGTTTATACTATTTTTTTGCTAATTATTATTATTATTTTTGAAACTATATATATTGTTTTAATTTAAATAATATTGTATAAAAAATAATTATAGATTAATAAAAATATTGTATAATTTTGGAAATAATTATTTTATAAATTAATTATATCTTTAAATTATAAATTATGTTATTCTAAGTTAATAAACATAAATAAGACTTTAATTCATAAAAAAAGTCATATAATACATAAATGTTGAGGGAAAACGAAACTAAAAATACACATGGGCCTTGACCTAAATGTGACATTCTACAGCAGATAAAAAGAATCAATTTCAAAATCGTTGTAAATTTATAAGATTAATTCAGAAGGTTAAAACTATTAGAACCAATTTTAAAATTGTGGTAAGTTACAGGATTACATAAAAAATAATCCCTTAATAATATGTAAATATGACTTTAATTTTATATTAGCATGAAAATAAAAGGGGAGTCTCAGTAGGGCACCTTTGTTTTTCTAGAAGCAATTCAAGCAACAATGACTTGGGTTATCACTTGTTTTTTTTTTCTGATTGAGGAAGGACAAACCACATGTTCATTTCAAATTTCATTAATCGACGACTTGCCGTTACGGGCCATACATAAATAAATATTCAATTTAAATACAAAATCAAGTTTTATTCAAAAGAGTGTCGATGTCTTCTAGATAAATTTTGTTGCTTT
This sequence comes from Stenogyne calaminthoides, assembly GCA_037126765.1. Lineage (NCBI taxonomy): Eukaryota > Viridiplantae > Streptophyta > Magnoliopsida > Lamiales > Lamiaceae > Stenogyne > Stenogyne calaminthoides. The sequence continues at coordinate 22,859,674 of JBBCBC010000032.1, forward strand.
ATATGAGTGCAATTAATTAATGAATCGGCCGTAATCATGACTGCTGTTTTAGATATTATTCTTCACATTTGTGGCCAGCGTTGCGACATGTGGATTTTTTTCTAAAGAAGAAAATAAAATAAAAATAAAAATTGTATAAGATGATCTCTGGGCAAATTGTTCGTAAATAATTTATTTGCTTAATGAATTATTTGTGTAGGTAATTTTTTCATTGATTAAGCTAAAAATTGATAGGTAAACCCACACTTTTTAAGGATTAAATTATTTTGTAAAAACATTCCGTAATTATTTATAAATTTCGTAGATAATTCTTCATTTTCTTATAATTAAAATACATTACTATTATTATTTAAAAAAAAAAACACTTTACATATAAAGTGTTATTTTTACACGCAATATAATAATAGCGTATGGTGTAGCGTATGCTGTACAAGGTTTAGCTTGTTATTGGAAGAATTGACATTTGATAAGCAAAAAACACATATACGCAAACTACTTCCTCCGTCCTATGATGATTTAAACAATGAAAATAACACGCAAACAAAGTAAAATAAATTTTAGTGGGTTTGAGTGGAATAAAATAAATGTGTTGTAAATGTATTAATATTATATTTGTTTTATTTTGAAAATGTTCAAGTAATATTGAGATATCCAAATAAAACAAGTGTTCAAGTAATATTGGAAAGAAGAGAGTATTTGATTAAGTATGTTTATAGACATAATTTTTTTTATCTTCATCGTCCAACAATCACTTAATTACTCAAGTTATCATTACACTTTCTTCACAATCAATTATGTTATTCATAAATTGACTTAATCTATGTTTCCGTACAACATGTTAAAAACTCTAAGCATAGTTTTGGTGGATAGAGGAAGTAACTTATATCGATTTTAATTTTGATCTTATAAGTATTGACTTTTGATTATGGATATGTAAGTTTTCAATTTTTTTAAAATTGATCCATTAACATGCCGCAGCAGGCCAATGACCAAGCCGATCATATGTCACGTGTGTAATTATAATGGTTTTCTTTTAATTTTGAAGCGCTACCTGAACTTTTTAATCCTAATACATACTTTTTAATCCTGAACTTTTTAATCCTGCCAACTGGTGCCCAATCCGATTTAATAGCTGGTCCGATTAAAAAACCACTAGCCTCACGCAAGAATTGTCAAATAATAAATGACGTTAGTAGAGGATTATTAGTCTATTTTATTTGAGAATTTGTTAAATTTAATATTTTGCAAATATCATCTCTAACTTTAATACATTTTCAACGGCGTTTTCTTGGAAAAAATTTCCCCAAGTTTGAATATTTTCTTTTTATAGATTGAGTCGGGAAACTTTAATTCTAGTCTTATTGACCATATAAAAGCAAAGGATTTTTCATTTTCATGTTCGCATTTTATCCGGTATTTAAACGCTTTGGATTTGCTTCCACGTAATACATGGGCGGAATTGAACCATCTACACCCTAAACACTAAATAATAAACTCTAAATCATGGCCTATTCGGTAGGATTGAACCAATGAACCACGAACTCGAAATTTGGTATTGAACAGGATGGGATGGAATGAACACGCAATGGCGTAAATTCGATCGCATCTAAAACACCGTAGGATAAATACACATAAAAATAGGAAATCCGAGCCGATATAAAAGAGATATCGCACCACCTAACAAAATTTGGGCCCTCTAGTGAACTCTGATCACATGATGTCAAAATTCCGTCTTTCATTTCTTTTATTTTCACTCGTGATAAGATGTGAGGGGCTCCTGTTTGTATACGATATAATTAAGTAATCTTCTAGAAGAATGATACATTTATCCACCGGATGATTACTCAAGCAATAGAAACATTTAAAAAACAAAAAATAATATTTTTACCGGTCCAGGAAAATTTTAATAAGACTTTCATTTTTGATCCGAATCTAATAATACTTTCAGACACCTAAAATGGACACACTCTTCTCAACTTATAATTTTACAACACACACTTTTTAACCCCTCATACACACTTACTATCCCCCATAAAATAATTTTTCTTAATCTCTGCGCCGAAAAATTGGCACAAAATCTTTCGGGACGGAAGGAGTAGTTAATATTGAATAATATACCAATCATTTCTTATAAGTAAATTTGAGAGTGTTCTGTGTGTTTTTAGGTGCAAATTCAACTATTTATGTGTGTTGAAATATTTTATAATTTTAATGATTGTGTCAAAACACCTTATAACAAGATAATTTAAATTGTATAAACACTTTCTTGTGTTTTTAGACTTAATTTTATATCTACAGGTAACAACACTAATACAAATTTGGCTTTGGACAACCCTTAAAAAGGGCCTTGGACAGCGGTTATAAGGGTTGTCCAAGTTAAAGCTGTCCAAGCACAGTAACAACTTAGACCAAGCTCTTCTACTTGTACAGCGGTTTTGAACCGCTTTCCAAACTCTTCACTTAGACAGCAGGTATAAACTGCTGTCCAAGCTCTTCTACTTGGACAACGGTTTATAACCGCTGTCTAAAAATATTTTTTTTTATATTTTTTCGTATAATAAATGTTAGACAGTGGTTTAAAACCGCTGTCTAAAGGTTTTTTTTTATAATTATATAATTTTTTATATTTTTAAATTCCTGTATATACAAAACCAAAACCAACACAAAAAACAAAAGATATATATATGCATACACATCAATTAATTAATACAACAAAAACATCAAATAAATAAACATATGCATACACATCAATTAATTAATACAACAAAAACATGAAATATATCGATCATCACAAATTAATATACAATTTAAGGGAGGTCCCGCAAGAATCGATTGAATAAATACCCGATCCAATCAATCTTTCATTGAAGTATTCTTTTGTTGGAGTAAGACGCGAGAGGACGTGGATAGACAAACTGCAAACAACGATCAATCAATATAATTAGATATATAGTATGAATTTTTATGGTTATCAATAATAATTTAAATAAATCGACTTACATTTTAAAAATGAATGGCCGTATCAGGATCAATTAATATAATTACAATTTTAACTGTTCAATTGTAATAAATTACCTCTACTGTTTTCCCCTTGCTCCGAGCTCTCTTCAAAGCAGTCATCGAGACAATACCCCTGGAGCGCTTCTCCCCAGAACTGCTAGTGGTGGGAGCATTAGTATCTCCCTGTCCCAAGTCATCATCTCCATGATGATGTCCATCATCTCCCTGTCCCAAGTAATCATCTCCATCATCTCCGGGATAAGACAACCAATTAGATATGATCCTGTAAGCAAAAATAAACAACATTTAATAAGCGAAAATAAACAACATTCAATAAATTCGAATTAACAACATTCAATAAAGCAGAAGAAATAACATTGAATAAAGTCGTACATTTCTTTTTAGCACTTGTTTTTCTTTTTCGTTTTTTGGTTAAATTTTCTCGTTCATGACCATAAATGTTAACGAGATCCGGATTTTCATATTCATCCTCATCTCTAATTATTCTCTGGTACGGGCATGGGTTTGCAAGATCATTAAACGAGGGTACAAAATGAGTGAAGTTCTCAAAAGGATCATCAATTGTGTCAACATCTTAATCGACGTGGTCGCTAATCTGGTAACTATTGTTAAATTTGTTTGACAGAACCACAATGGACCATTTCTAATTAACTGGGCCGGGGACATAGAAAATTTGTTGAGCTTGACTGACCATTATGTAAGGATCATCTCTGTATCCCACATTCTTCAAATCAACGCGTACGAACCCAAAACTTTCAACTTGGACTCCGTTAGGGATCCTCACCCAACTACACTCGAAGATTGGTTGACGGTGTACAACATAGTCGAGTTCCTAAATGTTGACAATCTGTCCAAAGTAAGTAGTATTCGACTGATTCTCTGCAGTTGCAGTAATGGACACACCACTATTCTGCATTGTACTAGTGGCATCATGATCTCTGATATAAAATGTGTATCCGTTCATAAGATAACACTTGTATGAATACACATTTCTATCAGACATTCTGGATAACCACTTAACTCTTTCATCATCGATTCTTTATTTTGTGACAACATTTCGCTACATAATGTTTGAACCGGTCAACAAACGCGTGTGATTGTGCTCAACTTCAATCCATGATCTATCTCGGTGGGAAATGTATCGAGCGTGCTTGCGTATGCGGATCAATAAATGGAACCACGTCAACCGTGTTGTGAAAGCACGACAAGTGCATCCGTGTTAGTTCATTCATACTTTCACACTTACAGATTGACCACCGGTAATGCCTTCGCCATCCATCCTATTGGTGTGGCGGGTAATTGGAAGTCAATTGCATCGACATTTGGAATAAATTCAGACCGGTACTCAACTGCTTCTTCTACTAAATAGCGCTCTGCAATGCATCCCTCCGGCCTGAACATATTCTTCACATATCCTTTGAGAACTTTCATATATCTCTCTACACCATACATCCATCGATACTGAAAGGGACCACACAACCTTGTCTCCTGTACCAAATGAACGGTTAGGTGAACCATTATATCAAAAAATGATGGAGGGAGATACATTTCAAGCTCACAGAGAGTCCCCACGACTTGTCTCTGAAAACCAAGCAATTTTGTAGGATCTATGACTTTGCTACTCATCGCTTTTGAAGAAGAACCAACACAACTTTGTTATGGTTATGCACACATTTTTGAGCAAGATCGAACGTATTGCAATGGGCAAAAAAGTCTCCATGATGACATAATAGTCATGGGATTTCAGATTCATCAGTCTTACGCCATCATCTGAAACAAGTCTCTGTATGTTGGACGAATAACCCTCTGGTACTTTCACATTTTTTAGTATCTGAAGTAACACTTTTCTCTCATTGTTGGACAAGGTGTGTCAGGCAGAGGTAAGAACGGTGCTCGTCTTTCTCTGAAACGGGTTTTAGTTCTGGTCTTATTCCCATATCAATCATATCCATTCTTGCATTGTAACCATCCTTGGACTTCTTATCACCTAGCAGAGTATTGAACAAGCTGGCACAAACGTTCTTCTCAACGTGCATTAGATCAATGAAGTGTATAACATACAACTCTTCCCAATAGGGCAATTGAAAGAAAATTGATTCCTTCTTCCAACCGCTAGTGGGGACACTTTTTGCAAAGTGTTTTCCGTATTGTGTGTTGAGGGTCTTCATCTCATTCAATATATCGGAACCTGACAATAAACGTGGTGCTTCATCTTCTTCGATTGTGCCATCGAATGCATCGGTCATTGTTCTGTACTTATGAGTTGGGTCCAACCACCTCCTATGTCCCATATAAACGGACTTCTTACAATGACTCAAGCGAATGTGATGTGTATTCTTGGCACAACAAGGACATGCATCGGCTCCCTTCACACTATATCCAGATAGATTTCCGTAAGCGGGAAAGTCATTGATAGTTCGAACAACATGGCCTTCAACTTGAAATTCTTCTTTCTACAAGCATCATACACATCGACACCCTCATCCCACATGAGCTTTAAGTCCTCTATCAAAGGAGCCAGATATACATCTATGTCGTTACCAGGTTGTTTGGGTCCTGATATCAATAATGACAACATCATGTAAGTGCGTTTCATGCACAAGTCGGGTGAAAGGTTATAAACTAACAGAATCACTGGCCATGTACTGTGGTTGGTACTTTGGATACCGAACGGATTCATTCCGTCAGTTGAGAGTGCAAGACGCAAGTGTCGTGGCTCGTTGTCAAATTCTGGATGCCAGACATCGAATGTCTTCCATTGGGGTGTCTTAGCATTCCATCCTTGATCCTATCATCATGATGCCAAGTTAAATGTCTAGCATCCACATTGCTACTATACATTCTCCTGAATCTTGGTATTTTTGGAAAATACCACATCACCTTTCGCGGGAGTTTCTTTTTTCTTATAACGATTCTGACCACACTTGGGACATTCATTGAGGTCTTTATACTCCTTCCGAAATAAGATACAATCACCGGGACAAGCATGAATTTTCTGATGTGTTAACCCGATGGACTTGAGTATTTGTTTAACATCATATGCTCTCACATGCAGTACATTTCCATCAGGCAATAGACCACTAACTGCTTCCAGCATACTTGTGAAGCACGCATCGGTCAACTGGTGAGCTACTTTTAGGTTGAACAATATCAACACAGCTGACAGTTTTGTTGCCTTCTCACATCCGGGCCAAAGGGGTAATCAGCTCCAGCGTCATCCCTTAACTTCTCTGACATATACGGGTGATCTCGTAGATCATCGTGATCATCCCCACTCGGTACATCTCCGAACTATCCGCATCCACTGTATCTTCAAACCTAAAGTCAGTTCCTAAGTTGCTTGAGCTACATCCATCTCGTCTCTCACCATGAGATGTCCAAACGGTATATGTTTTATCAATATCGTGAATCATCAAGTGGACGAACAAGCTTTCTTGACCACTAACTGTTTTTCCATTCATACATTTCCAACACGGACATGTAATGTACCGATGGTCGGTGCAGTGTCTAATTGCATGATTACAAAATTCTTCCACCCCATTCCTATACTCCTCTGATAATCGATCTGCTCGAACCCACTTTCGTTCCATATAGAAAAAGAGATGCCTATAGGAAAGATAATATGAAGTGCTTCTCAAGACATTAATGTATATATACCTAACCATATTTTATCTCAACTTTTATCCTAATGTATCTTCCTAATCATTTTCTTATTAAAAGCTATATCACAATCCTAACGTACCTAAGGTTTTGTTTCTTCTCAAGACATTAATATATATATACCATCAATCATCTAAAGCAACTATCTAAAACACATGCATTTGATTAAACACTTGGTGTGCATCTTATATTCATCTCTAAATTGATATAAAAAATCACCAATCAACTCAAAAATATATCCCAATCCTAATTATGCTTAAATCATACACATGTATTTGATCAAACACTTGGTATATATGCATCATATATTCATCTCTAAATTGACATAAAAAATCACCAACCAACTCAAAACTATATCACAATCTTAAATTATGCTTAAATCCTACACATGCATTTGATCAAACACTTGTTGTGCTTCATATATTCATCTCTAAATTGACATAAAAAATCACCAACCAACTCAAAAATATATCCCAATCCTAATTTATGTTTAAATTCCTACACATGCATTTGATCAAACACCTGGTGTGCATATCATATATTCATCTCTAAATAAACATAAAAATCACCATTCCAAACTAACAATTTATCCACAAATTACCAACAATCAAGCCACACAATATATATATATATATATATATATATATATATATATATATATATATATATATATATATACACCATATATATATACACAACATATATATATTAACATAAATTAATTAATTAATTAACAAAAAAAAAAAAAAAGATTAAGCATTACCTTTGAGGGAGGAAGGAGGAGGAGGAGGGCAAGGAGGCAAGACACGGCAAATGATAGAGGAGGAGGGGAAAATCGCCAAGTATTTGTCAAAAATGGTGGAAATAGGGGGGGTTCAGGGGGCTGAACCCGTTTAAATTGGGATTTTCACTTGGAGAGCGGTTCATAACAGCTGTCTAAGTGATTTTCTTGGACAAAGAAGCCATAAACAAGCCTTGCCTAATTTTTATTTTATTTTAAATAAAACCGCTCTCCAAGCTTAAACTTGGGGAGCTGTTTGAAATAAGGGTTGTCCAAGTGAGGCTCTCCAAGCTTAAATGTGTAGTAGTGCAAATTGAAAGAAAACTCATCTAATAAGTGGAGTTGAAGAAAATGAGTATCGGATAAGATGAAACTGATTAATAAGATGAAGCTGACTGATTGACAAGATGAAACTGATGAGTAAGCTGAGCTGATGAAGATAAGTTCAGATAAGACTCATCTAATCCGTGAAGCTGAGATAAACGCTATCTAATGAACATAAGACTCACTTGATATGATAAGCTAAGATAAGACTCACCTGATAGACAAGCTGAGATAAGACTCTTCTGGTCTAATAAAATGAGGCTGAAAGATACATTAAATACACAAAGAAGCAGACCAATGAGTAGTAGACAACAAATGTACGGATTTAGCATAAAGTTGCGTGCCACAGTGGAAAGGACAAAAAAAGAAATGCTGAAAGATAATGAGTATGAATTTGAATTAACTCTCCAATGGTAACATTCAAATCCAAACTATAAATATGTACATTGTACTCTTCATTGTAAGGTAATAAAGAAAGCTACCAAGTGAACAAGAAAGTCAAATCTTCAAACATATCCATTGAAGAATATAGAGCATGAGATATATATCCAAATACATCAAAGTGTGTTTTAGAGTGTATTTAAGGATAAATGTCATATCCTAATTAAGCTTAGAGATATTTTCTCAACCTTAGCTTAAATGTTAAAACAAAATAAGGGAAAATCTCGCCTAATTGAAAATCAAAATCAAACCCCTACTGAAAAGGTCAGGAAGTTTAGGGGATCGATCAAAAAGTTAGTGAATTTAAGCTACTTGATGGATTGTTGTAAGAGAGGGCTGAAATTCATAAGACTTCCATTGGTCAATCTCACGGAGAGATACACGACTGTAGTATCCCTTCACACTTAAAAATCAAGATTCCTTTGATTAAGGAATTTCCCCACGAAGGGAAGAATGAATGTAGAATTTGGGTCCTCGATCACTATAAAAATACTTGTCTACTATTATATATTTAACTATTATATATGACTTGTACAAGATGAGCTGCACAAGATGACAGTGCATAAGATGAATATTATTTTATAAGACTCGTCTGATCAGCTGTACACCAAATAATTAAATTGATTCTGCATAAGATTCTGCACAAGATGAGACACAATTTTTTTTTAAAAGCCACTTCCCTTGAGAATTTTCGAGTTCAACTTGATTTTTTGGGACCAGCACTGCGCAAACTCAAACGCAAAATACTGGAGTATTTTCAAATGGTACCTTAAAGTGAAAAATCCTTAATTTCATTCATTTTTATTAGAGTGGTTCATCCAGAATACATTTGAGGTCATATACTTTAAAATCATTACCAATACTTACTTTCCCACCGATCAAGCTAGCTAGAAGTTATTTAAAAAACCGGTTTTGGCACAAAATTATGCGCATAACATAAAATATTAGCATCCTACGTACAATAATAATATTCCCATATTTATGTATATTTATTTATAACACATAACAATAAGTTAATTCATAACAACACGTCCAAGGGGATAAAATTACATTCATAAAGACATTATTTCGACATTGGACCACTTTATAGTAATAAACATGGTCTCACTTGCTACTATACTTGGAGAAAAGTGATTTTATTTCATTCAAGAGTCAATTTAGAGCTTGTGCAAAATCAAGTGAGCGCCATGCTGAGGCTGAGTTAAGAAGGAAGCTGTAGGAGCATGCGTATACGACGGCGAGAGCTCAAACGAGAAGTGTTGTAGAATCATAGCCATAGCTACTTTTGCCTCCATCATCGCAAAGATTTGTCCAATGCATATTCTCGGCCCCCATCCAAAAGGAAAAAATATACCGTTGCCCTTTTGTGCCTTTGAAACTCCTTCACTGAACCTCTGTGGATTGAATTCCATCGCATCATCTCCCCATATTTCGCGGTTGTGGTGTAATATGATAACTGGCAATGAGAGCTGAACCCCGGCTGGGAATGTATATTTCCCTAACTTGGTTTCCTTGCTCACTCTTCGACCAAGAGAGACCACGGGTGGATAAAGCCTCAAGACCTCGTACAAGATCATGGTAACCTGTGAAGAAGACCTCGTAAGAATTTATTATATCAAGATTCAAGTGAAACCAAATTAGGAACTATATCATTTTTAGTCACTGTATTTTACATTTTTTTTTCCAATTTTGGTCTCTCTCTTCCACTTGCTGTCAAGTTCAATCCTGAAACAATACTTGGTACTCTCACATTTGGTCTCACCGTCAATTGATCATTTGTTGACTGGGGGAATCAACTATATGGGGTGCTAAATGAAATATTTAGATTTTTTTTTTGGTAACCACATCAAAGTACTAAATGTTTAACAAATTACATTTTAACACCCCAAAATAGTTTTCCATTAGTCAATAGAAAGTCAACTAACGGTAATACTAAACGTGATAGTAAAAGTATGCTTTCAGGACAATATTTGATAGTAAGTGCAAGAGAGAGACGAAAATTAGAAAAATAGTAAATTTTAGGAAACAAAAACGATATTAACTCAAGTTACTTACAATCTTGAGATGATTTAAACCATCATAATGTGGCGTTTGATTCCCAAAGACGTGCAAAACCTCTTCCCTTGCTTTCGTCTGCCACTCCGGATATCTAGTTAATAAAACCAACGTCCACACGAGCAATGCTGAAGTTGTCTCTTGTCCTGCGAAATAGAACAACTTGCACTCTTCAACGACTTCATCTATGCTCATTCCAAAACTCTTGTTGCCATGTTGTTCGATTTCTTGAAAATTGGAGTCCAACAATATGCCCAATAAGTCCTCATTAATAGCCTCCCCTGCTTTCATTGCTTTGAGCCTTTTACCAATGAGACATCTAATTGTGAACTGAATTTCTTTTTCAATTTCCTTCATTTTGTTGTTCCTTTTGGTTGGCACAAATCTACGGATTCAAAACACACGTCTTAGAAAAAAAACCAAGAGCTCTATAGGCCAGCTTATATATTCTCTAATTATTTATATAATTTTTTAATACCTCCATCCTGGAATATAAATGGAACGCGAAGCAGGAACGACGTGCTCAAGCTGTTCTCTCTGAAGTTCGAATATTCTTCTTCCTTCTTGGTAGCTGCTACCAAATGCAGTTCTTGATATGGCATCGCTCGTCAAATTTTGCAAATAAGGCCACATGTCCACCTCGCCAAATCCTTGGGGCAAGATTCTTGTTTCCAATTTCTTCATAACTTCATCGCAACTCAAATAGAAAGCTGGGATCATCAGCTGTAACAAGCACTGGAAATTTTGAATAAAAGTGTACATTGATAGCATAAAACAAGGAAAAATAGCTTCTTTTTTTTTGTCCTGTAAATTACTACTATTTCGATTTCAGTCCTGTCGACTTTCACAAATTGAAAATAGTCCATAACTTTCAATTTTTAAACATTTTGGTCCAGTGACCATGTGAAAATTCTGGTTGACCAATTAAACTCTGCCACCTCAGCATCAACCGAATTTTTCATCTCCTAGATCTGGTCATAGGATCAAAATGTCGAAAATCGAAAGTCAGGGAGAATTTACAGGACTAAAAAACTATTTTTTTCAATAAACAAGACCATCAGTCAATCCGTTGAATAACAAAAGTAAAACATGATTTAACAGTATTAGTTGTTCTCACTTAATAGTGTTTTCATTGAACAGTATCAATTTGTCAACTGGTGCACCAAAATGTTACTAAAACATGATTTAACAGCAGAAAAACCTTCAATTTGTCGAGATGAAAAGCAGGGTTGATGATCTTCCTATGTTTGGACCATTTCTCTTTCTCATAACTCACAAGTCCTTTTGCAAGCAGGTTCACCAGTGGATTCGAATTCCCCGGCTTCTGGTAAAGATTTGACTTGGTCAACACTTCCTTAACTAGCTCCGGATCTGTAATGATAGCTGAAGGCTTTGGCCCAAGCCAAATGAAGGCCTCTTCTCCTGCAAAACAGAGTATTTATTTTGTACCCAAAACAGAGCTATATTTTCACTTAAAAACAGAGGAATCAAATAATCTGATTTCTTAAATTGGTATGAATCAGAATTTAGCTGGAGAGAATCTACCATCAACCAAATCAAATTGGTAATCAAAATCAAACTTCATAAACCCTTTGAAATAGTTCAAATTTCATGATTTTTTTCATAGTAACCCTGTTTTTTCTCCAACTTAAATAAACAATTCAGGACACAAAAGGAAACTAACATACCGTATTTTTTAATAGTTTTGATGTTAAAAGACAGAAGTCTAGGCTTGATATCATCATCAAGATTGATGGGCTTCGATTTAGCTTCATGAATCATGTGAACCATCTCTTTGAAATCACCATAGAAGAAACGGTAGGAATTGCCCTTGAAACCCTGTTTTCTCAGGGCTTTTTCCAGCCTCTTTGGGGTGATGTACACCCAATTCAGTATTCTCCATGCGTATGTTAGCACCACACAAACAAAAGCAGCAGCAGTTACCTGATATGCAATTTCCATGTTTCAATCTTACTGATGCTATGTGCTCAGAGAATGCCCATCATTTATATATATAGCTGGTATCAAACTATCAAGGCCTATCTTGTTAGCTTTAGATATTTTATACTACCTCCGTCCATAAATATATGCACATCTACTTTATTATCGAGTTTTTGTGAGCGAGTTGTTTATTAGTATTTTAAATGATAATGTAATTTTTAAAAATGAGTATTATAGATCTACCTCTCATCTATTGCATGCATCTTTAAAATTTATTTTATTATTTTAAATACTAATAAAAAACTCGCTCGCAAAAACACGCAAAAATAATAAACATGCATATATATTTTGGGAAGGGAGTACATTACTTGAGTTTATCGACTATCATTCCTATCTTTTTTTGCTTTAGATATTTATATAATATTTGTGTTTTGTGGTTGAGTGATTTCTGTACTTCTTTCTGATAAATTCTTTTTAAATATATTTGTAGTTTGAAATTGAATATATAATAATAACATAACATTTATTCACATATATAACTATTATAAATTAGTACTCCCTCCATCTCATAAAAGCGTACACGTTCACTGTTTTTATGTGTTTTTGCAAACGAATTTTTTTATTAGTATTTAAAATGATAAAGTAATTTTTAAAAATGCATATAAAAGATGAGAATTAGATTTATAATACATCTCCTTAAAATCATTTTATCATTTAAAATATTAATAAATAACTCGTTCACTAAAACTCGATAATAAAGGTGGTGTGCACGCTTTTATGAGACGGAGGTAGTATTATAATAGTTATACACATAAATACTATGTTATATTAATTTTTATAAATACAATGATATTAATTCTAAAACACACAACACATAAAATTAAAATAAAAATAATATATTCATAATAAAAATTCATGAAAATGATATTGTATTATTTTTTTCAAGTTAAAAATATTTTGATATAAATATTCTTTTCGAACCATTAAGATTGACTTATTCACATCTTCACTTGGATTGGAAAGACATAACAAATGTTATAAGAATTATAATTTTTTTCATGTTGTTTTTAGTTTACCCTTACACAAAATAATAAAAATATTGAACGTTTTATTTAAATTTTTGTAATTGGTGATATTTATAATATGTAAATATGACTTCAATTTTAAATTAGAAGTTTAGAACGGACCACTCTGTCTTTCTAGAAGCCACAATGACTTGGGAACATGAACATCACTCTAATATAGGAATGTATACTAAGTTTTTATCAACTTGGAAAAATCTGATTATGACAAACAAAATGAGAACGAAGTTTTGAGTGCTTTTCAATAATTTAAGTGTTTTTTTATGATTTAGGAAGGACAAGCGACATGTTCTTTCAAAATTCAATTAATTAATCGACGACTGCCGTTACAGGCCATACATAAATGAATATTTAATTTTATTACAAAATCAAGTTTTAGTCAAAAGAGTGTCGATGTCTTCTAGAATGACAGCTTCTAGATTAATTTTGTTACTTTATATGAGTCCAAATGAATTAATGGATCGGCCGTAATCATGGATTGCTGTTTTAAGATATATATTATTCTTCCATTTTGTGGCCAGCATTGAGTTTATTTTGTGATTTGTGGATTTTTTTATATAATAAATTATTATTTAAAAAAAAAAAAATTGAATATAAGTCTATAAGATGATCGGTGGGGTTCGACCAGTCTATGTTTTAATGAGAAATATAAACAAAATGAATATTTGAGTGCTTTTTATTTAGTGTTTTTTTATGATTTAGGAAGGACAAGCGACATGTTCTTTCAAAATTCAATTAATTAATCGACGACTGCCGTTACAGGCCATACATAAATGAATATTTAATTTTATTACAAAATCAAGTTTTAGTCAAAAGAGTGTCGATGTCTTCTAGAATGACAGCTTCTAGATTAATTTTGTTACTTTATATGAGTCCAAATGAATTAATGGATCGGCCGTAATCATGGATTGCTGTTTTAAGATATATATTATTCTTCCATTTTGTGGCCAGCATTGCGACATGTGGATTTTTTTTCTAAAGAAAAATAAAATTGTATAAGTCTATAAGATGATCGGTGGGGTTCGACCAGTCTATGTTTTAATGAGAAATATAATCTGAATATTTGATTATAGTTATGAGGCTATCTCGTAAAATAATTCCAATCTAACTTTTTATTGGAATTTTTATGGGGTGGGAAAAAATCACCTCGAAATGATGTGTATTAGATGAAGAGGTATAAGTGAATGATGTGAATAAAATATTGTGAATGTTCATAAAAACTTTTGAATTGTGTCTTTTGGTGAAAAGATTTAAGTGAATGATTATTTCAAAGGTTATACATGTTCACGAATCGATACCTAAAATGTATAAATACACATTTCTTATTCCACAATCATCATCACCACTGAATTAACTCTCGATCATCACTCGGTACGTAATTCATTCTCGAGTCTTATCATTTGAGGTCAAAGTTTTCTATTCTCTTAATTTATTCGTGTTCCAACTCCTCATTCCACAATCATCGCTGAATTAACTCTCGATCATCACTCGGTAATTGATAGGTTTGATCCCTAGGTACAACATTTTCACCTTTTTTCATAATTTACCTTAAGGTCAATATAGAAACATTTTAAAGTGTTACTATAAATTGCTACATGAACACTTTCTTAAAGTGATACATCTAGGATGTACAGTTACTCGATTTTTTTAAATAATACAGTGTCGGATACACCACGGGTACTTGGGTACGCGGATACGGGTGGGATACGCACCCGATACTTCACATGGTGTATCTCAATTAAAAATAATAATTATAATTTTGGGTATCTTGTCTGACACGATTGGTCAACGTGGTGTCGAACACGAATAGGGTACTCGCGCACGATTAAATTTGAAAAATATATTTTTTGCTTTAAATTTATCATATAGTACATTAATCCTAACATACATCTACAAGCAATAAAATCTATCACAGTAGACACATCAATGTTCGTCAAAGTTCAACTGGCATAGTTTTTTCTTGCTCTGTGTTTGAGTATGATACTCCATTAACCTAAATAATTAGATTACTTTATAATTGAGTTGTGATTGTAAATTTTATATAGTATTTTGCATATTTGCGGTTTAACTAGTGCATATTTTTTGTATATTGAATACGACTTTGTGATGTTGGTGATCATTTACATATTTTATTGGGATGTTCCTCTTGTTTAGATTTTATATTTATATAGGTGTTAAAAATATTTGCATACATGTACGAAGATAGAAGATACGTATTTAAAAATTTGTAAAAAAATATTTATATTTACAGGAATAATATAAAATATTTTAAAAATTAAAGTTGTACCCCTACCGTATCTAACCCATTTTTTCTTGAAAATCTATATATGTCTCTGTATCCGTATCGTGTCGTACTCATATTGTCGTACCCGTGTCTATGCAACCTATTGATAAATAAAATATAAAAAGTGTTACATTAGACTTTAGACTGCATTAGCAAATGCAACACCCTTAAAAGTGTTACTTATTTGTTATAGTAACACATTATGACTACTAAGTAACATATTTTAGGTGTTACATATATAATGTAACTTATGTTGTAGTGTTCCTGTTTCGGCTCCTCATTCCACAAACGTCACTGAATTAACTCTCGATCATCATTTGATAATTGATTCTCGAGTCTTATCATTTGAGGTTGAAGTTTTATATTATCTTCCCTCATTTTCGTGTTCCGAAGAGACCTCAGGTGATTGTTTGGTTCGCTAATAATTTTCGATTGAGAATATTTCATTTTACCTCCTGTAAGTTTGCCTCATTCCAAAATAAATCCTTTATGTTTCTGTTTTATCATTTTTGGTCCTACGTGTACGATTTTCATCATTTTTTGACCAATTTTGGTCCTTTTTCATCAGAAATTTTTATAGTATCCGGAAAGCCACAAAAAAAAGGACCTAAATTGGTCAAAAAAAGACGAAAATTGTACAATCTAGGACCAAAAATGATAAAGCATAAACATAAAGGATGAAAATCGTACACCCTAGGACCTAAATTGGTCAAAAAAGAATGAAAATCGTACACTTAGGACCAAAAATGATAAAGCAGAAACATAAATGATTTATTTTGGAATGAACCAAATTTACATGATGTAATATAAAAATTTTTCCCTTTTCGATTCGTAGTGCAACGGTCGGAAAACTTTAAAGTTATTGTACCTTGGGAGTGATTGCCATAGAACTGTATTGCACCTGAGTACGGGATAATATCGTCTTACGAAAAGTGCGTCTAACTCTTGCATCGGCTTATTTCGTGTCAATTTTTCATAGTCATCTTCATCTACACGTACCAATTTTTTCCAACAAAAGTAAGACTATATTAGTGTGCATTCGTGGATGACTATTAAGTATTAACATACCTGCATCACCAGTTCTTGCAAAAGAATGACAAGCATCGCTGATTTTATCAGGGAAGTTTAATTCATAATTTGTTGTGAATTTTAATTAGAGTTATGCTTGTGTGCACCAATTGCACGGTATTTGGCCCTCAAAGATAAAACTTACCAAATACATGTTGTGGCCTGGGCTGAATACTTGGGACTCGTTTTATAATTGATTTATAAGTTTAACTAACATCTTAATTAATTATTAATTATTTAACTTTTTTATCTGGCATATCTATTTATTATAAATTAAAATTAATACTAGCACGTGTATTATACGAGATTGAAAATAATATTTTATATTATTAATTTTAGATTAAATATTTCACAATTTTAATTAATTTGATTAATTTATGATATTATTACATAATTAATCTTATTTTAGTTTAAATATTTAAAATATCTATTTTTTAAAATATTATTCTAATTTTTTAAAGATATTTTTATGCTAAAATTAATTTTAATTAATAATAATTAAATAATTTTAACAATAATTATTATTGCATGAAAAATTATTCTCATCATGACACATTGTTAAAAAATTTAAGAATTTAATTAATCATGTTAAAAATATATATAAGACAATGGGGGACAAAATGTCAGAACGACATTTATTATATAAATATTTATTAAGACTAAAAAAGTAAAATGAATGAGGGGGAGAATATATTATTAAATGTAATGTATTTTTAATTATCTAGCCTGTTATGTATTAAGAAATGTAATATTATTTTATAATATAATTTTATTTATAACCTTATAATATGCAGGGTTAATTATAACCTAGTTTTCACTATTTCCTAATAAAACGTTTCACATTCTAAAGGCATACGTTTTTCACTGACATTCCACTCGATATTGTAGAATAAGCGATCAGTACTCTTAATTAAATTACTCTTACCTATCGATAACATTTTTCTCTCTAAGTGTATGTTAATTGCTAGTGAAATGGATATGTAAATAATTTAATTGTTAATATTAAATAAAGGGAAATTGCGTCGAAAAGAATAATGAATACTTTATAAATATGTGAACCCCTTGCTTGTTGAGCCTTATGGGGCAAGGTAATATTCCATTCCTATACCTAATAAACGTTTATTTTCTCTAATGCAAAGCTTTATAAGACGGTTACATCTTTCGAAATTTTCTATGTTATTTTATACAACAAATTAAAAAGAGTGGTACAGTAATTTCGAAATGTTTTTTTAATTTCTTCAAGAAAGAATGAGGTTACAAAGCTTCATTATGGCGGCCAAGGCTTATCTGGATGGATTGTCCCAAGAATTTTTTTTTTGGCCCGCAAAATTAATTTGAAAAGGATTGTCCCAAGATATTAAATTGGCTAGAAGAATTAGGGTAATAGGGCTTAATTGTAATATGAACTTTGTTGATAAATGGTGGTGGAAGGGAAAATATATGGTTTTTCCTTTTTTGTGGTTCAGGGTTTGTGCTTTGAAACTCATGTGCAGTAGAATTCATTCTCTTCTCTTCTTCTCTTCAATCTCTCTTTTTGGACATTTTTCATTGTTTTTAACATTCGAAATGAAACATACTACAACATATTACTGAAACATGCAACTTAATATTACAAAAACGTGCAACTTCCTATAAAAGAAGCATGAAGCAATAATAGTGAAATTATCACTTGAAGATCAGTGGTCTATGAAGAAACATTCAACTTGTTATCAAGAAGTTACTATTGATGTATTATGATGCCAAATAAATTTTTCAATAACATGTTTTTGTGTTATCTAGTTGAATGTTTAAGTATTAGCTAGTAAAGTGTTTCTATGTTTCCTAGTTGCACAGTAGTTAGTTTCATAATCTGTGTTATACAATTATATGTTTATGTATTAGCAAGTTGCATGTTTCTATGTTTTCTAGTTGCACGGTTCAATATTAGTTACTTCATGTTTTCATGTTTTATAGTTGTATGTTTCTATATTAGCTAGTTGCATGTTTCTATATTTTTAGTTGCACGGTTTATTGTTAGATAGTTGCATGCTTATATTTGTATAGTTGTATGTATTTGTATTAGCTACTTTCATGTTTCTATATTTTTAGTTGCATGGTTCAATGTTAGCTAGTTGCACATTTCTATATAACTTCGCCCAATTCTTCATTCCTCAATGACCTAATTTTTCCTTTGAGCCAAAACTTGGACCATTAAAATTATAAAAAAAAAAAAAAAAAAAAAAAAACAAAGTAAAGTTGGAAGTGGATCTAATTGTACTTTTAACTTGAAAGGGACTGCTCAACATCTAAGCTGCAACATAATTTTGCAACATTTGCGATACTATAATGTTAACTAGTAAACGTGACCCATTTTCTAAAATGGGTCACTTATGCTTAAGTGCACAGTGCAATTGGTGCACCGAAGACCCGCTCATACATGTACATCAAAAATTGCGTGAAAACTTATAATTTTAATGAATATAATAACTTTATTTCTTCACAAAATAAAAGGGCCTTACCAGTACCGATCTTGTTTTTATAAATGTGAATTGATATGAGAATTTTAATATTATTAAAGAAAGAAAGAATTTTTGAATCACGATTAATTACCAAAGTACATTATTATATTTCAATCCAAAAACTATAATTACACTATGCTACCAAACACTAGAAATTATCCGAGTGGCAAAAGCTAATTTAATAAGATTCGATATCATGATAGAATAAAGACAACAAACAATTACTACCTATTTTGTATTTAAATTCTCAAATGTTTCTCAGTTTCAATCAAAATTGGAACATTTTCAGTTACTCATCATGATGAAAAATCAAATAGTCTTTTTTATTCTTTGTGCTAGCATTTTCTCACAAATGACATTGTTAGCAGCTAAAGCATGTCTATGGACTCATGGATATGATGTTTATATGGTCAACAAACTCCCCAATCCACTGAAATTACGCTGTCAATATAAAGACGACGATCTTGGATATCATACACTTAATACGAACCAAATTTGTGATTGGTCTTTTTGTGAGGATGTTCTTTTTCGCACCTTATTCAATTGCCAACTTTGGTGGGGTGATAAGACTGTTAGATTTGATGCATTTACATCCAAATTGTTGGTTCCAGTGCTAACGAGTCTCACACGCGTGTATGGGGGGGGGGGAATACACGTGTTCAGTGATTTTTAAAACTTTTCTTTCACTGAGGTCAGATGGGTCAGGTTGTCCTGATGATTTGGCCCTGAGAAGCACAGATCGCCCTGAGTCAAAGTCTATAGAGACAATGATCCCGAAATTTTGCTTTCGGAAGCTTCAGATTAGCCCAAGCGAACTCGAGTTTTTCAGAGATCGAGCTGCTTGGATCAGATAACTATCTTACTGAACCCTCAGTAGAGTTAGTTCAGTTTGGTAACTATTTGTTCTAGCTACTCAAGTGTGCGGAATGGCTGACCCTAAGTTTATACTCGTTTTTAGCTTTGCTGAAGATCTTTCTTTTTAATGAAACAGTGATTAAGGTTGTGATCAGTTAGATGCAAGTTCAGTGGATTGGTTCCAACTGAATATCAGTGAATAATGCTTTCAGTGAAAAACATGCAACAAATAACAATGCAGTACAGAAAGCAAAACAACACAGCAATTATAGTGGTTAAGAGACTCAAGCTCCTACATCGACTCTCTCTGACCTTCAGAGAAATTCCTTAACCACTTCCTAAGGTTTTCTGGCTGACTCACTGCAGCTTACTCACCTTTCTACCTTGAGTTTTCTGACTACCTCACTGTAGTTTACTAACTCAACACACACAAGTGTTCAGGCTACCACCAGTAGCTTACTAACTTATTCTCTAGAGTTTTCTGACTACCTCAATGTAGTTTAGTAACTCTTTACAACTCCAACTCACCAACAAACACACTCAAACTACCTTACAAAGGGTTTGGGGTTTCTGGTTGGTTTCCAACTAGGATGAGATATCCTTTACAATAAGTACAATTCAAAGGCTAGGATATCTCTACTAAGCTTTGGATATATCTTATCAAACTAGGCTTAGTGAATGAGCTCTCTTCAATGTAAAACACTTGGGAAATTCTTGGGTTTTCGAGTGCTTCAATTTGCAATAATAAGATTGAGCTCTTGAGTTGCTTACAAATTTCCCGTAACCTTCAATGTAGAGGGTTACTAGAATTTATAGGCAATCACCAAGGTCACTCTTGAAAAACTATCCGTTGGAGGAGATAGCTTCATGAGTTTCCTCTTATGGTGTTTGATGAACGGCTATTTTTACGGTTTGAATACTCCCTTGCATGTTTTAGGAAATATGTTTTCATGTAGCCACTCACCACTTTTTGCGATGCGGAACATAGTACTCTTGACATGCTTGATGACTGTCGCTTTTCGATTGTCGATAAAAATCTGATCTTTGTCTTCCTCGATTGGTTCTTGTCTTGATAAATGTAGACAAACATAACGGCTCTTTTTGGTCAATATCCGAGTGATATAACCTTAACAACACTTAGTTTTAGTTCCTTTTGTCTGCATATGAATGTCTTGGGCAATATCTATTTTTCTGAATATTCACGTTTTTCTCAGTTTTGTAGCCTTCAGATAGATATTATTCAGTGCCTCGGAACATTGAGGTTATCTTGAGCATTGATGATTCTTTTTGAGTCTTCATTAACTCTTTGTGTCTTGATATCTTACGTGTCTTTGATATCTTACGAGTCTTTAGAGTCATACGAGTCTTGATGTCTTGAGTCTTGATGTTACGAGTCTTGATGACATCTTGAATCTTGATTTCTTGATTTCATCTTGAGTCTTGATTTCTCGATTTCATCTTGAGTCTTGATTTCTCGATTTCATCTTGAGTCTTCACTTTCCGATTTCATCTTGAGTCTTGATTTCTCGATTTCATCTTGAGTCTTGAAACTTTAGTTTCATCTTTGAGTCTTGATTTCTCGATTTCATCTTGAGTCTTGATTTCTCGATTTCATCTTGAGTCTTGGCTTTTAGTTTCATCTTGAGACTCCGGTTTCTTGATTTCATCTTGAAACTTCAAATTCTTCAGAAACTTACTGAGTCTTTAGAATCTTCAGAAACTTACTGAGTCTTCAGAATCTAACCTGATCTATATCTGCTGACTATACATGGTGCAGATAACATCCTGAACACTCTAAACTGAATCCTGACTCAACTATCAAGATTATCCTGAACATGTCATACTTAGGGGTTTTGGGATCTAATCAAAATATTCTTTATTAAATTCATCTCCCAACAATTTCCCCCTTTTTGATGATGCCAAAACCATCTTGTTACAAAAACACTTAACCTATACTCACGTTTCAGTTTTTCTATTACTATCCAAAATGGCAAATCTCCCAACAATTTCATCACAAAGGCATATCAAAACATAAAAGACATGTAAAAAGATAATGAGATATTATCTTTGAGCATAAAGATAAATTTTCATTGATTGTAAGATAGAAGTTACAGAGTACAATGAATATATCAAAAACACAAACAAAAGAAGTAAAAAAAATCTTCAGTCTTCAGTCTTCAGTCTCTTCAATCTTCAGCTTCAGTCTTCTATCTTCAATCAGCTCTTTAATCTTCTTCAACCTCATCCTCAGGCACCTCCAGGTTGAACATCCCATAATATCTCTTTTTCAGTTCATCCATTTCTTTGATGATATCTGGGTTGTTTCCTGTCAGGCCAAGTTGGATGGCATACTGAGCAATCTCTTGAGAAATGGCTGTCTCATTCACCAGGCCATTCTCTAGTCTTGGAGCAGGGTGGGTATATGGACCAGGGGCAACAATCTGTGTATTACCTTCATCTGCTAAGTTAATCCAACTCTGCAGGTACTTAGGATAAAAAGTTAATAAGTAATCTATGAAGGCTTCATTCATGTCTGAGCTTGTCCCACTCCATTCCCTCAGAATTTCAGAATAGAACCAGAAGGTTCTCTTAATTTCTTCCCACGCATCATTGAATTGGATAGGCATTCATTTATCAATGTGCGGCCACTTCTGAGCTTTTTCAGTACCCCTCCTCTTGCTCAGGAACTTCTTGAAACCACTTCTTCGATTCTGCTCTTCTTCTTTCTTCTTCCTGATTACAGGAACTCCTGATACAGAAGCAGCAGTTTTCTTCCTTTTTCCACTTGAAGTGATTTCAGAGCTTTTCTTGTATCGAAGACTTCTTTTCCAGCTTCTTCTTCAGACTCTTCAAAATCAATAATTAATTTCCTCTGAGTAGACTTTGAAGCTTTTGCTCTCTTCTTCTCTGGTTCAACAAATGCCACAGCCTTTCTCTTAATTGGTTTGGCTTGCTCTGCACCGGCTTGGCTTGTTTCTACCATTCTTCTACCACTCAGTTTTTCAGAGATAGCTTCCTGAATTGTTTGCTCAGAGACATGAGTGTAGATTGGCTCTTCAGCTTGCTACCACTCAGTTTTTCAGAGATAGCTTCATAAATTGTTTGCTCAGAGACATGAGTGTAGATTGGCTCTTCAGCTTGCTTGAACTTGAGCTTCTCAGTGGCTTCTACTTCTTTTAAGGCTTCAGCAAGAATTTTCTTTTCAGCTTCTTTATCTACCTTTTTCTTCAAGGTTTGTGCCAACAACTCCTTCAGCTTGCCACCAGGCCTTTCCCCCTTTTTGGCACCATACCTTGGAAGAAGTTGAGACAGTGTGGTATCCATATGATATTGCTCTTTACTGATACTTCGCACTTCTCCAAATTAACCGATCATGCTTTCGTCTTCCGGCCTCATCATCATATGGTTCTTTGCCACCGAGAACTCTTGGATAAGCGGTGCAAACTGGTTGGAGAATACATCTTTCAGCATGTCTGTCATCTTGGTCATGAGCAGGGAGCCCATTTCCTCAACATCACTCTTGATTATCTGATCATTTTTCTCCACCAGCTTGGCTTTAAGATATGAAGTTTTGTCTTGATACATTTGCTTCATCTCTGCATTCAGCTCAGCTTTGACTCCATCAACCTTTCCCTCTATGGCATTCATTTTGTCAGTTAGAGATGTCTTAAGCTTCATCAAGTCTGAAGATGAACTTGGTTGGCCAATGTTTCTTCAATTTGGGCCATTTTCTCCACCATTGGCACCACCTTCTCCAGCTTGTCCACTATAGGACTGAAGTCAATCTCTGGAGCATGTATCACTTGTTGTTCCTCCCGAATTTGGGTGCTCCACCGAGCCTCGATCTCCACTAGGCCTCGATGCGCATATCAGACATAGCAGATTTAAAGATAGGAACTTCAGTAGCTTTGACATAATTTTTAGTAGTGCCAAAAGTTACCTGAAGAGTGTTAACTTCAGTCTGAGGATGTGAGATATCAGGCTGACCAGCATCAGTATTTTTCTCCACTTGAGATTGCTTCTCAACATTTCCTTGTTGGCCCTTTCTTGATCTTGATCTTTTGAGCTCGAGGCACCAACATCAGCTTCCCTCCTCTCGGCCCCACCTTTTTCTGACCAATTTCATCAAAATCTGCAACTTTCATCCGGAGCTTGGTCTTTCCGAACCCGGAGAACTCAACAAGACCTGCAGTCTCTTCATTCCACCAGTCCTCTCCTCTGAAGGAGGCAATGTTAAGCATCTCTGGCAGAGTTTGGTTCAGAATGTAGACTGTGATTCTGAGTCTGAAGAAGAGGTCTTGAAGGTCAGGATATGAGTTCAGCTCAAGGTACCTATCCAGAATGAATCGTTCCTCCTTGCTGCGCCACTCGGTCTCTTACGCCTCTCCTTTCTTGAGTTTGGGCTTCGAGGTTGATGGGATCAGATTAGTCTTGAGGATCTAAGAATGGTTCACTTTCGGAGCATGTCCAAATTCAAGTAGCTCGAGGCTCGGTTTGTTACGAGGTGCGAGCAGGCATCTCCTCGGTAGAAACACGAGGTCCCTTGAATATCTCCCGAGAAATCTTATGCGAGCTCGGGAGATGTTTCAAGAACCTCGAGAGAACACATTCCTCGGTTTGCTCTTGGCGATAGTCCTGACTAAGCCGATTACTTGCATGATAGAGATTTTTGTCCTTGGCGGCCCTCGGGTTGGACTTCCCGCCGGTTTCCGACCTCCTCCTCGCCGAAGAGAAATTTGAACTCTTCTGCGCTTAGGAGCTAGTGATTTCTTCTTCAGGGCTTCTCCCTTTTCTCTCTTCACCTCCATCAGGGCCTTCCCCCTGGTTTGTTGGGTTTTTTCAGCAGCTCCTTCAAAGAGCTAGATCTCCTCCTTCTTCTCTTTTCTTCCCTTCAAAGTCTTCTTTGATGTTGTTGGCTTGAAAAGGATCTTGGACTTTGGAAAGGGTGAGGAGTTGGAGAAGATGTCTTCTTCTTCTCTGCACATCTCCAGGATGAATGTTATCTTGGTTGCATGTAGGATTTTCCCTTTAATAACAACCGAACCGCTCACCTTCTGGACTTGCTTTGCTTGATCACTCACCACTCTGATTAAATAACGCAACCAGTTGAATGCGGTGGTGGGTGAATCTTCAATAGCTGCCATTAATCTCAGCTACCACATACTAATTTGTTCAAAACTGCCGGACCGACTCATGATACATTTACACACGATATCCAGCAAAACTCTATACTTGGGCTTCAAATGCCTTTTATTGAGAGTAGCCTCAAACTTAACAGGATGCTCTGTAATCCTATCAAGATACTCTTGCTCCCTACCCATCATATACATTGTAGGGTCTTCTCCTCTATCGCTCAACTCGTATACGTCATTAAGGTTCTTAGGAATTATATACAATTCCCTCACAAAATCGACATATTTTGAGCTATGCTCTAAGTGAGAAACTGTAATTTGCGACTCTATACAGTCCTCCTCGTCTAATTTCAAATTAAAGATAAATTCGATTACCTCTTTTGAACATTCCGCCTCTGGTTGATTCGTAACCAGGCATGTGAGCTTCGCCAATCGAATCATATGCAAAGCTTCTTCTTCGTGTGTTGCATTCGACGAGCTTTCAAGCGAAACAACGTATTCGTACCACAATTTGTTAGAAATGGCAAGTTTATCGTAAACCGAGAACGTCATTTTGAAGAATTTTTGGGTGAAGGATTTTGAGAACGATGAAGGGTTTCTGGGCAAATGAGAGGTTTTTAGAAGCAGAGTGTTTTGAAGATGAAGGTTATTAAATTGGGCTTTGAAAGAATTTCCAATGGATATATAGGATTTGATTCGTGGAAAATCGTATAGATTGGAGAAATCGACGGTTGAGATTAAACACCGACTAAATCGGGTATATGAAAGGACGATTTCACGAATATTACGCCGCCAATTTAACCTTATTGGTGAATAATGAACAATGCAATTAATTACTGTTCCTGCAGACCATTGACTTTCCTCGGAGATTTCAAAGGTCCCGCCCAAATATTCCTTCAGGTGTTTTGTTATTTATTGCCAATGATTACTGAGATTCAGTTGGACAATAAATGCATTGCATGAGTCATTACTTATTCAGACTAATTTTCCTCTATCAGTCTTACTGAGTTTTGACCTTGATAAAATGTCAATTATAATATCGAAAATCTTGAGCGATCGATATAATCTTAGAAATCTTGAGCGAAGTCGATATAATCTTCGAAATCTTGAGCAGGTCGATATAATCTTGAAATCTTGAAAAGTGGTCGAAGATGATATCGAAGTACTAAGCAAGATCGATAATATCGAAAATCTTGAAAGGGTCAATATGATCTTGAAAGTCTTGAGCAAGATCGATAATATCTTGATCTTGATCTTCAGGATATCTGAGTTTCCCAAGACTCAGAGTTCGGTATTTTCAATTTTATCCTGAGTTTCTCAGTAAAATCCTGAGAAAACATCATGCAACTGAAAACCTTCAATTTTTCAGATTTGCTTCATACACCTGGATCCAACATACCTAATTCAACTGATAGTTCCTGAAATCTTGATTCAGTCAAAGGTTTAGTCAAGATATCAGCTCTCTGTTTATCAGTATGAATTTTCTCCATCCTTATGTCTTTCTTCTCAACATGATCTCTATTGAAGATTCCTTCCTTAGTCTGTTTCACCTGAAGTCCAACAAAGAAATTCATCTCCCCCATCATTGACATCTCAAACTTTCCTTTAATCAGGGCTATGTTGTCTTCATTCATTTCGGTTTTTTTTTTTTTACGAAAAAACATATCAGTTCAAAGGTACCCATTTGGTGTAGGGTCCTACCAGGTTAGTTGTACCTTTTGGAACCCAAATCTGCCTAACAACTCTAATTACTTTAGAGTGACTGATTTGTCTCCCATAAACATCTACATACACATTCACCACTCTAGGTGCCTTAACAGTATCCTGTGTATGAGTGCCAGTCTTAGCATGAACATGAGCCTTAGAGTTCTTCTTGGGTTCAAGCCTTTTGTTCAAGTGCCTTGGCTTTTGTGTAGCTGGTCTCTGTCTCTGCTGACTTGGGTTCAAGAAACCTTTACCCTTAGGCAAGTGGGGTTTGGGTTGCCTGTACTGAAATTGGGGTCTTTCAAGATGTCGAGGACTTGGTCTTTTCGGTTGAGAATATCTCTTTGAGTGTTTCTCTTCGAAAATTCCTCGATGGTTGATCTTGAGATCTCTTGAGTTGGTATTCTTAGCTTTGAGGCTTTGAAATCTTGGCTTTGAAGATTTCCTACCGAAAGTGGTCAGGTTTTCTAGCCTTTTCGAGGTGCAGGCTTTCTTCCCCTGAACCTTTAGTTTTTTCGAAAACCATATGTCCTTTACCCTTGTCTAAAACTCAGGCGGTTCTTGAGAAGAAGATTAGGTACCACTTGTTTAACAAAAGACAGATCTTGGTGCTACTCGAAAGATTCGAGAAGACCTTGTGAGGTTCCCCTAGAATGTATCCCAATCCGGCTTTTTATAGTTGTAGGTCTTTGATAACTCTGAATTTCATCTATCACTTTAGATGCGAGAATTCAATAGAGCTAACTTTCTCTGCAAGACTATCCTCACACTTCTTTAGAGTTTCATGCTTCTCAAAGAGGTCATTGAACTCGGTTTTGATGTTTGAATCTCCTCGGTGGATTTCTCTAATTTTCCATTCGAATTTCTATCACCTCTTTTTTCTCGAGAGTTGTACTTCGAACATCAAGTTCATTAGTAGTTCCCATCAATTGAGAAGTGATCTCAGCATTTTTAGAGTCTTTCCACTTCAAATTCTCGTGATCGGTTCCTTGTTACGCTCTTGAGTTTGATGGCGATTCTTGTAACACGAATAGTCCTTCATAAGATTCTCAAAAGAATCCATCAGTCAAAATTCTTGTTTCTGATGAGAACTTGAGAACTCATGTACTTGTGTAGGAGCAACAACGAGAGATAGAAGAATTTACCTCCTCCATGACCATTAGGCAGATATCATCATCCACTATCGAGAACATCTCATCTAAAAAACTGGAGCCTTCTTCAGAATGTTCTTCCTCTTCTGCAATCATGGCTTTCTTGCTGGAGAACTTCTTGTCTCTCTTGGCTTGTCTTTCTTTTCTTTCCTTAGCACTTAGCTCAGGACAGTCATATTGGAAGTGACCTCTCTTTTGACAGTTGTAGCATCTGTTGGCATCATCATCCTGATCACTTTCCTCCTTAGTCTTGGAGTCCTTCTTTTTGGATGAGGATCCTTCAGCTTTCTGGTCCTTTCTTTTCTCAGTGGATCTGTCCTCAGCTTTTGAGTCTCTTTTGTACCTGTGATTCCTGTAATATTTTTTATATTTTCCATATCTGCTATTAAGTCTTTCAAACCTCCTTGCCATCAGTACTAGCTTATCCTCCAGCTCATCCTGATTTTTGGCAAGTGAGTTCTCAGACTCTCTAGACTTACAAGATTTCTCTTTGGCTTTTAAAGCCACATTCTTGCTAGATGAAGAATCATCTTTGCTGTCAGCTTTCTTAGCTTTCTTGTCAATCACAAACTCATAAGCTTTCAGTTTAGAGAAAACTTGTTGATATGGCATGTAATCAATGTTTTTGGTGTTTTCAATCACCACAGCATGTATATCCCATTTCTTAGATTGTCCTCTAAGAATTTTCAATGCCACTTCTCTCTGTGGGTATCTTTTCCCAAGAGCATTCAGATCATTCATTATGCTAGTGAATCTGACTTCAAGTTTGTCAATGGATTCACCATCTTCCATTTCAAAGCTATCAAACTTTCCAATAGCAATAGAAAGTTTGTTCTCTTTAATATGATCTGTGCCTTGACACATAATAGCAAGTGTGTCCCAAATTTCTTTTGCAGTTTCACAGTGAGAAATCATCCCCATAACACCATCATCAATAGTGCTATATAAAGTATCTTTAGCAATATAGTCTAGATTGACTAACTTTCTCTCATCAGGAGTAAGTTGATCATCTGACTTTGGAAATTCAGTTCTGGGATCATTTCTCTCAGTTTCAGTAATTCTGGGATTCACAACAGTGAATTTGAATGGTCCTTCAGAAACCACTCTCGACATTCTTTCATGCTTTGAATACAGATGAGCATGCATTCTTAATCTCCATAAATCATAGCTCTCAACTGAGAACATAGAAAGTTTCTTAGAAGGCATGATGACTGAGCCTTGTAAGATATTAGCAAATAGATTTGTTCAGTAGACCACCAGAGTCTTTCAGCAAATTAGACTATGGCTTACCAAAGCGAGTGGTCAAGTTGAACCACTGCTCTGATACCACTTGTTGGTATCAGTACAGAAACGAGTTTTAAAATAGATCAGTTCAGGTGGTCACTTTGAAATCAGTGAACCTTTTGAACTCCCGCTCTGATACCACTTGTTGGTCCCGGTGCTAACGAGTCTCACACGTGTATGGGGGGGAATACACGTGTTCAGTGATTTCTAAAACTTTTCTTTCACTGAGGTTAGATGGGTTAGGTTGTCCTGATGATTTGGCCCTGAGAAGCACAGATCGCCCTGAGTCAAAGTCTACAGAGACAATGATCCTGAGCTGCTTTCAGAAGCTTCAGATTAGCCCAACTGAGCCTGAGTTTTTCAGAGATCCTGAGCTGCTTGGATCAGATAACTATCTTACTGAACCCTCAGTAGAGTTAGTTCAGTTTGGTAACTATCTGTTATAGCTACTCAAGTGTGCGGAATGGTTGGCCCTAAGTTTATACTCGTTTTTAGCTTTGCTGAAGATCTTCCTTTTTAATGAAACAGTGATTAAGGCTGTGATCAGTTAGATGCAAGTTCAGTGGACTGGTTCCAACTGAATATCAGTGAATAATGCTTTCAGTGAAAAACATGCAACAGATAACAATGCAGTATAGAAAGCAAAACAACACAGCCATTATAGTGGTTCAGAGACTCAAGCTCCTACATCCACTCTCTCTGACCTTCAGAGAAATTCCTTAACCACTTCCTAAGGTTTTCTGGCTGACTAACTGCAGCTTACTCACCTTTCTACCTTGAGTTTTCTGACTACCTCACTGTAGTTTACTAACTCAACACACACAAGTGTTCAGACTACCACCAGTAGCTTACTAACTTCTTCTCTAGAGTTTTCTGACTATCTCAATGTAGTTTAGTAACTCTTTACAACTCCAACTCACCAACAAACACACTCAAACTACCATACAAAGGGTTTGGGGTTTCTGGTTGGTTTCCAACTATGATGAGATATCCTTTACAATAAGTACAATGCAAAGACTAGGATATCTCTACTAAGCTTTGGATATATCTTATCAAACTAGGCTTAGTGAATGAGCTCTCTTCAATGTAAAGCACTTGGGAAATTCTTCAATTTGCAATAATAAGATTGAGCTCTTGAGTTGCTTACAAATTTCCAGTAACCTTCAATGTAGAGGGTCACTAGTATTTATAGGCAATCACCAAGGTCACTCTTGAAAAACTATCCGTTGGAGGAGATAGCTTCATGAGTTTTCTCTTATGGTGTTTGATGAGCACTATTTTTTTAGGGTTTGAATACTCCCTTGCATGTTTTAGGAAATATGCTTTCATGTAGCCACTCACCACTTTTTGCGATGCGGAACATAGTACTCTTGACATGCTTCCGTTGACTGTCGCTTTCGGTGTCGATAAAAATCTGAGTCTTTGTCTTCCTCGATTGGTTCTTGTCTTGATAAATGTAGACAAACATAACGACTCTTTTGATCAATATCTACGGTGATATAACCTTAACAACACTTAGTTTTAGTTCCTTTTTATGCGCATATGAATGTCTTGGGCAATATCTATTTTTACGAATATTTCGCGTTTTCTCGGTTTTGTAGCCTTGAGATAGATATTATTGATTGCCTCGGAACATTCGAGGTTATCTTGAGCATTGATGAATTCTTGAGTCTTGATAACTCACGTGTCTTGATATCTTCTTATCTTGATATGTCTTCTTTATCTTACGAGTCTTTTAGAGTCTTACGAGTCTTGATGTCTTACGAGTCTTGATGACATCTTGAATCTTGATTTCTTGATTTCATCTTGAGTCTTGATTTCGTTTTTTTATCTTGAGTCTTGATTTCTCGATTTCATCTTGAGTCTTCACTTTCTCGATTTCATCTTTGAGTCTTGATTTCTCGATTTTCATCTTGAGTCTTGGCTTTAGTTTCATCTTTGAGTCTTGATTTCTCGATTTCATCTTGAGTCTTGATTTTTTCGATTTTCATCTTCGGCCATATCTTGAGTCTTGAAACTTTAGTTTCATACTGAGACTTCAGTTTCATACTGAAACTTCAGATTCTTCAGAAACTTACTGAGTCTTCAGAATCTTTAGAAACTTACTGAGTCTTCAGAATCTAACCTGATCTATATCTGCTAACCGAATATGTAATGGTGGTGTGTGCTACTGGGAAGTAAGAAATGATGGCATCTATGTTAAGCGTGTAAGCCGTTTTTTTAACAAAGTAACTTTTGATAAAAAGTATGATTGGAATAAATAAGCAATGTAATATGATATGTATGATTTTTTTGTAATTTGAAATCATTAGATATGTATGATCAGAAACACAAAATAATATTACGAAAGTTACTTCATTTGAATCAGTGTTTTCATAACCCAACCGGCGACCAAACCGGTCTAAGCATCGGTTGCCTCAACCGTCAAAATAATTAATTTATGAATATTTCTTTTATATTTGTTATGTTACATTAAAAAATAAATATTTATTTATAAAAAATTAAAATTATACTAATTTTTAACTTATAAGTCTTACATTAAAATAAATACAATAGAGTTTGGAAACTAGAGATGATGGCATTGTGGATTAATTCCACATAGTAAGTGACGGAGGTAAAGAGATTAAATGAATTTGATGACTTGTGAATGAATTTATGAAAGAAAAAATGAAAACGGGATCGACACAACAACATTACAAGAGAGATTTAGAAAAAAATAATAAAAAATCAAGAAAGGTTATTTAATAAATAATAAAAAATAAATAAATCGGATGAACCATTTTTTAAGAAGTAATTAGACCGGTGACACGAGCGGTTCACGGTTCGACCGGACGGTTCAACCAATTTTTGAAAACACTGATTTGAATAAAGATAAAAGTCTTCCGTCTAGTGGTGTATCGAGGGAAAAGGGGAATATAAGATCATTTTTTTAACATTTTTTATTTTTTTAAATATTAAAAACGTATATTTTTTTAATTTTGAAATACAAAAGAAAAATCATAAAAATTTCAGTTTTTTTAAAAATAAGAGTAAATAAACAGGTAACCTTTTTTTTCAGATTTCTATTTGTAAATTTTCAGAAAAAAGAATTAATCTCTTTTTCAGAATTTTTTTTCTTTATTATTATTAAATTATTGTCAAATTATTTTTTGATCTTATACATTTATTTCTAATTTTTAAATGACACTTTCTATATTCTATTTCAGTATTATAAGATATAGTAAAAAAAAAAATTGAATTACAATTCAAATTTATTATTTTCAGTTTTTTTTTTTTAAATCATGATGTGAAAATGTTTTTGAAGATTTTATTAAAAATAAGATATTCGAATAGCACACATCATCAAACGCACTGGAAAGCCCGAACTATATGCACCTCTTTTTTTGGGTTAATTGCAAGAAAGCCCCTGCAATTTAAAATATTGTACAAATTTTTCTCTTAATTTAAAAATTGTACAAATTTTTTTTGTTTCCCAACGCACACCACCCTAACCCTTGTAAACCCCATAAAGGAAAAGGGTTAATTGGAAATTGTAACATGTACTATTGTGGTTTTTACAAATTATAATTTGTACTATTTTTCTTAACAAAATGCAGTATGTACTATTAAAAATTGATTGATTCCAGCCCGAGACTCCTTTTTTGTGAAACTTTCCGGTTAATTATAGTTACAAATGATATATTGTATATACCATAATGCCAAAAAATATTTTAGCAAACATCAAATTGGAGAAATTCAATAGAAAGATTTTAAAAAAATGAGTCGAGGTTGGAATTTGTCAATTTTTATAAGTACAGGTTGCGTTTTGTTAAGAAAAATAGTACATGTTACAATTTGTAAACAACACAATAGTACAAATTGCAATTTGTTATCAACCCAAAGGAAAAAGTTCCAAATTCACCGGGAACAAGTTTTGTACAAGTCGATATCTTCCTTAAATTAAAACCATTAATGTCCAAACAAGTAGAGTCAAAGTGGAAAATTTATAAAACAAAGTCAATTTAATGAGGATATTCTAGAGAGAGGGGTACTGTTTTAGGATCGACGGGTCGAAGTTTTCACCAATGTCATGGCGGTCAGTTGATAGTTCGATACGTTGGATCCTTTTTTTTAAAAAAAAATTTATGTACAATGTTAGTTCCGTCTGTAATTTTAGATTTATTGTTTTCCTCCCCTCTAAGTTTCTAGATGTTGTGTGTCCGTGTCTTGTGCTTTTTATCTTCATGAGTTTATGTCCTTTGCGGTTTCTTTCTTCCCTATTGCGGGTTTTTGTTTTATGTTTTGTTATCTGTTTCTACTGGCGGTGTTGGTGTTGTTTGCTCCGGTAGATTTGGAGCCTAATTTTCATGGTGGTCTATGCAAAAAGTCACGGAGCGATATGTTTTTTGGTTTCGGATGCTTTTATTAAAGGCCAGATGGAGTAGGAACGAAGATATTTTTCTTTTGTCTTGCTGCACCTTCGAGAGTTGTGAACTGTTTGACGTTTTCTTATCAATAAGGGTGTATTTTGAAACACTTAAAATAACTTTCAGAACCACTTATTTCAAAAGCTGTGAGAGGGAGCTTTGAAAATAAATGCTTTTGAAAACTGTTTTAAGTATTTCAAAACACACCATAAACCTCTCTACTAAGCGCTAAAAAAAAAGGCGTTGAAAGTGGCCTCCTATTGCTACCCCGCGAAAAACACACACTTTGTACTCTTCGTACAATGATAGCCGGTCACACTCTAATTCAATGATATTATATTATTTTCGGTTGATTAACTTAATTAACGTGAAATTAGGAAATGAGAGACACTTATAAGAAAATGTCTCATGGTAAGACGAATATAATTTGAATTTTGAACATTAATATTTTAATATTTTAAAAAAATAGGTGTTAATTTGTGTTATTTTATATCATGTCTAATGTATAAAACCGTCTCATACAAGTTTTTATCTTGTGAAAATTACGTATAATAAAACTCAAAACTTCGTTTTCTACAATAGAATTGTTGATTATCAATATTTTACCATTTAAAAGAAAATTAAGCAGTGATGTGTTTGACTTTGGATTCATTCAATTATTTGTATTTAAGTATCAGTGTGCTAACATAATTGAAATATGTATACAAATACAATTAAAACATAAAGGTTAATATAATTAAAATATACAGACTAATTTTTTTCATATTTTTGAGCGCATATACAGACTAATTAGATTTAACTAAAAATATGAAACGAAACGTAAATGTTAATATAACTAAAACTTAATTACTTTTTCGGAACATAATTTTTGCACACACATTTATAAAAAGAAAAATTGTTCTAAAATACAATATGGACACGACTATTATTTTTAAGGTATAAATACTTTATATTATTACTTTCCACTACAATTTATATCAAAATTATCATTAATTAATTAATTTATTTATTTAGTTACTATGTGGAAACTTCTTTCTCTCCAATCAACTCCTTTTTCTCCTCTCAATTCGATCTCTTCTCTCAAATCATCACATTTTACCAAAAAATCAAAATCTGCACATTTTAAATTTTGAATGTGCAATATTACAACATATGTGCAAATTTATTATTAGGTAAGAGAAAAAATATTTTGAAAAGTACAATTCAGACACTGTCAATGCTGATATCAGCGGACATTAAAAAACCATAAGATTTTAAAACTGCACATGCTCACAATTTTTGCACATTATTGGTAATTACATAAGACAATTAAGATAGATTGACCCAATTTTTGTACCTAAGTGTAAGACTTAAAAGGTGTATTTTAGAGTAAGAGTAATCTATTAATTGTATCTTTGAGTAAATTTTCCTTTATAAAATCAAATTTAATATATATTATTTGAACTCAAGTTTTGAATAATTCTTAAACGAATTCTTGTACTCCCTCTGTCCCACAAAGATGATCATATATAGATTTTATATATAAATAATACAAATAACATTTTTTTCCAAATCAAATAATATATTTTTATAAATATAAAAAACAATCAGTAAATAATATAAAATATGTTTAAACTAATAATAAATTATGTATAATCTAAAAAATTTAAAACCTTACTAAAAATTTAAAAAAAATTTTAAATTAAAAATACAGTAAAAAATAATTTAAATATGATTTCAAAACTAAATAAAAATTTTTTAAAAAAATTTAAAAATGTAAAATCTAATTTGTACAAATAAATCCAAACAAAAATATATTTTTTAAATATAATAATTTAAAATAAAATAAATATATATATTTAAAATAAAAATATATAGAACTAAACTAAAAATTTAAAAATTTTTTTTTTAAAATGTAAGATTAATGAAATGTCCAAATACTACACATTTAAAATGTCCACTTTAATACACTTGAAAAAACCATTTTTTTTCAAACAACTCTTTCCAAGATATAGCTTTTTACATAAATACAAGTGGTTTTATTAAAAAAAAAAATAGACAACGGTTTAAAACCGCTGTCCAAGAATAAAACTTGGAAAGCAGTTTCAAAATGCTATGCAAACTCACCTAGACAGCGGTTTCGAATCGCTGTCCAAGAGCTCAGTTTTTAGTCAAACTCCCCAAGTCTCGATTCCAGAAGCATAATCGACCCTAAATTCGTCTTCTCCCCAAAATCGCCCCTCCTCCCTACCTCTACCGCCGCCGCCGTCGCCCTCCTCCTTCAACCCGGACCCAACCCGGCCCGAGTGGTTCATGGTTTAGGGTATAGTATATAAATTATAAAACATTCTATAATTTATTTAAATAAAATTAATTATGTGGATGATGAGTTGACATGACACCTCATTAATCTGGTTCCATATAAAATCAGATAGTTGATTTTATATCTTACTCTACTCTATATATATATATATATATATATATGTATATATATATAATTTGTAAAGAAAATCAACTAAATAAAAACATACATAAATTTTGACGTAATAAGAAGAATAAGATTTTTATTTGAAAGTTCTAAAATTACTCCAAAAACTATAAATTATAAATTAATGTAAAAAATCAAACAATATAAATAGTCTTTATATTAATTATAATTTTATAAATTTTAATTTTAAACTATTCTAATAGACTATGAATTATAAGTTAATTATATAATTTTTTTTGGATAGTTTGATATACTAAAAATTATATTAAATTTATTTTAAACTAAATAATAATTTTTTGGGACCAAAAGTTCAACTAACGGCGCGTGTGTACTACTTCCGTTAGAAATGGACGGAAAAATCTTATGGGACCAAATTTATCGAAAAAATGACCAATTTCGTGAGGGTATATTCACATTGGACCAGTATTGCAATTAACCCGATGGAATATTGACAACCCAAGGTTTGATGGGCTATGGATTCTATCTTGGGGACTCCTATTAGAATTGATGACCGTACTTTGAGCAAGTCGATGGGTCATTATGCTCGGGTGTTAGTGGAGATTGATTTGTCTCAAGAAATGGAGGAACGTATTTTGGTTGAAAGGCCGGGACATTGCTCTTTTGAAGTAGTTAGATTTGAAGGCCTCCCTAAGTTCTGCAAAGTCTTGTGGAACTGTGGGACATCTCACTAAAGATTGCAGAAAAGACACAACACAGGCTCATGTTCAAACGAAGATCTGGGTTAAAAAGACGACGGAGCCCTAGATACCACTGGCAGCAGCTACGGATTAAAACAAAAGGCCAGACCTGGATGATACTACTTCATGTGGATGCAGACTCTAAACAAGATGGTATGGGTCCTAAGGACGACGATATCCTTCCCTCTTATGATGAAGTTTGTTCTCATACAAATTTGGACAAGACAGGAATCAGCCATTCGACAGAAACTGATTGGCAACAACCTAAAAAGATAGATTCATCTCCCCGTACAGTCATGGCCACCACCGAGCCTACCACGACCAACACTTTCATTACTTTGGGGTCGACTTTGGATGAAGATACCACAGCCTCCGACTCTGACAAAAATGAGGATGTTGAAGATTTCACAAATGACCCTTTGGGCCCACCAGAACCAAGAAGCCGAAGAGGAAGAAGGGTCGACCAAAGAAAGGGGAATCTGTTCACCCTGTACACACCATTTACAATACTCCAATCGTATCTCTATATCTGAGGCTGTGGCCACAGCTGCAGCGCATTCCAGTGCTGCCTTCAAGGTAGATGACTCCAGATTGCGTAACAGTGGTATACACCTTTATGATTCCTGGGCTGAACAAAATGGTTGACTACTTCTTGGATCTTAGGTTCATAGTTGCTAGATAGTTCTTATGTTGTTGGTCTATTTTTGATTGTCTGATCACTTTTTGGCCGGTATAATTTTTTCTCTTTTTGGGGGTCACTCTTGGACCCGCCTCTTTCCTTGTGCCATTTTTATTTTCTTTTCAATTTTATAATAATTTATTTGCCTTATTTTGATGCATACAAAAACAATAATAACAATACAAAGTAGAATATTAAATAGAATTATTTTAAACAATTTATGCACTTTAAATATATAAAAAAAAAATTAATTTGGGATAAACTAAAAAGAAAACATGAAAAGTCATGATAGGATAGTGGGAGTATGTTATTCTTAACTTGTGGGACCAAATTTGAGGAAATTTGTTCCCCATCACACAAATTTCCACATATAATACAAAATTCCAGCTCTGGCTTTCGTTGTTGCCTATGACACCAGTTTCCATATACATCACTACTTGCCACAAATTTCACAATTTTGACCCACAAGGTCAGAACAAAAAAAAAGCAGGCATGAATTCTTTATAAATTGCAGAATATTATAGGCCATGAAAATATGAAAAGAAAATAGAAAAAAAGATGGAAGTTCAGTACCAAACATTGGCAGCTGCTTCTTTTGCCTTGGTGGTGTTGATATACACATGGAAATTACTCAACTGGGCTTATTTGAAGCCCAAAAGTGTTGAAAAGTTTCTGAGAAAGCAGGGGCTAAAAGGGAATTCTTACAAGTTGGTTTTTGGGGACTTGAAAGAGGTGGTGCAGACGATTGAGAATGCCAAATTGAAGCCCATCAATCTTGATGATGATACCAAGCCAAGAGTCCTGTTTTTATATAACTTCATTCAGAAATATGGTATGTTCTTATATAATTCTTTAATTTGGTGGAATATTATTGAATATTTTGCTAGGTGTAATTTAAGTTTTTCTTTTACCGAATTTTATTTTTTGTTATTTGGGAACAATTTTTTTGCCCATAAGATTGTCCTATTTTCTGTTTAGATTCAACCGACTGCTCACGTGCACAATATCATCTGTTCCATATATTGTGTTCCACTATGTGTTCTGTGACTTTTTTTTCTCATGTTTGTTATATTCTTTTAATCCAACTAATAATTGTTTTAAGTTTTTTTATCCCATTTTATAATTATCAGCTAACATATAAAATAAAATAAATCAACTTTTAATAACAATAATTTTGTTCTTAAAGTTTCTTTAACTAAAAATCTTTAATAACATTAAACAATGATCCTGTCATTAAAAGTTTTTAGCTAGAAAAGTTTTAATGACAGAATTCACCACAAGAAAATGAAAAATTGCCTACGAAAAATTTCAAATAGCTATAAAATTTTCCTATAAAAATAATTTGGTCCTTAAAAGGTGGAGGTTGCCTGCTATTTGCCTACCAATTTTTAGAATAATCTTTGAAAAAAATACCTACACAAATAATTTTCTAGGCAAACAAATTACATACGAGCAATTTACCTGCACATGTGTGATTTCCATTGGCAAATTTACCCACACAAATAATTTCCTAGGCAATTTACATTTTTCCATAGCAAATTATATTCATAGTTTAAAAATAACTTTTATAATTAGAAAAATTTGTAGGTAAGTCGTTGGTAAGTCTTACTACCTCCGTCCCAAATTCGAAGTCACATTTACTTTTCATACACGTTTTTGCGAGCGAGTTTTATATAAGTAATTGAAATGATAAAGTGACTTTTAAGGAGGGGTATGGTAGATGAGGTGCTTATCTATCATACCCCTCCTTAAAAATCACTTTATCATATCAATTACTAATATAAAAACTCGCTCGCAAAAATGCGTGCAAACAGTAAACGTGTCTTCGAATTCGGGACGAAGGGAGTACTACTTAAGGATGAATAATTTTGTTGGAAATTTTGAAGGTATATTTGCAAAATATTTAAAAATTTAGTAGGCAATGCACTATTTTTTTTTTAGTAATTGTTAATGTTGTTAAAAGTTGATTTTTCTCCCATAACAAAAAAAATAATGAAATTGTCGATATAAATGTAAAATAATAATTAGAAGTTAAAATGTTTAAATGAAAACGTGCAGGAGGTGAATCCTTCTTTTGGTTGGGGCCAAAAGCTACAATCATAATTACAAAGGCAGAATTAGCTAAGGAGGTAATGATGAAGATTAATGTATACCAGAAGCAACATAATCCGAATCCAATGACAAAGCTGCTTGCAAATGGACTCG
Organism: Stenogyne calaminthoides; assembly: GCA_037126765.1. NCBI lineage: Eukaryota > Viridiplantae > Streptophyta > Magnoliopsida > Lamiales > Lamiaceae > Stenogyne > Stenogyne calaminthoides. Next base: position 22,899,410 of record JBBCBC010000032.1, read on the forward strand.
TGACCCTTGAAAACACAAATGGTCCAAACATAGGAAGATCATCAACCCTGCTTTCCATCTCGATAAATTGAAGGTTTTTTTGCTTTTCTCTTTTTATATATAGTAAAGAGTAAGTTCTCTTATGCACCAGTTGCACTGTGCAATTGCTGCATAATTTATACTAGTCAATGAAAATTATTGAGTAAAATTCATTTTTGATCCCACGAGACAAGGTACCTCAAGATTTTGGTCTCAACACCCACCACTATGGTCCCAAAATCATTTTTTTATGCAGTATTGGTCCCTCCGTTATATTTTTCATTAAAGTCAGCTACAATTTTGGTACCACAAAACAAGGTTTGGGACTAAAAATGCAGTTGAACTTAACGAATTACATAACAGAAAGACCAAAACTGCATGAAAAAATTCTTATGAGATCAAAATCGTGAGGTCCCCTGGGATCAAAAGTGAATGTTACTCAAAATAATTAGTATTATACAGTGAAAATAACTAATATTGTTATTCAGTGAAAACAAGTAATACTATTTAAAATTACATGGTGCACATTTTGGATACAAAACTTTATATGTAGTAAATGGCACTCCGTCCCCTATAATCTAAATTCTTCAAATGTATATTGCTAGTATTAAAAAAGTGACAAAATAAACCATGGGTTAGGTAAAGAATTCAAAATTTGGACATACTATAATTTAGTGATAAGGGAATGGTTATATTGCTTTGGCATATATGCATGCAGCTCATGATTCCAGCTTTCTATTCGAGTTGCAATGAAGTTTTCAGCAAATGGGAGAAATGTCTTTCTCCAAATGGAACATGCGAAGTGGATGTGTGGCCTCATTTACAAAACTTAACTGGCGACGCCATATCAAGAACTTCATTCGGCAGCAGCTACTTAGAAGGGCGAAAAATATTCGAGCTTCAAAGGGAACAAGCTGTATACGTCATAAACGCTTCAAGTTCCATTTATATTCCAGGCTCAAGGTAAAGATACAAATTGTTTTTACTCTGTTATGAAGTTTAAGAAGTTAATTCAACATTGGATGGTATTTGTTTTCGAACCGTAGATTTTTGCCGACGAAAATTAACAAGAGAATGAGAGAAATCGACGGCGAAGTTAAGTCTACAATTCGGGGCCTCATTGACAAAAGGGTTGAGGCAATGAAAACAGGGGAAGCTAGCAATGAGGACTTATTAGGCATATTGTTGGAGTCTAATTTCCAAGAAATCGAAGAGCATGGTAACAAGAGTTTCGGAATGAGCTTTGATGAAGTAATCGAAGAATGCAAGTTGTTCTATTTTGCAGGGCAGGAGACGACATCTGTGTTGCTCGTGTGGACGTTGGTTTTATTGAGTAGGTACCCGGAGTGGCAGAGGAAAGCAAGGGATGAGGTTTTGCAAGTTTTGGGTGACAAAAAACCGGATTTTGATGGTTTAAATCAGTTGAAAATTGTAAGGGATTTCCATCTAAATGCCCTAAAAATTTAGCGATTTACTTTTTGGGGTGCTAGGCAGTAAGCTACCCGAGCTCGACTTAAAAAAAGAAAAAACATAATTGGAATTTACCTGATTCGAGCTTCGATTTGCACTAAAGAAGATCGACCTTTAATGACTACAAACATGTCATTAAAGACTCTCTAGCTATAAGTCTTTAATGACACGAAAAAGTATTTAATGACAGGATCCTTTCATTAACTATAATTTCATGTCATTAAATATATTTAGATGAAGAAGCTTTAATGACAGGATTATTGTCATTAAAGGTTATTTTCTAGTTGTGTTGGTAGTCGTGCGCGCTTTATTCAACTCAATTTGTTTTATTTACTCTTAATAATTACTTTACACCTAACCCTGGTCATATCTTTATGACTCAGGTTGCTATGATTTTGTATGAGGTCTTGAGGTTATATCCACCGCTAGCTGTTATCGGTCGAACGGTGAGTGAGGAAACCAAGTTGGGGCGACTAAGTTTGCCCGTCGGAGTTCAGGTCATGTTGCCAATTATCACATTACATCACGATCGTGAAATTTGGGGGGACGATGCAATGGATTTCAAGCCAGAGAGATTCATTGATGGAGTGTCGAAGGCGCAGAAGAAACAGGGTATATTTTTGCCATTTGGTTGGGGCCCTCGAATATGCATTGGACAAGTATTCGCGATGGTGGAGGCCAAAATGGCGATGGCTATGATTCTACGATGTTTCGCCTTTGAGCTTTCACCATCGTATACACATGCTCCTCACCCGGTCATTACGACTCAGCCTCAGCACGGTGCTCATTTGGTTCTGCACAAGCTCTAGAAAAGTACTCCCTCCGTCCTATTTTTTATTATCCGATCGATTACTATAGATACGGAGATTAAGAAAAAGTAGGAGATAATAGTATTAAATGGTGTAAAGTGAGTTTGGTGGAGAGAAATAATAATATTAAATAGTATTGAAAGTTGTTTTATTTCCTTTCTAGGAAATGGCCAAACAAAATTAGGACGACTATTTATGGAAAATGGACAATCAAAATTAGGACAGATGGAGTATTATATATACTAGATTATAATTTAATAAACTTAATTGCAAATAAATTCAATACCTTTCAACATTATGGTTTTAATCACGACTGTTGAATTATAACTAACGCCGTAAACCACCATTACTATTTTTTTTCTAGTTTCCCCAACATCTAAATTACTAATGGTTAAAGTCAGGGCTGTGCCTTTCATGAGTCGGACGAGTCGTCCGACTCAGGCCCGAAAATTTTGTCGATTTTTAGGGGCCCAGAATTTTATATGCATATATATATATATATATATATATATATATATATATATAATATTATATATTTATACTTGTAAGTTAGTTGATATATTATGAAATGTTCTAGTGGGAAGGACATGTATTTTATTTTATTTTGCCTAGGGTTCGAGTCCCACCTTTTGCAAATCCTTAATTTATTTTTGGGTCCATGTTTTATCCAAAATAAATAATTTAAGCACTACAAGTCCACAACTATTTTAGTTTAAGTCCCTTCTTTTGTAAATCTTTAATTTATTTTTGAGCTCATGCTTTCTGCAAATCTTTAATTTATTTTGGCAAAGTATAGTGTGAACAAGTTTTACGGTGAAACTGGTTAAGGAGTGTGACTTATATTACTAAAGTGTGTGATTTTTTACTGTAAAGTGTGTGACCTTTTACTGTAAAGTGTATTACTCATAAAAGTGAAGGGTGTGACTTATATTATAACAAAGAGTGTCGCAGTGATAATGAAGTGTGTGACTTATATTACTAAAGGGTGTGACTTATATTACTAAAGTGTATGTCTGTAAAAAAAAAACCAGTTTCACAGTGAACAAGTTTCACAGCATACCAACTCATTTATTTTTGGGCACATGCTTATCCAAAATAAATAATTTAAGCACCACAAGTCCACAACTATTTTAGTTTAAGTCTCACCTCTTGTAAATCTTTAATTTATTTTTGAGCCCATGCTTTATCCAAAATAAATAATTTAACCACCACAAGTCCACAACTATTTTAATTTAATTCTTTAAATATATGACATACACATAATTAAATCTATCCTAATTTTTTTGTTATAATATCTGACCAAATAAATTTTATTTCGAAATAATTATGATTTTTGCTATATTTTTGCAATATCACTGTTAAATTAACCGTAAAAATTAATTTATTATGAAAAATACATTTTCCTTGACAAACTCTCTCTCCTCTCTTTTATTTTCATTGAAAGAAAAATTTAATTATCAAAATTTTATATTTCTTATTTTTATACAAACCTCTTCCAAAAGTGACAAACAATTAATGTGAAACGAGAAGATATATTGCATACACATAATAAAATCTTTACAAATATCCTTCATTTTATATTATGTTGTCATTAGTTATTAATCAATTTTTAAATTATGAAATAGAGTCAATTTATATAATTTTTTAGTTCATATATGAGGGGCCGAATTTTAAAATCGACTCAGGCTCTAGAATTTCTGGGATCGGCCCTGGTTAAAGGTCCTCATTGAAAAAATTGCAAACAAATTCAGGACTTTTGATATATTAAAAACTGCATTTGGTAGTAGATACGAAGATGGGATGCAAATTTTCCAATCTCAGAGGGAAAAATCTCAGTACATGCATGGTTAAGGCATTACAATCTATATTTATCCCAGGATGAAGGTTTTTTTTTTTTTTGCAATACTCAGGTTTCAAACATATTACAAAAATCTGCAAAAATATCAGATCTCCTCGTATATGGAAGTTTTTTTGTGTAAAAGAGGTTCTGAACGGTCTAATTATAGAGAGAGAAAAAGTTTTTTTTGTCTCATAACTTATCTCCTGGTCCATTATTCGTCCTAAAAAATTTAATTGTTCAATTTTGGTTCCATAACTAAATTGATTGTCCAATTTTAGTCCAATTTTCACCGAAAAATCTCAAAAAATATCTTTTTGGGTCACATGCCGATATACTTTAGTCGTTCTTAAATTTACAGATTTTAAATTTTAGTATTGATTTAATATATTGGGTTATTTACATATGTGGTTTAATTGATTAAAAAATGTAAAAAATTAATCAGCGTTCACGTCATCGAGGGTATAGGAAACCCCTAATATTTCACCGGCATGTGTGATGGAAATGACGTTATTCGCGATTTTTTGGCAAAGATTGAACCAAAATTGGATAGTTAAATTATTTGCGACGAAAAATGGACATGAGATAAGTTATGGGACACTCTTAATTATAGATGTGTATATATGGACTTTACAATGTGTAGATTTATTCTGATTAAATGATATTGAAAGAAATCGGAAGAGAAATTCAATTTATGATTCAGGGTCTCATCAATTCAGGGGTTGAGGCAATCAAATCTAGGGAAGCGAGTAACAAGAAAGACTTAGGGTATGTTTTGAAACACTTAAAACAACTTCCAAATGCACTTATTTTCAAAAGTTGTGAGAGAGAGCTTGAAAATAAGTTCTTCTGGAAGCTGTTTTAAGTGTTTCAAAACACCCCCTTATAGCCTTTAACTAATTATAAGCTCTTTAAAACATTATATAAACAAATTTTGATGGACTTTCACACATGAAAATCGTAAATACTAATTTCCATGACATGAATTTAGGTAGTCACTCTTAGTGTCGTGAGAATTTTCACATTGCAAATTAATTTTGGTCTCATAGTTATAAAGTAGTCCTAAATCAGACAAAGATTGTGATCTATGTTGGAATTAAATACTGAATGAAAACCGTTCGTGCACTTCCTATATAAATTTTTATTTGTATTTAACGGAAATTAATATAAGTACAAATCATTGGTAAGAAATCTTGGTTCATATTCATATCTCTAGAGCCTACGCAGTATCAAATGAAATACTGAGGCTGCATTATGATGATTTTGTGGGGAGCATGAACGTACAAAGGCGAAAGCTCAAAAGAGAAGCGTTGTAGGATCATCGATAGCACCACTTTCGCCTGCACCAAAGCGAAATTTTGCCCGATACATAAACGAGGTCCCCAGCCAAATGGCAAAAATGAATTTTGGCTGCTCTTTTGTGCTTTTGCCACTCCTTCGCTGAATCCATGTGGATTGAATTCCATCGCATCGTCCCCCCAGATTTCACGATCGTGATGTAATATGATTATTGGCATCGCAAGATCAACTCCGGCCGGTAGTGTTAATTTGCCCAACTTGGTATCCTCAGTTGCTTGTCGAATGAAAGAATTTGTTGGCGGATATAACCTCAAGACCGAAAACAAAATCATTGTAGCCTGTCAAGAGAGTTGTGTCAATTAATTAGGGGTCCAATTTTTGTCCATGCACAAGTTAAATCAATTTAATTTTGTACATTTGGTCGCCAATTTAGGGGCTGTTTTCAACTTCTACTCATTGGAGTAGAAGTGTTTTTTTTTTTTTTTTAAATTGGTGTAACCCAACTTTTAAAAAAAATAAGCACTTTTACTCATTCACTTGTGTTCTAAAATACACACTTAGAACTAGATATGTTTATCGGAAATTGAGAATCTGTCTAGGTACAAATTAAATTGAGAATATTATGTTGCGGTACATGTTTAAAATTACAAATTAAAATCCGTATATAAACACAAAATATATAAGTCGACCACATTATAACTTATAAGTTCACAATTTTCCGGCAAGTAACAAATATTTTGAAAGTTTGTTTTTGTATGTGCCGTATGCAAAGGAAATAACTTTTAAATTTTTTAGGCCCCGCAACTATACGTGTAAAATTCTACGGCAAGTAGTAAAAAAATTGAAAGTTTGCTTTTGTATGTGCCATATGCAAAGGAAATAATTCTTAGATTTTATAGGCCATTTGCTTTTTAAGGGCAATATGTTTTTCACTGTGGCAAATGTAAGCATGTTACTTCTTTTGTCTTAAATGTAGGACTGTAAAATTTAAATTTTCGCAAATTTAGGCCCGTAAAATGACCTACATTTATCAGAAAAAACAATTCCATGGCTACATTTGCACAAAAAAAAAAAAAATGACCTACATTTGCCACAACAAAAATATAGTTTCCTTAAACTACGGGCCAACAATTAAAAGTTTCCCCATAAGAAAGAGTACTTACAATTTTAAGGTGATTCAAGCCATCAGAATTAGGTTTCTGGTCCCCAAAGACAGTGAGAACCTCTTCTCTAGCTCTTGCTTGCCATTCTGTATGTCTACTTAATAAAACCAATGTCCATGAAAGCAACGTTGAGGTGGTCTCCTGCCCTGCAAAATAGAACACCTTGCACTCTTCTATTATGTCGTTGATGCTCAATCCACAACTACTTTTCGCTGCTAGGCACTGCCTAAGTGGATCTAGGCAGATTTACAATTATTTTTTACTTTTTTTTTAAAGATCAGCACTTAATAATAAAAAAAAAAAAACCCGTCTAGGAGGTCTAGATGCAAGGCGGCCAGAATCCGTCCACCTAGCGACTTCCAACTTCTGCACCCTTGCTAATGCAACATCCTTAATGCCAGAATACACATACATATGAATAGTACAAGCTAGAGGTAGAAAATATAGGACAATATGTTTACAGGTTACACATTTAGGCTATTAATTATTAATTTAATACATGTAGGCTCATAAATTTTATTTTCACGCCTTTAGGCAAAATTGGCTTGAAACATCCCAAGTAGGGCTAAGTGAGATTATTTCACCGTGCATATACTGACGTTTAATTAGAAATATTTTCATATTTTAAGGTGAAATGTGTCACTTAAAAAAAATGTAAGTAAAATGCATCATAATAAGGTAAAAACTTAAAAACCGAGACACTTTATCTTCAAAAGTGATCTCTATAGCGCAATTTGTCTTTTGAAAGTATGCAAAGTATAGTGTGAACAAATTTTATGGTGAAACTGGTTAAGGAATGTGACTTATATTACTAAAGTGTGTGGCTTTTTACTGTAAAGTGTGTGACTTTTTACTATAAAGAGTATTACTTATAAAAGTGAAGGGTGCGACTTGTATTATAGCAAAGAGTGTCGTAGTGATAACTGAAGTTTGTGACTTATATTACTAAAGTGTGTGACTTATATTATTAAAGTGTATGTCTGTAAAAAAAAAAAAATCAGTTTCACGATGAACAATTTTCACAGCATACCAACTCTTGAAAGTATATATTTTTGTAAGATTTGACCGAGTATGATTTTGAAAATAAAAGTGATATATATAAAAGTGATATATATGATTGATTTGTGTATAGAAAATTATGTGTAGGTAGGAGAAAGTATATGTAAAATAAAAATAGGAAAGACTAATGTTGAGTATAAAGTAATAATAAAAAAAGTAAAGGCATATGCTCCCTCCGTCCCAAACTTAACCTTACAGTTTTCGTTTTGGGCGTCCCATACTTAACTGAGCACTTCCTTAAATGAAAATATTCACTTTATCACTTTATCATACTCCCTCCGTCCCAGACTCGTTTTCCTGTTTACTGTTTGCACATGTTTTTGTGAGTGATTTTTGTATTAGTAATTGAAATGATAAATTAATTTTAAAAGAAGGGTATGATAGATAAGAGACTCGTCTATCATACCCCTTCTTACCATGTCAGCTAATTATTTCATTTACTAATACAAAAATCGCTAACAAGAGGAAGGGTATGATGGTAAACAGGAAAACAAGTTTGGGACAGAGGGAGTATAAAATACTAATAAACAACCCTTTCTACCCCCAACTATTCATCATTTTATCACATAAAATACTAATAAACAACTATTTCTATCCCCAACACTTTATCATTTTTTCTTAAAACCCACGATACAGTAACCGTAAGATTAACTTCGGGACGGAGGTAGTAATTGATAGTGTATTGAACATTATATTTGGAAAAAAAAAAAAAATAAATAGATATATTATATATACTAGAGGCTAGAATTTTATAGGATGTGAAATAAAATTTTGGGTTGACCGGTTACACCCCCTTAGTGTAAGATCATATGTACTTTACAACGTCAACTGTATTTAGACCCTGTATGCAAGCTTATTCTGAAAGACAAATGCACGTTTTTCTTTAAGAAAAATAAAGTCTTAACAACTTTTAAAAAAGGTGTTTCTGCACAATCTCATTGAAATTGCAAACACGCATTTAGAGGACTTAAATTGCATATTTTTAGTAAATCTTGACACAAAAATATCATGAGTTGCGAGCATATAAAAAAAAATGAATATATAGAAAATAAAACCTTCAATTTCTCAAAGTGGAAAGCAGGGTTGATGATTTTTCTGTGTTTAGCCCATTTGTCTTTCTCAATGGTTGGAAGTCCTGGTATAAACAATTTGAGCAGAGGATTTGGCTTGGTTGGTTTGACAAATACATTATACTTTTTCATCACCTCCTTAATAAGTTCAACATCCGTGATGATAACGGAAGGACTTGTTCCTTGCCAGAAAAAGGAACCATTTCCTGCATTTTATCATTGCCAAAAAAATATAATAAATATATACATAAATAATGCAATATTATCCAATTTAGTCCCGTGCAAGAACTTCTCTTTGATCTCATTGAGAAGGTCCCTGATTCTGAAGATCGCAAAAAATATCTCTTAAGACTAAGAGACTTAGTTATTAAAGAAGAAAATCCTAGAAAAGACAAATTACTTCAGGGGATTGAACCCTTTAGTATCTCTAAACTCTTTGATAAAATTCCTTCTTCTTCTATCAATAACTATGTTACTACTGCTGATCTTAGACGAGAAATTAATATTCTTAAGCAAGAAGTTAATCTTCTTCACAAAGAGATTAACATCTTACATACGAAAGATTTGGAAATAGAAACCAGGATAACTCTTGAAAAGTTTAAACAAAACATTCCCGAGTCTTCTACTCCAAATGATCCCATTACTCCTACAGAAGAAATTGTAATCAATCAGGAAAACCTTCCTGATAAGATTCAATCTATTGAACACATTTCTTATCAAAAATGGTATTCTATCATCACTTTAGTTGTTGATGATTTCAAAATATCTGTATAATGTCTTATAGACAGTGGAGCAGATCAAAATTGTATCAAAGAAGGATTAATTCCAACCAAATATTATGAAAAGACTAATGAAAGACTTGTAGCTGTCAACGCTACTCCTCTTAACATTAAATATAAATTGTCTAATGTTCATATTTGTAATGGGGGTTATTGTTTCAAAACCCCATTCATCCTTGTCAAGAATATGAACCTTGAGGTTATTCTTGGCACTCATTTTCTTACTACTATTTACCCTTTCAGAGTTAATCGTAATGGTATTTCAACAAACATTATGGGTAAACATATTACCTTTGATTTTGTTACTCCTATCAAAAAGAGAGAAATCTCTCTACTTCAAAATAATATGATCTTCCCGCAAATTAATTTGATTCAAAATAAAGAACTTCAAATTAAATCTCTCCAGGAAGAAATACCTTATCTTAAGATCGAAGAGGATCTTAAAAATACTAATATTCAAATTAGAATTCAAGAAATTGAAGAAAGAATGAAGACTGATATTTGTTCAGATCTTCCTAATGCTTTCTGGGAAAGAAAGAAACACGAAGTTTCTCTTCCTTACATTCCTAATTTTAATGAAAAATCGATCCCCACTAAGGCTCGACCCATTCAAATGAATCATGATCTCATGAATACTTGCAAAGTTGAGATTGACTCTCTTCTTAGCAAAAAACTCATTAGACCTTCTAAGTCTCCTTGGAGTTGTGCTGCATTCTATGTTAATAACCAAGCAGAAAAGGAACGAGGAGTTCCTAGACTTCTTATCAATTACAAACCTCCTAATGAAGTTTTGGAATGGATCAGGTATCCAATTCCTAACAAAAGAGATCTTATCAATCGCCTTCACAAGACTAGAATCTTCTCTAAATTTGATCTCAAATCTGGCTTTTGGCAGATACAAATCAAAGAAGAAGATAAATACAAAACTGCATTCACTGTACCATTCGGACATTATGAATGGAACGTTATGCCTTTTGGGCTTAAGAATGCACCTTCTGAATTTCAAAATATCATGAATGACATATTCAATGTCTTTTCTGATTTCTCTATTGTTTACATTGATGATGTTTTGATATTTTCTCAAAACATTGATCAACACTTCAAACATCTTAACACTTTTATTCAAATTGTTAAGAAAAATGGGTTAGCTATCTCGGCTCCCAAAATTAAATTGTTTCAGACTAAGATTAGATTCTTAGGTCATGACATTGTCAAAGGGACTATTAAACCTATCACTAGGGCTATTGAGTTCGCTGACAAATTTCCTGACATTATCAAAGATAAAACCCAGCTTCAAAGATTTTTGGGATGTTTAAATTACATTGCAGATTTCTTTCCTAATCTAAGAGTCATTTGTAAACTTTTGTTTCAAAGACTCAAGAAAGATCCACTCCCATGGACTGACAAACATACGGCTGTTGTCAGATGTATCAAAACACAGGTTAAGTCTTTACCATGCCTTGGTATCCCTAAACCTAATGCTTTTATGATTATTGAAACCGATGCATCCGATATCGATTACGGGGGATATTGAAACAGGTAAATTCAACCATATCTGCTGCATCTCCTAAAGAACAATTGGTAAGATTTCATTCTGGTGTTTGGCTCGGACCACAACAGAATTATTCTACTATCAAAAAAGAAATACTTTCCATAGTGTTATGTATTTCTAAATTCCAAGATGATATTTTTAATAAGAAGTTCCTCCTTAGAATTGATTGTAAATCTGCTAAAGAGATACTTCAAAAAGATGTTAAAAATATTGTTTCAAAACAAATCTTTGCTAGATGGCAAGCTATTTTATCTAGCTTTGATATTGATATTGAATATATCAAAGGTGAGAATAATTGCTTACCCGATTTTTTAACTAGGGAATTCTTACAAAAAATTGCAGGTCATGTATCTGTTGGGATTATACTGAAAAGTATGATTTTTACTTTGTATAATTGAAACTGAATTTTCAGACTTATTTACTGAAATAAATTGTCTATCACTGATGCTTTAAATATGATTGAATGTTACATATATTTCTTGCATAAGCTGTTCAATAATTAAATGACGTGTTACATTGTAGTTAATTTAGTGATACCGGATCACGAAGATTAAAAGTGGGTCCCTTGTAACTAAAAGTACGCCATTCACGACCTAGATGGAAATGAACAACCCATCACGAAAGGTTGAGGTGTAAGGCTCAGATTGGTTTGTCTTGACCAAGAGATTACACTAGTGCATGACTTATCTTATTGAATAGGACCTCTGAGGAGGATAAATTCTTGAGGCGAACAAGGAAGAATTAGACCTCAGTGGTTCGTTGTTTCTTAACCTTCGTCCCTTAAATAGGATCACGTGGGATTGGTAACTATTGCTTTGACTTATCATGGGTAGCGAATCAAAGAGATTCAATACTTTTATCTTGGACAATATTATTAGTCACGTGTGATTGCTAAGATTTAATCTGAAGAATCGTGTGAAAAAATGCTGTTTGTTTGATTTGCCCTTGGGAGGAGGTTCATAAGCTTTATCATACCAAATCTTGCAAGTGGAATTTGTTTTAGGTATGGATAATAATGTTGAACCATTTCTCGATCAAGGACAAAAGATATTAATTAACGGGAAAGTTATTTCAAATTGGCTTGAATTAATTAATGGGCTAGATAATCTTAAACACGGGAAATAATGGTAAGGAGCCATATTGGATAATATGGGTTAAGATGGATAGTGCAATATTAATTTTGTAGTGGGATTAATCAACATTTATGGGCTTGAATTATATTGTGGCTCAATATTAGATATTCAAGATCCATTAGAAGGTCCAATCTTAATTCTCCTAAAGGCCCCCTGAGTAGCCCAACAAATAGTCCAATAACTGAAAAAGATGATTAAAATAAAATAAATATTGTTGCTTAATTTTCCAACTAAAATTTCGAAATTTATAGATATGTTGGGAGAAAGATTTTCTTTGAATTTTGTTATGGAATGAAGATATGTATTCTTGGAATACAAGATTATCTCATTAAATTCAAGAAATCTCCCACTAGCTTATCTATATTGAAATTTTCGAAAAATAGAAAATAAGATGAGCAAGAAAGATTTTCTTGATTTTCTTGAAAAGATATTATGGAAGATATGTATTTCTTGAAATACAAGAATATCTCATAAATTCAAGAAGATCCAAATCTTGGATTCTTGCACACATAATTTTTGAAAATATCCATAATTGAGGAGGTGGGATTTTTGTGGAATATTTTAATTATGGAAAAAAAGAATATAGGAGATATATTCAAGATTTCTTGGTGACCAAGAAAAGTCTTTTCCCACATTGATTTTCTACTAAAATTTTTCGACCCCCTCCTCTCCTATAAATAGGGGATGATTAGTTCATTCCCAAATACAATTCCATGTCTTTAGAAATATTAGCAAATCCACAAAAGGTGGTGCAACAAAGTTTATTTTTTCCTTTTGTTAATTGTTAGACAAGTGTCCTTCCAAGGATAGTTGAGCAAGGGCTAAGGGAATACTTGGGAAGTCCTTTTGGTTAGTCCGTCCGACCAAAGTCCTTTGCCATCCCGAGAGAAGTACGTTCACGTAAACCCGTAGATTCTGCGTGCGTGGGTTTTACGTGGCTTTTTATATGCATGATATGTTGTTGCAATTATTATTTGAATTAATATAGGATTAATTCATGCTAGTAATAATTAATGAATTAAATTTGTATTTAAATATTCACCCCGAATAGATCCATGCAACTCATTCCCCAACAATCGTATCAAAAGCCACGGTTTAGACTCTGAATTTTTTAAATTGTAATTTAATTCGTGGACATTAAATTTGAAATTGGATAGTAGAAGCTGTTAGATCCGCTTTTGCGGTATCCAATTGTCTGGATTTTAATGTGTTTATCATGCATAAAAGCGTATTTTTAATTCGATTTGTTTTGGATTTGTTTTGCCTCGTGAGAAAATCCACGAGTAGACTAGGATTTGTTTGATTTGATCAATGTAATAGACTAGTCTAGATCTAGGTTTATTTATTTTTTGTAAATAAATTATAACAGGATCGAAAACGAAGAGAAAAAGAATTAAGGGCGAAATCGAACCAGTAGGCGTGTAAGGCCATACTTGGTCTTGTATTGGCCGGCTTGGGCACTAAGAGGAACAGGGCGTAGCGCAAGACGCTGCCCATGTGACGCCGTCTGATCCAAATCTGAGTCCGAAGCGGACGGGCGGATGAGTTTGCGCCCGTGGATACCGGCTACTTGGGAGGTCACGGCGAGGCGTAGATGGGGCGAGCTGACGCCGGACGCGTCTGCCGGATCTCTGCCGAGGCGACACCGCCGAGGATGCCGAAAGACCGGCGGCGCTGCTCACGGGCGATGCTGAGAAAGTCGTCCTAGGCAGTGGTGGGCCGGGATCGGCGCGTGCATCCCCGGCCGCTACTTTGGCATGGCGTTCGAGGCGAAGTATTTTTCGAGACGAGCGAGTGGGAGAAATTCGAGACGTGTTTCTTCAAGATCAAGCCAAGAAAAATCAAACCATGACAATTGGATAATTTGTGCCCAATATGTTTATTTTTTCATTTTTGCTTGATTTATTTGTCTTTATCTTATGTTTTATTTAATTTGTTTAAATGTGTTTGCATGAGGGTTGCCAAATGGAAAAATCTCACCTTCAAAATTACTAAGTATGTTTAAATAATTAATTGACAATTTTATTCCGGATAATAAAATTGAATTAATTTTGACCTCCATGATTTATTTATTTGTGAATTCTTTTGGAGAAATTTCCCCGGGACGGTCAAAAAAGATAGCTTTCACATGAATGAATTCCAAATGGATGATTGTGGGTTATTACTAGTGGCGGCGATGACCCTCCCAGGAGGCTTGATCAAAGCGAAATAGTAATCTTGTATTTAATCATGGTTATTACTTAGGTATAAAATTGATATGCATATACTTCCCAAGTCCCCGGTCAATTTTATATTGGTCAGTGGGAGCCAACTATTAATCTGGATATTAAAGGTTTGTAATTGTTCTTGTTTGTAACTCGCTTGAATGTGTTTAAATAATAACCCACCCCCGTGGCTTATTTAAACTGTTTTGAGATGATGTTGGGCTGATGCGTGTTCATATTTTTTTTGAGATTTTAATATGATGCATGTGATCGAACCTTGTGATATACTTGTCTTTGTGCATATAGTTGTTTATTTAGATTCAAAGATGTCGTTACCTTTTAATCCTTTGTTATTATACTTAAAGTCAATACAATATGTATGGAAACTATATTGGAAACGAAAAAATTATAATTGTCCTAATCGCAAAAAAGCACAAGTGGATTCTTGACACACCAAAAATCGGATGAGCCAACCGACGAAGTCAAAACACGCGGGACTCGTCGGATCACCTTCTTGAGAGATGTAAACCATTCGGCGAAAATGGTGGAGGGCAAACCCGTAAGGGATTACATCCTCAAAATAGATGGCCCATCCGAACAAACTTGAGATTCGAAAGTGATTATGATCCGGAGACTCGGATGAATTTGGTACTTCACTCGCCCAAAAAGTTTTTTTGAGCATTTTGGCCTCGCTAGCTAATTTGTTGCAAGCTTTTGGTCTCGGCGAGAACGATGATAAGGCACCAAACTCAAGCTTTGATTAGTGGTCCGCCTTCATCTTCTAGGCCAAGGGTAGGCAAGATAAAGAAGAGGACCAAAGGCCATAAGCAATAAAACTCAACTAATTGCCAAGCGGGCAATGGTAAGATGAGGAATGCTTGTTGTGTCAAGGAAAATCCAAAAGAGGAAGTGCTTAAAGCTGCGGTGAGAGAGGACAATGGAGGTTTTTGCTGTTCCAACCCCAAAAGGGACGGAAAGAAAAGGTAATTCTCACGACTAGTTGTTGAAACTTGTTTAGCGGGGCGATACTTCTCATTCATGGGTGGTTGATACGAGATCCACTAATCATGTTGGCTTCACGGGTTCTAAATAATCCAAGAACTTAGTGAGAGTGAGATCCTCATCACACTAGGCAACGTTATTTAAAGTAGAAGACATTGCAATGCTACGTAAGTGGCGGATATTGCAATCTTTACGATAGTAACGATTATCGCAATACCACGCAAGAAGCGAGACATTGCAATGCTACATAAGTAGGAGTTAAAAGATTGGGAGAAGTGAACCTATCTTTTGAAGATAAAGTTTTTTTGAGATTATCTTTATGTTCGGATTTTAGAAACGAATTCACTTTCGGTTTCTAAAATTCGATTAAAGGACACTAAGTTTCTTCTAATAAGAATGACATCATTTTTGAAATGATGAGTGTATCTGTTACGGGACATTGATGGAAAATCTCTATACAATTAACGTGCACACCACTCACAAAATGCATCCTATAACACATCAACTATTTTTGAAAAAAGAAAAGCGTGAACGAAACACTTCTTTGGCATCTAATATTAGGTCATATAAATCCAAAGAGGATCCAAAGGTTGGTGAAAGATGATTCACTGGAGCGTCTCCAAGTTGAACAAATTCCAACCTGCGAATCATGTTTGGAGGGAAGAATGACCAAGAGGGCATTTGGAGCCAAGGGGAATATGGCCAAAGAAGTGTTAGAGATCGTTCACACAGATGTATGTAGTCCAATGTCAACCAAAGCAAGAGGAGGTTATGAGTAATTTTATTGATGATTACTCAAGGTAAATTTTCCTTATGAAGCATGAATATGAGACCTTTGAGAAATTCTAAGAATTTAAGGCTCAAACAGAGAATCATAGGGAAAAACGTATCAAGTCTCTACGATCTGATCATGGAGGCGAATACCTCAGCAATGTGTTTTTGAATTACTTATCTGATGAAGGGATTGTATCCCAGCTCACTGCACCCGGAACCCCTCAACAAAACGGGGTTGCAGAGCGAAGTAACATAATTCTTTTGAAAATGGTTAGATTAATGATGAGTTATGCGGATCTTCCCGAAGTCGATCGGGGTCATATACCTTGGAAACAAATGACTTACATTATGATCTTGGTGCTATCCAAATCGGTTCCCAAAACTCCCAAAGAATTGTGGACCAAGCATAAGCCCGATATAAGATGACTGTGAGAATTTGGGGTGTCCGCCTACGTGTTGGACAAGGAAGCCCAGAAATTGGATCCTCGATCGTAATTAAGGTTATTTGTAGGATACCCGGGGAACAAAGGGTGTATGTTCTATAGTCCCGAAGATCAAAAGGTGGTCATCAAAGACCCATTTTAGATTTTGGAAGACTATATGAACCAAAGAAAACCCGAAGTGAGATTACCTTAAATGAGCTTAGAAAGGCAAACCTCGATTACCAACTGTACTAGATGATATATCAAACGATCACTTTCACAACCGAGCTCGTCATAGTGGGAGGGTTGTTGCACCCAGAGATTCATGGGAATAGGAGAGCCCTCGGACTTAATTCGGGACAAGGCTAATCGGACCCATAGATATATGACGAGGCACTCCAAGATAAGGATCGATTCTCGCAAACAAAGAATGAAAGTCAAAGTGGGTTCTATGTTTCATAATAGAGTGTGGGAGCTAGTCGAACCACTTAATGGGGTCAAACCCATTAGATGCAAGTGAGTATATAAGAGGAAAAAAGAGGACGGACGGGAAGGTTGAAACCTTTAAAGCAAGACTAGTGGCGAAAGGTTATACTCGAGAAAGAAGGGATCGATTATGAGGAAACTTTTTGCCAGTAGCCATGCTTAAGTCCATCCGTATTCTCTTATCGATTCGACACAGCATTTCGACTTTGAAATCTGGCAAATGGATGTCAAGACGGCTTTCCTTAACGGAAGTCTTGATGAAGAGATCTATATGCAACAACCCCGAGGTTTCATTGAAATAGGCCAAGAACACCAAGTTTGTAAGCTCAAGAGGTCCATTTACGGACTCAAACAGGCATTCCAGAGCTTGGAACCAATGTTTTGATCATGTTATAAAGTCTTATGGGTTTGATCAAAACGAGTTTGAAAGTTTGTGTACAAAAAGGCCGGTCGAAGCGCATTGGTATTCTTAGTACTATCGTAGAAGACATTTCGATCATCGGGAATGATGTGAAGGTGTTATCGGGGCGTAAGGCATGGCTTTCAAAATAGTTTGATATGAAAGACTTAGGGAAAGCCGGACACATCCTTGGGATCAAGATAACCCGAGATCGCAGGAAAATGATGATCGGGTTATCGTAAGTTTCATACATAGACACCGTCTTGAACGCGGCAAAGATGCAAGATTCAAGAAAGGATTCGTACCTTTCGGACTTGGAATCCATCTATCAAGAAAATGTCCCCTAAGACGCAAGAGGAGATAGATGACATGAAAGGCATTTCAGGTCTTCTACCGGTCGGAAACCTTATGTATGCAATGTCGCGTAGACGAGACCCGGATATCTGTTTGCCATAGGCATGGTAGCAAGATATCAAAGTAACCCAAGGAAAAGCGCATTGGACGACAGTTAAAAACATTAAAGTGTCTCGAAAAGAACTCGGGATAGAATGTTGATTTATCATCCGATATTCCAATCCCCATCGGCCACACGGACTCTGGTTCAATCGATTTAGATTCGTAAATTATCTACCTCGATTAGTGTGTTTCCATTTGGGAAGTGTAGCCGTCAAATGGACGAGTGTGAAGGAAATGCATCAATGACTCAACCATGGAAGTCGGGTAAGTAGTGCAACAGGAAGCAAAGTGAAAGAACCGATTGGGCTCTAGATCTTCTTAGTGGACTTGGATGGTTTTTTCAATTTGTCTCAGCAATATCCGCCGGGCGGTTGCAAATTCAAGAGAACCAAGAGTCCACGAAGTCAAACAAACACATTAAAGGAAAGACATCTTATACGAGAAATCGTTAGAGAGGAGATATAGATGTGGCAAAGATAAAGCATCGAGGACGACTAGCGATCCATTTCAAAGCGTCTGCCTCCTCGAATACATTCGAGGAGACATGTGAGTGGAATGGGTGTCAAGACCGTTGCTAATCTGCTTTGAGTATAAGTGGGAGAAATTATTAGGTTCGTGTAGGTGACATTAGATGTCACGGACCACGCGAGACATGTTGTAATATACTTAAAAGCGGACTTTGAGTATAAGTGGGAGATTGTTGGGATTATCTTGAAAAGTATGCTTTTTACTTTGTATAATTGAAAACCGATTTTTCGGACTTATTTTTGAAATAAATTGTCTATCATCGATGCTTTAAATATGATTGAATGTTACATATATTTCTTTGCATAACTGTTCAATAATTTGTCGTGTTACATTGTAGTTAATTTAGTGATACCAAATCACGAGAAGATTAAATTAAATCCGCTTGTAACTAAAAGTACGTCATTCACGACCTAGATGGGAATGAACAACCCATCACGAAAAGGTTGAGGTGTAAGACTCGAGATTGGTTTGTCTTGACCAAGAGATTACACTAGTGCATGACTAATGCTTATTTGAATAGGACCTCCACAGGAGGATAAATTCTTCTTTAACCCCAACAAAGAAGAATTAGACCTCGGTGGTTCGTTGTTCTTAAATAGGATCACGTGGGATTGGTAACTATTGCTTTGATTTTATCATGGGTTTAATCAAAAGAGATTCAATACTTTTTATCTTGGGCAATATTATTAGTCACATGTGATTGTTAAGATTTAATCTGAAGAATCGTGGTGCAAGTACTGACTTTGTTTGATTTGCCCTTGGGAGGTTCATAAGTTTTATCATACCAAATCTTGCAAGTGGAATTTGTTTTCGGTATGGATAATAATGTTGAACCGTTCTCGACCAATGAAAAAAGATATTAATTACGGAAAAGCTATTTTGATTGGCTTGAATTAATTAATGGGCTAGATAATCTTAAACACGGGAAATAATGACCGGAGCCATATTGATTTGTAATATGGGTTAAGATGGATAGTCTAATATTAATTATGTAGTGGGATTAATCAATATTTATGGGCTTGAATTATATTGTGGCTCAATATTAGATATTCAAGATCCATTAGAAGGTCCAATCTTAATTCTCCTAAAAGGCCCACGAAAGTAGCCCAACAAATAGTCCAATAACTGAAAAAAAGGTGATTAAAATAAAATAAATATTGTTGCTTAATTTTCCAACTAAAATTTGAAATTTATAGATATGTTGGGAGAAAAGATTTTCTTTGAATTTTGTTATGGAATGAAGATATGTATTCTTGGAATACAAGATTATCTCATTAAATTCAAGAAATCTCCCACTAGCTTATCTATATTGAAATTTTTGAAAAATAGAAAATAAGATGAAGCAAAAGATTTTCTTGATTTTCTTGAAAAGATATTATGGAAGATAAGTATTTTTGAAATACAAGAATATCTCATAAATTCAAGAAGATCCAAATCTTGGGTTCTTGCACACATAATTTTCGAAAATATCCATAATTGAGGAGGTGGGATTTTTGTGGAATATTTTAATTATGGGAAAAGAATATAGGAGATATATTCAAGATTTCTTGGTGACAAGAAAAGTCTTTTCCCACATTGATTTTCTACTAAAATTTTGACCCCTCCTCTCCTATATAAATAGGGGATGATTAGTTCATTCCCAAGTACAATTCCATGTCTTTGGAAATATTAGCAAATCCACAAAGGTGGTGCAACAAAGTTTATTTTTTCCTTTTTGTTAATTGTTCGACATGTGTCCTTCCTTAGGATAGTTGAGCAAGGGCTAAGGAATACTTGGGAAGTCCTTTTGGTTTGTCCGTCCGATCAAGAACCGCCATCCCGAGAGAATACGTTCATGTAAACCCGTAGATTAAAGCGTAGGTTTCGTGGCTTTTTATATGCATGATATGTTGTTGCAATTATTATTTGAATTAATATAGGATTAATTCATGCTAGTAATAATTAATGAATTAAATTTGTATTTAAATATTCACCCCGAATAGATCTGTGCAACTCATTCTCCAACAGTATCGCCCTAGTCGACCTAAGATGCAGACACCTGATTACTACTCAAATGAGGCTCCTTCCTCAAATCATTTCCAGGTATTGGGACAGTTCACATCATCCTCATATTCAAAGGTTGCTCAGCTCTCAGCTCCTCCTACTCCAATAAAAGAAGAAGTACCATCTAAGGTAAAGAAAGGTGAATACTTCACTAAACCTGATATTCATATTATTACTCCTACTAAATTTTCTGAGAAACAAAATTTAGAAACACTCAAGAATACTATGAATACTCATTTCCCTACTGGTATTCATTGGAATTATGATGTTAAAATGACTCAGAAATTCTATGAGTTTATTCTTATAGACTCAAAATCTGTTGATATCATCCATTCAATGGATCCTAAGGATTCAAATCGTATTGCATATTCAAAATGCATCATCAAGAAAGTTGCTAGCGCCTCTGAATGGCCTACAATTACTTATGAAAAACTCTTCTCAAAATCCTTTTCACCCAAAGGATATACCTATTCTGATTACAAATTGACTTGGTTTAGAGCCTTCTTGTTCAGGTCTTTTGACCATTCATGGTTATTCTCTTTCGAAGACAAATTCGCAAAATTACCATTCTTTATATGGTTCCTTGATTGGTGGACTGACTTTGGTCCACTAAATATCATTCTTCCTACTGAAGTTCAACAAGTCCTGTTGTTCTTTACTCAAAAGGCTCCCGGTGATCCATGCCGCAAAGAGATTTATGTAAGATGTTAATCTCTTTGTGAAGAAGATTAACTTCTTGCTTAAGAATATTAATTTCTCGTCTAAGATCAGCAGTAGTAACATAGTTATTGATAGAAGAAGAAGGAATTTAATCAAAGAGTTTAGAAATAGAAACCAGGATAACTCTTGTCACTCAAAAAGAAGATTGATGAAATCTTTTATGATGATGAAGAATTAAAAAATAAAATTTCTTCTTTACTCATTTCTGAAGAAATACCTTCTAAAGAAGAAAGTGAACCACTATCTGAAAATGATGGTAATGATCTTGCTCAAATTTTTAATACTTCTTCTGACGAAAGCGATGAAGATTGTACTAATGGATTTTGTCATTTTTCTCTTAATGTTATTACTAAGAAAGATAATGAACAAGAACTTCTCTTTGATCTCATTGAGAAAGTCCCTGATTCTGAAGATCGCAAAAAATATCTCTTAAGACTAAGAGACTTAGTTATTAAAGAAGAAAATCCTAGAAAAGACAAATTACTTCAGGGGATTGAACCCTTTAGTATTTCTAAACTCTTTGATAATGTCAGGAAATTTGTCAGCGAACTCAATAGCCCTAGTGATAGGTTTAATAGTCCCTTTGACAATGTCATGACCTAAGAATCTAATCTTAGTCTGAAACAATTTAATTTTGGGAGCCGAGATAGCTAACTCATTTTTCTTAACAATTTGAATAAAAGTGTTAAGATGTTTGAAGTGTTGATCAATGTTTTGAGAAAATATAAAAACATCATCAATGTAAACAATAGAGAAATCAGAATAGACATTGAATATGTCATTCATGATATTTTGAAATTAAGAAGGTGCATTCTTAAGCCCAAAGGCATAACGTTCCATTCATAATGTCCGAATGGTACAGTGAATGCAGTTTTGTATTTATCTTCTTCTTTGATTTGTATCTGCCAAAAGCCAGATTTGAGATCAAATTTAGAGAAGATTCTAGCCTTGTGAAGGCGATTGATAAGATCTCTTTTGTTAGGAATTGGATACCTGATCCATTCCAAAACTTCATTAAGAGGTTTGTAATTGATAACAAGTCTAGGAACTCCTCGTTCCTTTTCTGCTTGGTTGTTAACATAAAATACAGCACAACTCCAAGGAGACTTAGAAGGTCTAATGAGTTTTTTGCTAAGAAGAGAGTCAATCTCAACTTTGCAAGTATTCATGAGATCATGATTCATTTGAATGGGTCGAGCCTTAGTGGGGATCGATTTTTCATTAAATTTAGGAATGTAAGGAAGAGAAACTTCGTGTTTCTTTCTTTCCCAGAAAGCATTAGGAAGATCTGAACAGATATCAGTCTTCATTATTTCTTCAATTTCTTGAATTCTAATTTGAATATTAGTATTTTTAAGATTCTCTTCGATCTTAAGATAAGGTATTTCTTCCTGGAGAGATTTAATATGAAGTTCTTTATTTTGAATCAAATTAATTTGCGGGAAGATCATATTATTTTGAAGTTGAGAGATAACTCTCTTTTTGATAGGAGTAACAAAATCAAAGGTAATATGTTTACCCATAATGTTTGTTGAAATACCATTACCATTAACTCTGAAAGGGTAAATAGTAGTAAGAAAAGGAGTGTCAAGAATAACCTCAAGGTTCAGATTCTTGACAAGGATGAATGGGGTTTTGAAACAATAACCCCCATTACAAATATGAGCATTAGA
This sequence comes from Stenogyne calaminthoides, assembly GCA_037126765.1. Taxonomy (NCBI): domain Eukaryota; kingdom Viridiplantae; phylum Streptophyta; class Magnoliopsida; order Lamiales; family Lamiaceae; genus Stenogyne; species Stenogyne calaminthoides. Next base: position 22,922,307 of record JBBCBC010000032.1, read on the forward strand.
CAATTTATATTTAATGTTAAGAGGAGTAGCGTTGGCAGCTACAAGTCTTTCATTAGTCTTTTCATAATATTTGGTTGGAATTAATCCTTCTTTGATACAATTTTGATCTGCTCCACTGTCTATAAGACATGATACATATATTTTGTAATCATCAACAACTAAAGTGATGATAGAATACCATTTTTGATAAGAAATGTGTTCAATAGATTGAATCTTATCAGGAAGGTTTTCCTGATTGATTACAATTTCTTCTGTAGGAGTAATGGGATCATTTGGAGTAGAAGACTCAGGAATGTTTTGTTTAAACTTTTCAAGAGTTATCCTGGTTTCTATTTCCAAATCTTTTCATTATGTGTAAGATGTTAATCTCTTTGTGAAGAAGATTAACTTCTTGCTTAAGAATATTAATTTCTCGTCTAAGATCAGCAGTAGTAACATAGTTATTGATAGAAGAAGAAGGAATTTTATCAAAGAGTTTAGAAATACTAAAGGGTTCAATCCCCTGAAGTAATTTGTCTTTTCTAGGATTTTCTTCTTTAATAACTAAGTCTCTTAGTCTTAAGAGATATTTTTTGCGATCTTCAGAATCAGGGACCTTCTCAATGAGATCAAAGAGAAGTTCTTGTTCATTATCTTTCTTAGTAATAACATTAAGAGAAAAATGACAAAATCCATTAGTACAATCTTCATCGCTTTCGTCAGAAGAAGTATTAAAAATTTGAGCAAGATCATTACCATCATTTTCAGATGGTGGTTCACTTTCTTCTTTAGAAGGTATTTCTTCAGAAATGAGTAAAGAAGAAATTTTATTTTTTAATTCTTCATCGTCATAGAAGATTTCATCAATCTTCTTTTTGAGTGGACAAAAGTCAGCCTTATGGCCTTTCTTTTGACATTTGTAACAAGTAGGTTGATATTTTTCAAATTTTTTAAATTTCTTTTTATAAGGTTTTTGTTTTTCTTCAGGAGAAGAATTCCTTTTAAAATATTTCCTATACTTAGAATTATTAGAAAGTTTTTTAATCTTCCTTTTGTGTTTAGAAGATGGTGCAATATTTTTTTGCAAACCAAATGTCTCGCAAAAGGAACCAACTTCTTTTTTGAATTTAGATTTTTCAGATCCATATTTAGACTGAATACTTAATTCAGAACAAAGACTTAATCCTTCTTTTTTAACAAAATCAAATAATTGACCATAAGTCATTTCTTCAAAATTAATAACATTACGGCCTGTAGCTTCTTTGAGTTTTTGATGAATTCTTTCACCAAAGAGTTTAGGAAGACCAGCAATGCATCTTTCTTTCCAAAAAGAAGCATTACAGTCAGTTCTTTTGAGAACATGAGTAAGAAAAACATCCTTATACCATCTATAATCGGATAGTGTAGGACATCTAAGATTAGAAAGAACAATTTGGGTAGAGTCAAGTTCTTCCTTGGGATTACCCACGAAGTACATGGCAATAGTAATTCTGAGAAAATCAACAGCATCGGATTTCTCAATTAGAGTACCATTTTCTTGTTCAAGAATAACAGTATGATTGAGAATTGTTTGTTTGTCATTGATATTAAGGGAGTGATCCCACCAATTTTTTAATTATCCTGAAAAACCAGAAACAATCAAACCAACAATAAAATTATCTTTGATATTTTGAATAGCGTAGGCCATTCTGGCCATTCCCATTTCTTGAAGAGTATTAAGAACCTCATACTCAGATTTGCCATCGATATTCCATTCATGAATGGAACTTCCATAGAATTTGGTATTTTTGAATTGAGACCTTTCTTCGAACTGCATGTCAGGAGGGGTAGGTCTTCGATAGTAATTTTTATTCTCAGAACCGAATTTAATTCGATTAATAATATCAACTTCAGAGTCAGAATTTTCCGTTTTCTCATTCTTGTCTTTATCAAGACAATTGAGACTTTTGGTTCATGAGGTACTTGCCTCAGTATTAACTAAATTAGTGATTATGTTAAGAAGATTAGAAGTAGGAAATTGAATTCTCTCTTCTAAACTGTTCGGAAGACTCCTTGGAACAAAGTGCGGAGTATTTTTGTTGTCAATCTTATTGTTAATATGATCAATTTGATTAGCAATAGTTTGAAGTATTTGATTTGAATAGTTGTTTTGTTCATGAAGTTTTCTGATGTCTTCCATATTTGGAGACTCAGTACCTTTCTTTCCTGTTTTAAAGGGAGTTGCAATAATCTCTCCTTCTGGAACAATGATTTTGATACTTGCCATAGGCGGGTGAATAAAAGTGATAGTGGTTCCTGAAACAAGGTTCCACTTTTTGTATAAAGAAGTTTGAACATTGATTTGATCAAGTTCATGCTTTGAACCAATCAAGCATAGGGATTTGAGAGCGATATTTGAGATTAAGATCTTTAATCCATTCTTCTTGAAGTCTGTCTCTGACAGATTGTTCAAGTTTCATGAACCATTCTCTTCTTTGTTTCTCATCAGGATCATTAAACTCTCTTTCGAGATGTTCAAAATTAATAAAGAAATCTTGATAAGAAATCATATTGATTTCGCCTTCCATTTGAGACACTGTAGGAGATCCAATTGAGGATTCAACAACAGTTTCATAAGAAGTGCTAGGAAGGGGACTTTGAAAGTCAACATTAATATTGGATTTATAGAAATTAAGTGCGGAAATGAAACTAAGAAAAGGATTCTCTAGACCTTATTTCATGAATATTAATTTTAGGATTTTGTATCCTTAAAGAGTTGAATCTTAAAAGAACTCTGTCATCAGGTTCTTCTATTATTTCAGTAGGTTCATGTTTTACCAGATTTCTTGGAATCTGTGGAGCATAAATAATGAATTTGGTAGGAATAGTTATTTCATTCCATTTAAGTCTTTTAGGTATGAAGTAACTAGAACTGTCTGCTTCAATTTGAAGTAAAACAGTTTCATCTTTGGAAGTGGGAGACAGAATGAACTTTCGGTTCATCTGCGAAGTCAAAACTCTAAAAAGAAATGCGTAAATAACATGAAAATTTTTAAGTTATCTTTGAATTCATCCCGCAGTAGGTGAATGTCAAAGAATCATGTAAAAAATTAATCAAAAGGATCTTTAAGATCAATAAAAATTAGGAGCACAATTGAAATATATAGGTCCATTCACCTTTTTAGGCGACATTAGTTTGAATCATAGCAAGAATACAAGTCTTGTATCTTTTGAGGCAAATTATCTCTAGAAGCAAGATAAATAGGTGCATCATCACATATATGAAAAGAGTTTTAAGACAATTTGTATTAAACCAAAATATAAATACTATATCGCTTTTTCAAGGTATTTTTGATAAAAGCAGAAGATAACAAAGGAATACTTTGGAATTCTTCATTGATAGATCTTGTTTCAAAAGATCATTATGAGTCTTAATAGACCATGCGGTTTTGAAATCAAGCTTACTTAAAATGAATATGATACATAGTATCTATTGACTGATGGAATAAAAATTTAGCATAATTATCGAGAATAGTTATTTCGATGAATTAACTATACTTAGAAGTATCTTTAGAACTATTTTTTAGAAAAAAATAATCTTAGCAAAACCCATAGTACTACTTGATAAGACTTTGAATTAATTAATTGTTTTGTTTCAGCAGGAACACCTTTAAGAACACCAAAATAACAAGCGGATTTTCATGAAATAAGCTAACCACAAGCAATAATTAAATCTTAGAATTATAATCAAATGCAAAAATAAATACCTAATAAAAAAGTTTTTCTACCAAAGTCTACTTGATAAGACTTTGAATTAATTAATTGTTTTGTGAAATAAGGAACACTCAAACACCATCCGACTTACCAGCAAATTTTTATAAATCCATGGCTAACCACAAACAATAATTAAATCTTAGAATTATAAAAGATTTTTTATTTCTTAAAATAATTTAACATCTAAGAAAGATTTTCTTATTCGATCTCCTTAAAAATAAAACAATTTGGTTTCAAGATTTCTTTATGAAAAGACTGAGAGAGTTTATTTCAAGAAGAATGGATTAAAGATCTTAATAAAAATACAAAAGAGAAGTTTAATGAGCTCGATGCAAATCATGAATATTAAAAAAAAGTTTATTTACATTGAACCGTGTAATTATTAATATAAAAAAATAGTTGCACTATTCAGTATAAATATGAGTGCACGGTGCACCTAGGTGCACATGAGACTCACTCATGAATAAAATATTGCATAAAGTTCGAATAAAATTAAAAATTACAATTAAATTTGTTAAGTCTCTATGACATTATCATATTATTAAGTGTGAAAAAATATTTTTTATCACAATTAATTCTATACACATATTTAGATGAAAGAAATTACGATTCCTAATCTATCAAAAAATGTCATCAAATTAATTAATTATCTAATTAAATAATAAATGTTGATTATATCAAGAATTGATAAAAGGAAAAGGACAAAAAAATAATAGAATTATTAAATAGTAATGTGGCGTGAAGATAGATGAAAAGGTGATTTTTTTTTTAAAATTTGTTAAAGGCCCAGAATTATTGGACACAAAAAATGAAGAATGGGCCTAATAATGTTGTAATTTCGGTGTAGTTAATTTCTTCTAATATATACGCATATATATGCCTAAAAAATGAAATTGGGGGTACAGGTATACCCTCTTGAACCTTCTTAAGTCCGCCTCTGGTCCGTAACTTATCACCTTCTTAATGTCATTTTGTTGATTCCAGTGATTTTAGGATGAAATTAGTACAATTGACGAAAAGTTGAAAATAGAATCGTACTTCAAACTTTTTTGGAATTATTTTAAAAAAGAATAAGTTATGGGACTAAATTGGACTCTATCCCCATTTTCAAATATGATATTATCCCACTGAGCCCGCACGGATTCATATCAAGACTTTCCTTAAAAACTCATTTTAACGGGTATAGGGAATTAAATAAATTTTATTAATTCCATGTCTATTTACAAGTTCGACCTATTAAATTAAATGAAAAAAATTCAGGTGTCAGAGTGTTGAGGGAAATTAAATAAATAGATTATTTCTGATCCTCTCTATAAGCTCGAGCTTTTAGATGAGACAGAATTTTCTCATGGTATCAGAGCCCAGGTTGTGGGTTCGAACCGTGGAAACACTCCACCCATTTAAATTGTCCACTCTGTTGGACCTCCTCTCCAGAGAGCAGAGGCAATGATTCGGCCCACGAGTGAGGGGGAGTGTTGAGGGAAATTAAATAAATAGATTATTTTCGACCCTCTCTATAAGCTCGAGTTTTTAGATGAGACGGAATTTTATCGTGGTATCAGAGCCCAGGTTGTGGGTTCAATTCCCGTGAAAGCACTCCACCCATTTAAATTGTCCACTCTGTTGGACCTCCTCTCCAGAGAGCAGAGACAATGATTCTACCATTTGAGGTGAGTGAGTGTTGAGAGAAATTAAATAAATAGATTATTTTCGACCCTCTCTATAAGCTCGAGCTTTTAGATGAGACGGGATTTTCTCACAGAGTATTTAGTTTACGCCCATATCCTAGGATCAAAACTCATAGAAAGCAACTCATATTAAAATTATCCATTTAATAAGTCTCCTGCCCAAAGTATAGAGTGAAGAATTTAACCCATGAGTGAAATAAAGTTTTAGAAAATTAATAATAATACTGTAGATTGATTTCATCAATCAATAAATTTGAACCTTTTTTAATGGAGTTAGCTTGTCAGTTCTATTAAATCACACGCTCCCTTTATGTAAATAGACGTGGGACATTTTTTAACTCTCAACGGTAAATAATGTATTAACAAATTGGAGATCCCTGTATCGTAAATTCTCAATGATTTTTTATTTAAAAAATATTTTATATTCTTTTTAAATGTCGTTTTGAACTTTTGCATACAGTAATTCGTAAGTTAGATATCGTTTTGTATTTTTAAAGGCCAATTAATTATTTCTCCTTAATTAATAGTTAGAGTCACTAAATATATTTTAAATCTTTATTTTACTATTTGTCAATCACCACCGGGGCGGAGCAAGACTATACATAATACTGTTTTCAAATTTGTGTACACAAAAAATTTGTATTTGACGGTCCCATTAAAAGAAAATTTTGAAATTTTTTGCAGGGGCTGCCCCCTCAACCATAAGAAAGGAAACGCCCCAAATCTCCACCTACTCTTTCTTTTTTCCTGTACAAACATCTCTTTTGAAAAAATATTCTATTTTATGATTTTGAATAATGGTATTTTTTGTTTGTTTTAAACATGTATAAAATTAGAAAGACAAATTAAAAAAAATTTCTATTTTCAAATATATTTTTTAAGTTATAAATAATATTATATATATATTATATTTTTTGTATTAAACTATTTCTATTTTCAAATATATTTAAAATTATAAATAATATTTTATATATATATATATATATATATATATATATATATATATATTTGTATTAATTAAGAATGTTGATCCTTACCATCAATATTAATAGTGGTTTACAATGAAAATGGTGTAAATAATATCTTCTCATTTATTAATTAAAAATACATACTATTTATAATTTTAAATGCATTTGAAATGTAATACATTGCAGGTATACAACATTAATGAAAAAATAAGAATATGACTATAATTTAACTAAAGTAATCGAACTAAATAAAAGCTTAAAATATTTAATACTATAAATCTAATAATGTAATGTTTTTTCAACCTGCATAATACACCGTATTTAACTCCAGTTGTTGGTTTCAAAAAAAAAAACTCCAGTTATAAAAGTTTTCAAAATCTTTTATCGAATTTCATAGCAATTATTTCAGGGTTAATAAAAAATTAATAGTTTTCTTAATATATATATTATATACATGAGAGGTGTTAAATGGACAGATTCTGACCAGGGCAGAATCATTAAAAAATATTTGCCCTCAATTAAGTCCACCCAAGAATTTGCTCTCAATCAAGCCCATCAAATTTAAAATAGTCTTTTCTGCCTCCAAGGCAGAATCTACCCACCAAGAATTACCATATATATATATATGGACCCAGACATGTAAGATTTAGAAGGGTAAATCACCAATAAATTACGAAAGTGGAATAGGAAAATCAAACCGACAAATTGTAGCATACCATATATCTGAATAGTTTTGAGAATGAAAGGAAGGACTCTGGGATTGATATCATCATCAAGATTGATGGGCTTTGACATGGCTTTCTGAATCATCTTCTTCGTCTCCTTCAAGTCGCCATACATCAAATTGTAAGAATTTCCCTTGAGACCCTGTTTTCTCAGGTGTATTTCCATCTTCTTTGGAGTTATATAAGCCCAATTCACTAATCTCCATGTTTGTCTTAATACCACAAACGCAAAACAAGCTGCAACTATCTGGTATAGTACTTCCATTATTTTTAAGTTTAGTTTGTATGCCTATCTAATTCAATTGTGGTGCCCTGTATTTAAAACATTGAAATGATGTGACCTAAAACATTGAGGGACCGCTTAGGCGGCCCACCTTACGCGATACACATTATTCGTATTTTAATCAAATAATAAAAATACGAATAATAACCCTTAGTGGTTAATCACTCAATGATATTCATTATCATTATCATTCATCATACCAAGCGGGTCCTGAAAATCAACAAATTGAAGAAACTAGAAAAGGTCTTTCTATTTAATTTAAGACTAACATTTGTGCACAAATTAATTGCACACTGAAATTTGGTACACAATTAATATTGTTTAATAAAAATAATGAATACTGTTCATGATAACAACTTTTAATGTTCACTAAAAAAAGTTATTAAACAACTAATATTGCTCGGTAAAATCAATTGATATTGTTAAGTGAAAACACTACGAAACACAAAACTTTTCAAATGAAATTCTTTAATATTTTTACAAAAATAATTTTATCCTTAAATAGGAAAGGTTATCTACAACTTGTCTATAAATTTTTTTAATCATATAAGCATTTTTATCCCTTAAATTACCTACATAAATATAATTCATACGTAAATTTATTTGTATGTAGGTCATCTCCTAAACTACGAATATAATTATCTATAAAAATATAAATTGTTTATGAAATTATTTGTGTATGTAATTTATTTAGCTAGAAAAATAACATGTGTATGTAATTTGTGTAGATAATGTGTTTATCTACTAAAATTTTAAATATTCCTAAACAAATCGTAGCAATACTCACTATTTAATGATCGAATTATTATTATTAAAAAGATTTATAGCCATTTAAAAAAAATTATAGATAATTTTTTTAATGATTTTATAATAAAATAACTTAACGTTGTTCGGAGAAATACACCTTTCAAAAATATCTTCCATATATATATATATATATATATATATATATATATATATATATTGCATGTGCAACTCAAACCAGAAAAAATTAAAGTACACAAGGAGTATATTGTAAACCTCATACTGATCCACGATTAGTATAAATAAGACTTCCATAATAATTATGATAATCCCTCTTATTTTTAATCAGTCGTTTTGCATTTTTTAATGTAAATTAACTATATATAATTTTTTCCAAAATTTTCTCTTAAAACTATTAAAAATTTACTTGGACAAATATGTTATTTTAAAAAAGATAAACATTTCTTTAAAATTAATTATTGTTATTATATATATTATATATATTGATCTAAAATTACATATATTTTGCACTGTTAGGTCTTGTATGTATCAAGTGCACCGTGCACTCCATTATAAATTTTAGAAATTTATAATATAATTGCCCGTTTCAGTATAACAAACTATAAGTTCAAATGCAATAAATTGCAAGTTACTAAAATACATTATGGGTGCACAGCCCACTTGATGCACATAGGAGACCCACTCATTTTAAATTTGAGGGACTATAAAATAAATTAATTAATCTTATCAATACTCATATTTGCCTTTAAAGAATTATTTACAAACTAAGGATCCACCTTATTGGAGATAATGGAAGTGAGAAATGAGAATTAGTTCTATTAATACTACTTGATATTTTTTATGTGTCCGAAATGAGAATAGAAGTAAGTAATTAATTACCCTTCTTTTATTATTCGCTCAACCCTTCTCATATGATACTTATTGTTGGCAGTGCCCAGCACCCCAGCGGTTGCACTACTTTTTATTTATATTTATTTTAATGTTGATTATTGTTTTTTTTTTCTTTTTCTTAATAGTAACTAAATAAACTATTGTTATTATTTTATATTGTTTAACAATTGCAATATTATTTTAAATATAGTGTTAAGTAAAAAAAATATAGCATCTACAAAATTTTGTATTAAAATTCAATCATAACATTGTGAAATGGTAGCAATAAAATTCGATTGGAACAAGTTTTTTCGATATCATTTTTATTGATTATATGAGAATTAATTATTTATTTAAAAAAAATCTTAAACCATAAATAAATGCTACTTTTATTTCTTATTAATTGTCTCATTTTATCCGAAATAACGATCCTATTTATTTATCATTTTGTTAGGGCAATACATTTGTTCATTTTCTATACTAAAAAAAAATAGATGAAAAATAAAAAATAATATTGAATGATAATAAAAATCTAATTTTGATAATTAATTGTAGAAAACAACATGTATAATTTTATATAATTATATATAGAGTATAATTTGTTAAGATATAAAAGTTATATACTTAGAATAGTATCATAATTGTTTAAAAATATAAAAATAACAAGGAATTATTAAAATACTAAGGCATTTGATTGTAAAAATTAAACAGGAGAAATGAACTATAAAAAAATGTGCTAAAATAATTACTAAAACCAAATGTAAAAAAAAAAAAAAAAAAAAAACAAATACAAATATTAATATATTATAAAAAAATTGGGTGGGGTGACACATGTCATGAGCTGGGGTTACTGGGCACTGCCCAGCCTCCCAGCATGGACGGAGCCCAAATAATAATTTTATAGTGATCGACCCCTTAGTACCTATTTTCGTTATCATTCTTGAGTCATATCAAACGAGTCCTGAAAGACATCTGATTTTTATATCTATCTGTAAATTATTAAGGTACCCTTTATATAATGTAATTGATTTTGTCACGAGGCATAGAGTCAAGTGATCTTTATTGCTCCACGTGAAGTAGGGTCAACTTTAATTAATGGTGAGGTTTTCAAGATTATTAACCGAAATTTCAATAATTCCCTGAGAATACTGTTAGTAATAATGGCATAATTTGTTTGGTCTGTCAAAAAAATAAAAATAATGGCATAATTTGTCGAATGTATTTGAGATAAAATAATCAAGTAGTGTCTTTGCGTTTTGCAAAACTACATCTTTTCATTCTATTTTTTCGACCAAATCTTTTCATTCTTTCAAAAAAATTTGCTTTGTATCATCTAAAAATTAGGGTATGTTCTATTAAGATATCATTTCATTCTTTAAAAAAAAATGTTTTTTTAACGCCTTTTTAAATAAAAATCACCATTATTTCATTCTTTTCTAAAAAAAATTTTGTTTTTTAAAAAAATTTACTTTTTACAATTCAAATCATCATTTCATTATTTTTAAAAAATTTGCTTTCCAAACCGTGGAGTTATTTTTTAGATTTTGCTTTTTCAAAACAATGTAAGTGTCTTTGCTTCTTGCAAAACTGTACTATTTCATTCTTAAAATAGAGTATGTTTTATTAAGATAAATATAATTGTATCAATATTTTATTAAAATAGTATGATATCGTTACACGTGACAATACTACGTCATTATATTTGATAGTATTACACTAAAAAAAATTATATTAAAAAATTATACTTAATCATACATTTCACTATTAATGTTTTTCCGCCTTAATTACTTTCAAATTTATCAATAGAACACCCATGTCATGTTATTTTCTAACCACATTAACCTCTTCATCATCATTGTTTTTTCCTACCATTGTGTCACATTCTCTTCATAGTTTTTTTTTTTTTATCGGACAAAGTTAGTTGTTAGTAGTTAGTACACTAAACTCCCAAATACTCCACGAAATTGTCAATCCACCTTATAACTCTCATAACTTCAATTCGTTGTCAGATGGAATCGAACCTGAGTCTCTCACTCAAATGAGGAGCCCAGTGGTCAAGTGTCACATCTAAATGCACAAATATTACATTATAAGAAACGCAATATGACTTAAATTCAAAGTATAGCATTACAGTATCACATGTTAATATAGTACTCATCATAAACCAAACAATATTAAACACGTAAAACAAACATTTACATTCTCTAATAATTTAATTACAAATCCCCACCGCTTTAAATTCTATTGCAGCAACCAACTTACCATTTAATCCCATCCTCAAAAGTTGTTCCTAATTTCTAATAAACTAGGGGGTGTTTCTAGTTATTGATGTAGAAGTGCTTATTTTTTAAGTAGATATGATTCAATTTTTTTTAAAAATAAGCACTTCTAACTTTTCATTTGAGTTCTAAAACATGCTCACAATATAAGTGAAAATCACTTATTTTTAAAGTTCACTTCACAACTTTTGACTTTTAGAATAGTTTCTCACTATTTTATAGTAGTTAAAAACACCCCTTAAGTATTGGTGAAAGGTGCGGATAGATATTTATCTTCTCTCTTCTTTATATAGACGAGGCAGGGAGCTCAGATCTAGAATTCCTAGTGGTTAGGGGTGTAAGTGAGTCGAGCCAACTCGTGAGCTACTCGTGTTCGACTCGTAAAAAGATCGAAATCGACTCGATCATAATCGAGTCGAGTCGAGTTCGAGCTACTCAAGTAGCTATCGAGTTCGAGTTCGAGCTCATAAATACTCAGCTCGAGAGGCTCGCGAGCCTAATCGAGCTTGCACAATAATTACTATAATGTCATTAATTTTACTAAATATAAATATATTTATATTTTAATAATATATTATATTTAATTTTATAAAATTATATAGATAATCGAGTCGAGCTCGAGCCGAGTTTGAATATATCGAGTTTCTGCCATTAATTTTTCTAAATATGTATATATTTATATTTTAATAATACATTTTATAATTTAATTTTATAAAATTATATAGGTAATCGAGTCGAGCTCGAGCCGAGTTTGAGTATATCGAGTTTCTTTTCGAGTTGAGCTCGAGCTTAAAAAATTAGGCTCGACCGAGCTCGAGTCGAGTTTCGAGCTTCGAGTATTTTAATCGAGTCGAGTTCGAGTCCAGCACTACTCGACTCGACTCGGCTCGTTTACACCCCTACTAGTGGTGTAGACTTGGGACTTAAAAGTGTGCTCCTTTCTAAGGTCTCCGGTTCGAACCCTTCAAAAGTGCGATCAATTTTTGAGATGAACCAGTCCATACAAAGCTTAGCTCTGGCTCGTAGTGGGGTCCACTACTGGACAGTGAATTTTGGTCCAATTAATTAGTCGATCCTTGAACCAGATACCGAGTTATAAAAAAATGTACAATATTGTACAACAGAATTTCTCTTGTATTAGTACATTTTTCACGAGTTTACATCGTATAAAGTTCGGAATCAAATTTATTCATAACATATTTTATTAGTATTATAAAGCCAATTGATAAATAAATTATACATTATTATTTTATTTTATTTTTGATCGCGTAAATGGTGACTCGAACCCATGACCTCACGACATAAATAGTGGTGCTCTAATCACTTGAGTTGTTCCACTTTGTCAAATTATACATTATTAATTATTTCATGCTATGAAATTTCGATTTTAATGACATAACAACTAATTGCAGATCACTATATTGCAATTAGTTGTTATGTCATTAAACAATATTGTGCGCCGCTTTGCAAACACATGAACTCAACACAACTCAAAATCACAGAACAAATACCCACAATAATCACTGTTTATGAGAATTTCTCTTATCAATCTAGAATAAATCAAATGAATAAAGAAGAATCTATATTGAATCACATGGAAACCGAAAATGTTTACAGTAGGTTTGGAGAAGATGAATTGAAAAAGTAATCTAACAAATCCTATCTTGGAGAAGATGAATTGAAAAATTAATCTAACAAATCCTATCTGATGAGTATATATAAGTGGGGAATAAAGATAACTCCTGCTAACTAACTCCCACTTGACACTTTACAATATACTCCATCCGTCTATAAAAATTGTGCTCATTTCGTTCTGACATATTGTACGGAAAGGTAAATTAAGTGCGTCTATGGACACAATTTTTTTTATCTTCATCGTCCAACAATCACTTAATTACTCAAGTTATCATTATACTTTATTCACAATCAATTATGTTATTCATAAATGGACTTTACATTTCCGTACAACATGTCAAAACGAAATGAACACAGTTTTGGTGGACGGATGGAGTATGAAAAAGGAACTAGCAACTTTACAAAGTGAATAAAAGAGCCTCATTTTGAACTTGAAGTTGTTAAATGTAGCAGGTAAGAGGCGCTTTGTTAATATGTCAGCCAAATTCTCCTTCGTGGGCAAATGGATGATCTTGAGGACACCTTCTTTGATTTTCTCTCTAGTGAAATGGCAATCAATAGAGATATACTTGTTTTTGTCATGTAGGCAAGAGTTGAGGGCCATTTGAAAGGCAGCTTTGTTGTCTGTGTAGATTGTTGTGTTGGAACCTTGATAGCAAGTCTAGTGCACTTAGTAAACCTCGTCCAGGATTTAAATCCGAATTTATTTGTGTCTTTCCTTTATTTTTCAAACTTATTTTTTTACAAAAGGTTTACTAAGTGCACTAGACTTGATATCAAGGTTCCAACATGTTGCAGGCAGCTGAACTGGTACTCTCAGGTCCTTCAATATGCATAAGATCCACTATCTTTCACAAGCAGTTGTTGCCATGACTCTATACTCAGCTTCAGCAGAAGACCTACTCACTGTATTTTGCTTCTTGAATTTCCAGGATATCAAGGGGTTGCCCAAGTTAATAACATAACATGTGACACTCTTTCTTGTTTCTAAACATCCAGCCCAATCACTATCAGTAAAAGAATGTAACTTGAAATCATTAGTAATGAAATAGAAGATACCCAAACCTGGAGTCTCCTTTAAGTATCTCAATACTCTATGCACAACAGTCATATACTCTTTAGAAGAATTGTTCATGAATTGAGATAAAGATTGAACAACATATGATATATCAGGTCTTGTCACTATGAGATATAACAATTTCCCCACAATTTTCCTATAGAGTTTAGGGTATGTTCTATTATTCTCATCAGCTTGGACAAGTTGAAGTTTGGAATCCATAGGTGTACTGCATGGTTTGCTACCTAAGTATCCAAAATCATTCAAAAGGTCTAATGTTGTATTTTCTTTGACATAGAGTTAGACCTTTTTCTGATCTTGTTACTTCAATACCAAGCATGTATTTCAATACACCTAAGTCTTTGATAGTGAAGTTATTGTGCAGAAAAGATTTGACATGTTTAATCTCATCTAATGAATCTCCAGCCACAATAAGATCATCAATATAACACATATTAGAGAAGTTTCAGTTTTTTTGAAAACAGAGAGTTGTCAGCCATTGACTGCACATAACCAATATCAATCAAAGACTCAGAAATCTTTTTGAACCACTGTTTTAAAGCTTGTTTCAAGCCATAAAGACTTTTATTAAGCCTACATACTTTATTATCACTTTCAACACAATAATCAGGAGGAGGACTCATGTATATTTCTTCATTTAAATCACCAAGCAAAAAAATATTATTGACATCTAATTGATGAATAAACCAGTTTCTAGCAATAGCAAAAGAAAGTAATATTCTTACAGTTGTAATTTTGGCAACGGGACCAAAGGTATCAAAATAATCAACACCTTCTTGTTGAGTATTGTACCCTCTAGCAACAATCTAGCTTTATTTCTTTCTATAGAGCCATCTTGTTTATATTTTATTTTATATACTCATTTACACTCCCTAAACTCCATGTCTTAGTTCTCTCCAAGGCATCTTGTTCAGCTTTCATAGCCTTGCTGCCAATTAGGGTTATCTTTAGCTTGTTTATAAGTTTTAGGCTCTTGATTTTGAGATATAAAAGCAGTAATGAGAGACTCTTAACAAGTATAACCCTCCATGTTGCTCAGCAGAACCAATCACCCTAAGGAAATTCTTGTCCTGCAAATTTAGTTGCTAGCTCTGATACCATCTCATCAATCTAGAACAGATCAAATGAATAAAGAAGAATCTATATTGAATCAAATGGAAACCGAAAATGCTTACAGTAGGTATGGAGAAGGTGAATTGAAAAAGTTATCTAATAAATCCTATCTGATGAGTGTATATAAGTGGGGAATAAAGATAACTCCTTTTAACTAACTCCCACTTGACACTTACAATATATTAAAAAAAGAACTAAAAACTTTACAAAATAAATTACACTTTTTATTCTTTAGATTTTCAAATTCAGATTTCAAAATCCTTCCAAATCCCAAAACAAACATCAGTCAATGAAGGGACGAAATTATGCACAAGGTAGGGGTGGCCCTGGCCCCTCCCGTGTTTTCTTATTTTACTATTATCTATACTGCGTTTATATTACTCCCTCCGTCCTATTCTTTAACCTCTTTTTGCTATTTTTTTTGTCTCAATCTTTAAGCACTATTTTCTAAAATGGAAATACAATTTATCATTTTATCACGTCACTTTATTACATAAAATATTAATAAACAACTCTTTCTACCCCCAACTACACATCACTTTATCACATAAAATACTAATAAACAATACTTTCTACCCCCAACACTTTATCACTATTCTCATAAATCCTTATGAACAGTCAAAAGTGTTTAAAGAATAGAACGGAGGTAATACAATATATTAAACATATATATGTATTGTATATAGATAGGGCCCGGTTATTCACACCCCCATAATTGGGAGATACACCCCCTCCATTTTTCTTTAATTTTAATGTAATTATAAAATGACTTATCTGTCCTTATATTTTAAAAACTTAAAAAATTGATACTAAATGCACCCACTTGATGGTATTTGAAAGGGCACGTGATATCTTTACAATAAAATAGGAAAGGACTTCTCCAAGGTTCTAGTTTCAAAATTGACGATTAGGGATAAAAGAATTGTAGAGTGTGTTTTTACTTGTTTATCAACTATGACGAAAATTAATGGGTCTCGAAATACATTTTTAAGTGAATCTCCCGTTTCTCTTTTTTTCTTTTCTTTTTATGTTGAATGTTGAAAAATTTATGAAATGTTAAGGGTTGAATGTTGAAATTTTTTATGTTGTTATTTGTTAAATATTATTGCATTTTGTACTAATTGTTGTATTTTTAACCTAAAAGTAGGATGGAAAGTGTATGATTGTCATTTTCGCACGTTTTTTTTTTACGTATTTCGGACCTGGTTTTTTGAAATCATTAAAACATTTCGAAAAGAAGATGTTGAATTTTTGAAGGTTTTGAAAAGGAAAATCTATTCGAAAATTTTCAAAAACTATGTTCCGAAATTACGTTAAAATTTCAACACAATATTTGCGGAATTGTGTATTAAATTCAAATTAAATCTTCCGAAATATTTTTTTAGGGAGAAGAGGGAAATTAAATTGAACAAGGATAATTTTGACAGTTTGGTGGGTGTGTATTTACTAATATTTTAAAAAAATTGATGAGCGAACTAATAGCAGGGTGTATCTCCCCATTATGGGGTGTTAATAACCGAACCCATATAGATAATGGGCTGAGCACTTCAGTCGGTCCAATTCTAATTAGGCCAGACCATCATGTGAAAGTGATTAATTTTTATTTTTTTTAAAGATAATCATGTGATTAATTTCTCTAAATGCACTATTCCAAGCAACAAGGCAAGCAACTCATTTAATTAGGTAAATTTTTTTCTATTGCTTTCTTAAAATACTAGTGGTATCAATCATTATTTTTTTTTTTTTTTTCAGTTTCAAATGATTATAAATTTTAGGGTTCAAAGAATTTAAGCAGAATTCAACAACACTTCTCCGAGGTCGTAAATTCTGCTTTTTATTTGCGATTAATTTTCTTTCTATTTTTAATTACAGTGTATATCTCTTTGCTATTTGAATTTTATTAAATCTCACTTAAAAACTTTTAGCTAGAGACTCATAGTGACAAATTTTTTGTCATTAGAGATCAAAATTTCTTGTAGTGTACCCTCCATCCCAAGAGGACCGCAACCTGAAAACGGCACGCAAAACAAAGAGAAAAGTGAAAAGTGGGTTTGAGTGTAATAAAGAAGAGGTATTGTGGGTAATTTAAAATGGAGATGTTGATTTTTAGTGAGTTTGAGCTGAAATAAAGAAGAGATTTGAGTGACAATTTTGAAAATAAAGTGATGTTGTGGGGGTGTTAATATTGTGTATTATTTCCACTTTGAGAGTATTACAGTAATGTTGGAACGTCCAAATAAGACAAGCGGGACGGAGGGAGTATTAACTATGAAAATTCTATTATCAAACATATGTAACTAGATAGTATATACTTACCCCTTCCTCCCCACCCACCCCCAACCACCCAAAATCCTGATTCCGCCCCTAATCGAGCTAGACTCGTATTCAGCTCAAAGTGCGATAATAGAGGAGTTCATCGAGCCCATTTGGTGTATCGACACACTACAATCTCTTCTCCCACGACCCCTTCTAAATCGGGGGACTATCTTCGGACAACAACTCCTTGATTGGCCCATAGGATTTAGAACTTCTAGTTTTTTTAAGGAAAAATGTCAATCCAGGGCCTGAAAGATGGTAAAATTATCAATTTAAGGTCTTAAAGATTTTTCCTATCGATTCAAGGTTTGGAAGATAGAAAACTATCGATCTAGGGCCTGAAAGATAGAAATTATCAATTTGAGGCTCACACATTTTAAGGTCATGTTTGACACTTATATTTCATATCCTTATTTCATGTTCTTATTTTTTTTTAGGGTTTACGGTTCAGAGGGTTTAGGGTTCATCGTTTAGGGTTTAGATTTTAGTATTCAGGGTTTAGGGTTTTAGTGTCAATCATGGCCTTAAAATTTATAAGCTTCGAATTGATAGTTTCGATCTTTCAGGCCCTAAATTGATAGTTTTCTATCTTTCAGGCCTTGAATCGATAGGAAAAATCTTTCAGACCTTAAATTGGTAGCTTTACCATATTTCAAGTCCAGAATTGATAAAACTCCATTTTTCAAACACTATTCTCAATATACTATCAATCATATATCAATCCACTTTTTAACTATTATTTTTTATCCAACTCAACACTTTCTTTATTCTTATTTTATTTTACATACTCTCCCGCTCCCTTTACACACCATTCTCAATATACATACAATCTTCATCACATGCCTTTTAAACTCCTATTCTATTAAATTTTACAAATTAAAAAACCCCCACTCTCAAACATATATAAAGTACAAATATTTTACTTTATTTCAAATCCTCCCTATATAATTTGAAATCCCCTCAAATTTATAACAAAAAACTCTTACGTAACTAAAATAAATGAATTAATCCCACACGTTTCTCTTCTATGTACAATTTCAGATTTTTAAGAATATGGAGGCCATTTTATCACCAAATTGTTTATCTCTATTGTCAAAAATTCGGTGTTGTAGACAAGTTATCATCAACTTCATGCATTGAGAAATGTATTAATTTCTCATTCGTTTTTCAGGATCAAACTCACTAAAATTCATGCAATCAGAAACCTTCTTCTTGAAATCACTCGACTAATACTCTTCCTCACAGCATCAACAACTCTGTTCATCAAGCTTGATGCAATCCCATGGTTTACAATCTGGAAAAAACCCCACTCTCTGCAAGCATCATTAACATGACCGACGAAAAGTAATAAGGCAGGGGAAACAGAGGAAACAGGGGAAAGAGGCACAAATGTTTACCTGTCATTTCCACATTGTTTGCCTGTCATTATATTGGTTTTATTTTAATTAGTTTAGATGTTGGTTCAGCGTATGGGTGTATTGATCCAAACAGAAGACTTTCGGATATTCAGTATACAACAATATTTTAAACTATGAATAAATTAATGAAATGGTATAATTTGAATCAATCAATGATTTTTAGACACAAACTCTTTTCTACTTTTTTTCATTCTACCCAATTCTCTTTTATACATAATCGTCAAAGACTAGATCTCCTGTGAACTTGGAGTTAAGAAGAAGTAGAAAAATAAATAAATATAGTGAAAATTTTATTGTTTGTCACCATAGTAAATAGGCGAAAAAATCAAATGTGTTTCTCTCTATCTTAAAAAATAGGAGCAAGTTGTGAAAAATAAATCCTTTTGTAGCCAATCACGGACATAGATAATGCAATTAAAATGAGGCTCTCAAATTAATTTTTAAGGTTTGCGCAAAATCAAGTGAACACCATACTGAGGCTGCATGGTAAAGATACTTTGGGGAGCATGCTTGTACGAAGACGAAAGCTCAAAGGAAACGCGTTGTAGGATCATCGATAGCACCACTTTTGCCTCAATCATCGCGAAATTTTGCCCAATACACAACCGAGGTCCCCAACCAAATGGAAAGAACGAATTATGGCCGCTCTTTTGTGCCTTTGCCACTCCTTCACTGAATCTCTGCGGATTGAATTCCATCGCATCGTCCCCCCAGATTTCACGGTCATGGTGCAATATGATAGTTGGCATTGCAAGATCAATTCCGGCTGGTAATAGTAAGTTGCCAAGCTTTGTATCCTCAGAAGCTCGTCGAAGTAAAGAATTCGCCGGAGGGTATAGCCTCAAGACCTCGAGAAAAATCATGGCAGTCTGTCATCATAAAGATACAGGATATTGTTATTAGTGTTTCAAATCACACTTTCAATTTTCTCCACTGTTCATCTATTAAAAAAAACACACACATTTTCTTATGATTTTTAAAAATTAGAGAAAATAATTTTTTTTGTTCTATAAGTCACTATAATATCGTAGGAGATGAAACATCCGGTTGACCAATCAAACACTACAATGTGGACAAATCAGACCATGCAATATCCGCACCAATCAAATGTTTCTCCTCCTATAATCATATAGCAAACTAAAATGTTGAAGAATTAATAGTTACGGAATAATTTTTTATTCTTGAAAGTTAATGGACTTTTTTCAGTTCTTGAAAGTCGAGGGGACTGAAACACAAATAGGGATAATTACGTGACTAAAAGCAAAAAACCACACTTGTACCATCTTGCAGATCTCATTTCTTATGGTCTTGAGTTAGAAATACTATTTCTTATGGTCGTGAGATGGATATATATTTCATGAGGTCATGGGCACATCTCCATCCCTTGTTAAATTTTTTGTTTGCTTTTTGCACAATAATTAAAGAATGTAACATAAAATGTGCATTGGATTGTTGAGATGTGACAGGTGAGAAATAGAAGTTAAAGATGGTGGAGACATTGGCTTTTCATTAGAGAAAATAGAAAGCTTTACTTGGAACGTCTGTTTTGACAAAATGAGAAATTTAACAAGAGACAGAGAGAATATTTCTTAAGGTCAAATCGAGTGATATTAGTTGGAGTTCTGTATCACCAAATGTGATACATGTAATACGTTGTTAGAAATGGTGACTCGAACCCATGACCTCACGACATAGGTAGTGGTGCTCTAATCGATTGGGTTATTCCACTTGGTCAATTATATGTACAATTAAGAAATTACTTACAATTTTGAGGTGATTTAAGCCATCATAATTAGGTTTATGATCCCCAAAGACAGAGAGAACCTCTTGTCTAGCTCTTGTTTGCCACTCTGTATGTCTACCCAATAAAACCAATGTCCATGAAAGCAACGTCGAGGTCGTCTCCTGCCCTGCAAAGTAGAACACTTTGCACTCCTCTATTATATCATCAATGCTCAATCCATAGCTACTCTGATTACCATTTTCCTTGATTTCTTGAAAGTTAGACTCCAGCATTATGCTCAATAAGTCAGACTTACTATCTCCCCCTGCTTTGATTGAATCAATCCTCTTTTTAATGAGAGAACGAATCGTGGGACGAATTTCTCCCTCGATTTCTTTCATTCTCTTGTTCCTTTTGGTTGGTAGAAACCTACACATTTAAACAAGAAATTAAATGACTTGGATAGGAGACCATAACTTTTGCGATTATACTTCTATTCATTGTGCAATTTCAAGTCCATTCTTATAAATGATATCAGTTGGTTAATATTAGTTGTTTTCGCTGAACAATATTAGTTTATCTCATTAAACAGTATGTATTAGTTGTTGCACCCCAGTGTTAGTTAATTTTTTCAAAATTGTCTAGGAAGTGTAACAAATACTATTAGACCACTCCTCTTTATAGGGTACTAAGATTATTTAATAATTTTTTTTTTTACCTGTATCCTGGAATGTAGATCGATTGTAAAACCTTCATAACATGTTGCGCCTGTTCTTTCTGGAGTTCGAATATTCTTCTCCCTTCTTCGTAGCTGCTGCCAAATGCAGTTCTTGATATAGCTTCACTGGTTATGCTTTCTAAACAAGGACACACGTCGATCTCAAAAGATTCTTCATGCGAGAGTCTCATCCCCCACTCGTCCAAAACTCCATCGCAACTCAAATGAAAGGCCGGAATCATTAGCTGTACCAAGCAATATTATCACGTGAGGAAGTACTTCTGCATGAGTGTCGTGATACTCTGGCATGTTTTTATAATACTTTATAACTTTAAGTATCACAAAAACAGGCATGAGTCACATTTATTACATAAAACCGGTTGTACAAGTTTTTATGTTTTCTCAACTTCTTTACTTATATATATATAGTATTATCTCTGTCCCACATAAAGCTTCTCACGGTTGGAAAAGGAATACTTAAAAATTGAAAGAATATGGGTAATATGGAACGGGAAACTACTATTGGGACGCCCAAAATGAAAAGATTAGAAGCTTATGTTGGGACTAAGGGGTAATATAATATGGTGCATTAAGTTCAAAAATAGTAAACTAACTTTCAACTTTATTTTTACTACATATTTTGCACAAAGTAATTGAAAGTTGTCACTTGAACTTACTGCTCAAAAAATGAACAAGTGCCATACTTTAGAGGACCAAAATCACAAATAAAAAATATGAGAAGAAATTAATTAAACCTTCAATTTGTCAAGATGGAAAGCAGGATTGATGATCTTTCTGTGTTTGGCCCATTTCTCTTTTTCAAGGGTGACAATTCCAGGCACAAAAAACTTGAGCAGGGGATTTGGCATGGTTGGTTTGATAAACACATTATACTTGTTCATCACCTCCTTAATCATTGCAACGTCTGTGATGATAACAGAAGGAACTACACCTTGCCAGAAAAATGAATTATTCCCTGCAGTTTATCATTACCCAAAACAAAATAAAAATTAAAAGAATTGTCTTACGAACAACTATCACTTTATAGTACAACAACTGATACTTTGAATGAAATTACTAATACTAGTAAACTACATGGAATAACTAATAGTTTTATAAAATACAACAAATGCACATTAGAACAAGTTTATATAAGACTTTGTCTAAAAGCAAAAACTTGTGTGAAGCTGATTCACAACTATCACTTTATAATATAACAACTAATACCTTTGAGTTTAACAACTAATACTGGCAAACTAATTCATTTAAATGGAATAACTAATAGTTTTATAAAATACACCAAATGCACAATAGAACTGGTTTATATAAGAGTTTGTCTAAAAGCAAAAACTTGGGTGAAACTGATTCACAACTATCATTTTATATAAAGTATAACAACTATCTAATACTGGAAAACTACTTTGTTTAAATGGAATAACTAATAGTTTTATAAAATACACCAAATGCACAGTAGAACTGGTTTATATAAGACTTTGTCTAAAAGCAAAAACTTGTGTGAAACTAACTCACAACTATCACTTTATAGTATGACAACTAATACTTTTGAGTTTAACAACTAATACTGGAAAACTACTTCGTTTAAATTGAATAACTAATAGTGTTATAAAATATATCAATTGCACAGTAGAACTTTAATATAAGACTTTATCTAAAAGCAAAAACTTGTGTGAAACTGATCATTCACATCTATCACCTTATAGTATGACAACTAATACTAGCAAACTAATTCGTTTAAATGGAATCCCTAATAGTGTTATAAAATACACCAACTTACCTAAAAACGAAACCTTGTGTGAGACATGAAGTCATTTGATACAACATATAGAAAAATTCCAAATTACTAGCTACTACACTTTCAATCAACCATATGCACTAGCTATGTGTTCTTTACTTTATCAACATGCATAACACATTCACATATATAGAAATTCAACCCTAACATTAAAAACTAAAAAAAAATGTTATACCATATTTCTCAATGGTTTTGATGAGAAAACAGAGGACCCTTGGCTTGATATCATCCCCAAAACTAATGGGTTTTGACAAGGCATCACTGTAGGCCTTCATCATGTCCTGCAAATCTCCACGTATAAACCTGTAAGAATTACCATTTAGACCCTGCTTCCTCAGGATTCTTTCCCATTTCCTTGGCGTAATATATGCCCAATTCAGGAATTTCCATGTAGATTTCAACACCACCAAGAGAAAACAAGAAATAAGTATTTTGTATACAACGTCTTCCATATTTTTGAACTAACCCTTTCAGGATCCGTGTCATGTGCTCTTTAAATAGATCAAAGGTTGTTGTTGATGTCATATCAATTAAGATTGTTTTCCAAGAAACAAGATAAGTATGAGGAATTTAAAAAAATCTTTTTGGTTATTATTTTAGAAGTTAATATATCATCATCATATTTTTACTCAAATTATTTTTTGAAGCTACATCTTATATAAATCTGGTGAACTTATATAGGTCAAAGTGTCGTATGCAGTCAAGTGTACTGTGTATTTATAGTGTCTTTTAAAAATTTTAAATTTATTATGTTGAAAGATACAACTTATTTACATTGAATCGTATAATTATTAATATAAAAAAATAGTTACATGATTCAGTGTAAATAAATTATATCTGTTAATATAACAAGTTGCATTTAGTCCCAAAAATTAATGTGTTTTTTGCTTGCAGAATCCTGGATCATTTTTGTAAAAAAAAATGACCATTTTTATGAAGGAAGTTTCACAAGGAACCACTTTTGTAATTTACTCATGCGCATTATAAATGCACATGCACCTGGATGCACATTAGACTCATTCTTTATAGAAAACTGTTTCACAGTGCACATATAATTTTATATTTATGTGTATTTTTAAATATCATCAATTATTTTATTAAAATATATTAGCTTATTATTAATTTTTTTATTCGAAAAGGTTAATCTAACTTTAGCCGTTGATGCACGCTAAAAATAGCACAAAGTGAAAACTGTTAAGCTTTATAATATAATTAGTTAAAATTTATTTTTATATAGTATGCATCTAGACAACTAGAGATAAATAGATTAGTTTTTATAAAAGTTATAACTCAGTATCCATTAAATTTATCGTGCAATTTAAATATATTTTTATAATATGTAATTTGTTTTATCGAATTATATAAATTTTTTAATTAAAATGTGTAACTTATTTTTCATTAATAAAAATTACATGGTTTTGTTAATATAAATGGCATGTTTTAATATAATAAATTGAATATTTTAAATTAACACTTGAGTTAGGAGACCTACTCAAAACTATTATATACTGTTAAACTAACAAAATGTGTAACTTGTTTTTCATTAATAAAAATTACATGGTTTTGTTAATATAAATGGCATGTTTTAATATAATAAATTGAATATTTTAAATTAACACTTGAGTTAGGAGACCTACTCAAAACTATTATATACCGTTAAACTAACAAAATGTTTTTTCAAATAAGGAAGTCAGCAAGCCGCTATTTGTGCAAATATGAGATTGAGATAAATCTTATCCTTTGTGCACTTAATCAATGATTTCATAACCGGTTTGAACCGGATCGGTCAAAAAAAGCTCTAATAATCGCTTTTCAGGTTGAACCGGTTTGAACCGGTCAAAACCGGAAAAAACCGGTTCAACCGGCGAACCGCCTAACAAGAAAAAACCGGTTTTCACCTTCTTTTTTTTTTAATATTTTTAAACTACTTTCTCTCACATTTTCCTCAACAATTTTGATGTGGGATAAATGTATGAGGCGGGATAACCCTTTTATAATATTTCCTCTCACATTTTTTTCCAAAACTTTCGATATGGGATAAATGTATGAGGTGAGATAAAATGAACCAAGATCCACATTCACTCCTTTTATAATACTTCATCTTACATTTTTCTTCCAACACTTTCGATGTGGGATAAATGTATGAGGTGGGAATAATATGAACCAAGGTCCAACTTCACCCCTTTTATAATACTTCCTCTCACATTTTTTCCCAACACTTTCGATGTGGGATAAATGTATGAGGTGGGATAAAATGAACCAAGGTCCACATTCACCCCTTTTATAATACTTCATCTTACATTTTTCTCCAACACTTTCGATGTGGGATAAATGTATGAAGTAGGATAAATATATGAATCAAGTTCCACCTTCACCCCCTTTTATAATACTTTCTCTCACATTTTCCTCCAACACTTTCGATGTGGGACAAATATATGAGGTGAAGTACACTTTTCCCCTTTTATATTGTTTTCTCTCACATTTTCTTTTAACATTTTCGATGTGGGACAAAATTATGAGATTTTATTTTCTCTTACATTTTCTTTTAATATGTACTTGATGTGGGATAAAAATATAAGGTTCACTTTTCCCTTTTAAGTTACTTTCTCTCATATTATTGTGTTGTTTTTTATTATGACCATGACTCAATTGTGTTTTCTTTGATATGAAAAGTTATAAGATATATGTTTAAATTTTTATAGGTGTATATTTATTTTATAGGAAATATCTGAATAAGTCAAAAGCGCCAAAATAATCACGGAAATTATTTTCTTGTCCTTTAAGTTAGCCTAAGTAGTTAGACATGTTTCCAGACTTCCAGTCCTTTTCTACGAACTAATTTTTAAACATATATTTATAATTTGTTCTACACTATTTTTTTTACTATTAAACTGATTTAATTTAATTCATATTATAGCTTTCCTTTTTAATCATAGAAGGGTTTTCTTCACCTTTCTCCATTTAATTATCTACTTGACCATCAATAAATGAAATTGTATAATATGTTATTGTTTCATGATCGTGGTGCACGTTAAAAGTTTTAATTTGTGATTAGGATGTTGAGAGTTATCGGTTCATGAAAAATATTGTATTGTTTTAAAAAGAGACACTTATGTGCAATATTAATATATATTCCCTCCATCCCATTTCAACTTGCACACTTATTTTTTTATCGTGTTTTAGCGAGCGAGTTGTTTATTAGTATTTGAAATAATAAAATGACTATTAAAGATCCGTCTCATTTCAACTTGCACACTTACTTTTTTATCGTGTTTTAGCGAGCGAGTTGTTTATTAGTATTTGAAATGATAAAGTGACTTTTAAAGAGGGGTATGATAGATCTATCTTTCCTCTATTATATGTCTTTTTAAAAATTATTTTATCATTTTAAATACTAATAAAAATCTCGCTCGCTAAAATACGAGAAAATAGTAATTGTGAAGCTTCAAATGGGTCGGAGGGAGTATTATACTGTAATATTTGTACATTTTAAGAAAAGGTGAAAAAAATGGATCCTTCGAGGTCAAGACTCAAGCGGCCAGCTTGACCCGATGGTAGGGACTTGAATCCTGTTATGTAAAACATTATGATGTGCAATAGATTCATATTAATCTACAGTGCATTTTTTTAGTTGTACAGCACATTGTTGTGTTATATTAGATTCAAGTATATTATAAAATTTATATGAATATATGTACAGTGCAACACTTAGGGGTGGGAATAGGCCGGACCGAGCTAGACCTCACATAAAAAAGTCTAGGTCTGATATTTAATTTTGGGCTCAAGTCTGGCCTGTTACCTATCATAGGCTTTTTAAAAAGCCTAGACCAGACCTTTTTATTAAATAGGCCTAGTCTGGAAGCCTTTTAAAAGCTTATATAAAAGATATATTTTTTTACAACCTTATTATGACTACTATTCATTATAAAAAATTCAAAATCGCACCTATAAAAATTTTAAGTGTACAAATAACAAAGTGATTCATCAAATCATCAAAATATACTACTATTAGTTATTAGCATTAAATATTATCTATTTTAGTAATATACTCCCTCTGTCCCAAACTCGATTGGGCAGTCACTATTTGACTCGTGTTTTAGAGAACGAGTTGTTTATTAATAATTGAAATGATAAAAAGATTTTTAAGGTGGAGTATGATAGTGCTACCCTTCATCTATCATATCATGCTTTAAAAGTAATTTTATCATTTCATATACTATAAACAACTCGCTCAATAAAACACGAGCCGAAAAGTGCAATGCCCAATCGAGTTTGGGACAGAGGGAGTATTATTTATAATTATATAGGCCGACTTGTTGGGCTTAAAAGGCCTACGAAAAAACTCAAACCTAGCTTTTAAAATGCTTGAGCCTGGCTTGATTATTAAACGAGCCGAACCGAGTCGAGCTTTACTAGGTCGAGCCGTAAGCCCCTGTCGGGTAGTTTAGCCTATTCCCACCCCTAGTCAACACGGTGTTGTATAGAATAGGATCCAATTTCGATTATTGAGGTAAAAAATATTTTTTTCCGATAATCATGAAAATATCGTGATATCTCTCATTATTATAAAAATGTATTTTTTTCAATCATATTATGAGACCGGGACATAAACTAAAAAAGTTGTACCTTAAAAAATCGGAACATTAATTACTGTGAGACAGGTTAAATTATCAAAAAGAAGTGGGACCCGAAAAAATCGGCCAAAGCCAGTTTTTTTTTTTTTTAAATCATTATTTATTAAAGTGTAAAGTTTAAGCCATGGCATCCCTCTTATTTATTATTTTAATTATTAAAATTTATTAAACAAGCCTCACAATTCTCAAAACTGCTTAATATGTAATGCATATTCCTTTCTTTCTCATTTATCATTCGCAAGTTGCAATTGTTTCATTTCAGTCGCAGCTAAAGACATTGCAATTGTATAGTCATCGGCCATTAAATGCTTTTCTTGTATTGCTCTATATTTTTCAGATAAATAAAAAGTAGGGTTTACAATTGATATATATAACCTACCCAACCTACAATAGGACACTAGTTTCACTCCCATTGGTACAAAAACTAACAAACTATGGAATCTTTTCTTAAAGGAGAATGTTGTCTTCTCTTTCTAAAAAATATTTCTCTCTCAGTTTTGAAATTGCATCTTCACCACGGATCTGTATGGATATGTAAATTTGAAATTTGCTGAGATTTTTTTTTATTGAATATTTTTTTATAGGCTTTGATATTTTGTAAATTAATAGGGTCAGATGTTATTGCATTGATAGACTCTGATATTTTTTAGAAACTTGTAAATTTGTTGAGATTTTTAAATTTGTAAACTGATGGACTCTGATATTTTTTTGAACCTGTAAATTTGTTGACATCTATAATTCTTTTATAAACTGATAAGCTATGATATGTTTTTCACACTTGTGCAAAAAAAAATACAACACAATTTAATAAATTTCTACACATGTTCAATATTTGAAATGATTTGATCTTTTTTTTTTCACATGTTCAGTATTTTTTTTGCCAGAAAATAAAATATAACAAAAAAAGTGTCTTCTTTGGGGCCCGAAAATAAACAAGTATGAATTTATTGGGTCTGAAAATAACAAGAAGGAATTAATAGAGAAACATGGCTCGTGGACGAGGCCAGAAAATGAAAAGGCCCAAAAAGTGACTCGATAATAAGAGGGTCTGAAAATAAAGCCCAGAAATAGCAAGAAATGTACGTCCGACCTGAAATAAAAAGATCTTGAGGGTAAACAAAATTCAAAGTATGTGATATAAAAAATCAAAAAAAGATAAATGGAGGGTATTATGGACCTTTTGTTGCTAAAAGTAATGATCGAAAAGTTTTTATAGCTATCTATATATATATAAAAGGAGAAACCGCCCTAAATTTAGAAACCATTGAATTTTACCGCAAAAAATTATTGCTAAATTTGGAGACGAATTTTTAGAAAAAATATTAACAAATCTTTGTGATAATTTCAAATATTGTGATAATTTCAAATATTGAATTTGAGAAAAAAATCTTTGAAATATCTTTGGAACTTTGAAATATCTTTCTTTCCTAATACATCTACAAAATATATATAAATGAATCCAATATTAAGCAATGTATCTTTAAAAAATATATTAACAAATCTTTGTGATAATTTCAAATATTAGATTTAAGAAAAAATCTTTGGAATTTTGAAATATTTTCTTTCCTAATACATCTACAAATATATATATATATATACAGTTTTGATATGGAGACTAATAGCTTATGTGGCATTCACAAACTAAGCCCTAAACCATAAACCGTAAACCCTAAACCATCAACCGTTCGGGCCAGGTGAACCATGAACCACTTGGGCCGATTTTGAATCGGGTTGAGTTGGGTTCGGACAGGGTAAAAAATCTATTAGGCCCATAGGAGCCCAATATTAAACTTCATATCAAAATCATATATATATATATATAATATATATATATATATATATATATATATATATATATCAATGAATCCAAAATTAAGCAATGTGTTCGACTAATTGAGAAAACCGAACTGACATATTCTTAGCAAAATTTCCAAACTCTTCTTAATAATCAAGTATATCAATAATGTGCGTATACTGATAGTTTAATTCCAAAATTTATTATTTTGAAAAATATAACTTTAACGATTTATTCTTAAAAAGTAGTAAGATTATGTTGAATTTTTTATTTTGAAGCTTTTATAGTAATTTAGAGTGAGAGTACTACAGTGTATTTCAAATTACTTACCTAATGTCAAAAGTAGATGTAAATGTAGGTAGGCTTAGATGATAAAGATAATGCAGAATAGGACAATATACAAAATAATTACACAATTATAATAAACATTTATAACCAATACATAACTATTATAAAAAAACAAAATCACACTAAATATATTTATCACATCATTCTACTTCGAGTTGATTATAAATTTACCGCCGTATATTGAGTTATTGCAGTTCCAATGTGATTTTTCTTTTTTGCATGGTTTCTTGAAAGATTTTTGGTATTTGGTGTATTGATGTGAGTTTTCTTTTTTGCATGGTTTCATTAATTGTATAGTAATAATAATACGATTATATTACAAGAATATTTTTTTTATTAAATTTATTATGAATGTTTTGTACTACTAATATATATCAAACGTGGTTCAGGTCATGTGTTTGGCCAATTTAAACACTTTCCAGGAATTCGATGAAATTAATTAAGCAAATTGATTATTCTTTTTCTTAATTAAACTTTTTTGTCATTTATATGTGAATTTGTGATTATTTTTTGAAGTTTTAATTTTTTTTCTTTCATTTGTGATCAGTTGTGATCTCAAATCTTCGATTAGTTTATCATATTGTTAATTTGTTTTTAATAAGTTGTTGGAAGTATTACAATTATTTTAGGAGGTAACCCTTTTATGCACGTATAAAAAAGTAAAAAAAAAACCCTAATATGACAATAATAATAGAAAGTGTGAAAGAATAAATAGTTTGGGGCTTAATTTATTAAGTTTATCAATGCATTTGGGACCTGAAATTGAGACAAGATTAATATTATGATGGAAAATAATTATATGTGATAAAATAATGCATCCAAGAAAACATTCATACATACCCCCTTGAATTGAAATACCCCGCACTGCAGAAATTAATAGAAACTATCCAGTTGCTAACGAGACTTCAAGTCGGATTTTGGTAGGTTATTACGTCTCTGCTTCGTCCCTTTATTATGTTTCTCCCCCATAACGTTTTTTTTAAGCATTTGATAACACTCTCCGAGACATAATGCAATTAACTGATCAGTCGTCTTCGCAACTGCCTTTCGGTGAAAAGACAATTGTATTCAGAGGTGATTTCCGAAAAATATTGTCGGTCATCCCTAAGAGACGCAGATAGGATATTGTGCGTGCGACGATCAATTCTTCATGTCTGTGGGACGCGTGCACAATTTTGAGATTGACGAATAATATGAGACTCCAGAACGTAAATTCGACTGAAGAATTGGGAGAATTAAAATCCTTCAATGAGTGGATGGCAGCAATTGGTGATGGAACTGTTAGAGACGAGACGATGATGGTGCGGATATCAAAGTGTCTGATGACCTTTTGGTGAAATATGACGACGATCCTATTGGCACGATTGTGAGTAGCACATATCTAGACTTCAAGAATATCGGGAACGACCTCAAATATTTCAAGGACAGAGCCATACTTGCGCCCACTCTTGAGGTCACCGATTCCACTAACTAATACATGATAAACATGAACGACTATGAAGCAAGAACGTATTTGAGTTTCGACAGTGTGTGCAAGTCTGATACGAATGTTGATATACTGGTCGATTTACATACGTCAGAGTTCTTGAATAACTTGAAGTGTTCCGACGTCCCCAATCATGAATTGATTTTGAAAGTTGGAACTCCAGTTATGTTGCTTAGAAATATAGATCATTCGATGGGATTGTGTAATGGGACTAGATTGGTCCTGACAAGACTGGGTGACCATGTACTGGAAGACAAGGTCATAACCGGAAGCAATTCGGGTGAGATGATGTTAATCCCCAAACTTTCCCTGACTCCTTCAAACCCGAGGCTGCCGTTCAAGTTTCAGAGGAGACAATTCCCGCAAATTGTCTCATATGCAATGTCGATAAACAAGAGCCAAGGACAATCACTTGCAAATGTTGGCATATTTTTTAAGAAACCGGTTTTCAGTCAAAGTCAGTTCTACCTGGCAGTTTCGAGAGTCACCAATCGCAAGGACTTGAAGATTTTGGTGTGCGGCGATCATGAGCAATCAGCCAAAAAAATAAAAAAAATCAATTTTTAGAGAGATTTTCCGGAATATGTAGCCATTTTAAATTTTGGTTAGTTGTTATCTGCTTTCACTTACATTTCGGTGTGTTTTGAGATTTTTAGTACTTAACGAATGGATTTAATTTAAAATTGTGTATTAAATATGAATTAGCTAAAACGTTATTATAAAGAGTTTTCCAAAAACCATATTACTCACTATTAAAACAATTGTTCAACTACAACCGTGCATAACAAGGGTTCATTTACCAGTTACAGTAATATTATAGGATTTTGTATTTCCTAGTAAGTTACTCAAAATTTATAAACTATAATTTTAAATTTTTATAAATACAAATGTATTTTTTAATATAACGTAAGGAATATTGAAAAAAATAGATGGGGATCATTATTCTAGAGTAGATTTTGTATGAAAATATTATATTTCACATACCATAATATAAAAGGCTCATACCGGCCCAACAACCAAAGTCAAGATATCAGCCCATATTGGCCCAAATTCATATATTTTCACGTCTGAAAATTTTCACATAATACTTTATTTTATTTTAATGGTTTTACATGCAATCGATGAACAATCTGATTAGCTGGTTGTTTATAAATATTGGTTCAAGTTAATAGTGATATAAATTTCATAATCAAGAAACCAAACGGTATGAGTCTATGAAGTAGGAGGAGAGACGTTTGACGAGTGACTGGAAAAGGGAGGAGTGGTATGGTCATATAAAATTCAAAAAAATATTTACATCAAATTATTAAAGAGTTCATAAATTTTATTTAGTTAAATATTTTAATAATTTATAACCTAATTAAAAATTATACGTTAAAGCTCTTGAAATATTTATTAGATGCTGGAGCTTATATACTTTTAAAATAAATTTGATTAATCTAAAATTTTAAAAAAAGTTTACATTAAATTATTAAAGAGTTCATAAATTTTATTAGTTAAATATTTAATAATTTATAACCTACTTAAAAATTATATGTTATACCTTTTGACATAATTTATTAGATGCTGGAGCTTATATGCTTTTAAAATTAATTTAGTCAAATGAAATTTTAATTAATGATACCTTTTATGTTAAGATCATTTTCACACTTTCCTTTTCTATTTGTCCCTTAATAATTTTCACACTAAAAGCAAAAAAAATAAAATTACCCCTTCCCCTCACAAGTCACAACATACTTTTTTTTAAACACAATTAACTTACAATCACATGTACAATTAAATTGATTTAATAGAAATATTCTAATTTTATCATTTATAATAAAGCGAAAAGCAATTATTTAGGGTGTATCATTTAAGTGTAAAAAGCAAAAAATACTCATGTATTTCATATAAAATACACAAAATACCTCTGTCTTATAATATATGCATATAACCCCTTTGTGTCTCATTAGAGTATGCACATTCTCCTCATGTGTTTATGTAAATGTATGTTTCATGTGATGTGAACAAAACATCCCAGTATTTCAATAAATGTATTAAACTCTCTTTTGTTTCATTAAAATAATTAATGCTAAAGGTGTCCTTTTATGTTGATCTTTTTTTTTAAATATATTATTTTTTGTATACTTATGGTTCATTCATCAATTAATAATGTTTTTTTAATACTTAGTATAAGTTTAGGTGATATATATATTTTTTTTTACTTATGATTCATTTTGCATTTAGAGTTTTTGTTTGGACGAATTCATTAAACTAAAAAGTTAATGAAAAAGACTATAAAAAAATCTACTACAATTAATAAAAAGTATATGAATAAAAAATACAGATATATTAGATTAAATAAAAGATATATGCATTAAACTCAAAATCACATTTTATGAATCACAAAGGAAATTTTGTTTTTTTTAATAAACTTGAGTCAAATGCTAGGTCTCACCAAAAACGAGTGACACACATTCTCTATTTAAACATGACGAAAGAATATTTTGTGCCTATTTTAATAAAATACAAGAGAATTATATATGTTTATTGAAACATATATGATATGAGTGGATCTCATGTGCACCCATCTAAAAAATGGGCCGCACCTATTACTTAATATATTCAGTTCCGTAAATTGTAATATTTGGATGTAGTATAGCTAAACATTCCTTTTTCAAATAAAAGTCCAAGGTTTGATATTTAATTATTTTCTTTTTTTCCCCCCAAATTTTGCCACAAACGAGTAGTTAGGTCATTAAAAAATAAAGAATTGGGTAAAAATAATAATACACTTATATTAAAACATGCAACTACCTAATATTGAATCGTGCAACCATATAACATAAAAACATGCAATTAGCTAATACAGTAACATACAACTATATAATACAAAAACATGCAACTAGCTAATACAGAACCGTGTAACTAAAAATTGTAGAAACATGCAACTAGCCAATACTAAACCGTGCAACTACAAAACATAAAAACATGCAACTAGTTAGTACAAAAACATACAAATGGCTAATACTAGAACGTGCAACTATATAACACAGAAACATGCAACTATATAACACATAAACATGCAACTAGCTAATATTGAACCGTGCAACTAGAAAACATAAAAAAATTAAAGTTACATGTTTTAATAATATGAAGTTGCATGTTTCTTTATAGACAACTGAAACATTTCAAATAGTCTTAAATGTTTAAACCTTAAGTAGTATCACTTTGTATTTTTATGTGATTTAATTTAAATAACAAAAATTCATACTCTACTTAAAAAATATATTGAGATAGAGATTGAATATCCTATGAATGCCTATTTTAGAACTTTGCATACGGTTAATCATTGTGGAGATGACTAATATCATAACTTAATTGAAATGCTCTTTCAAAACTGCATCTTATCCTAGGCATACACCGGGTTTGGAACTGTTTGGTCAAGCCTAGTATCAATTTCTACATTTTGTGTGCTTTAATACAGCTTTCATATTTTATATAGCCTATCTATTTTTCCTAAAGACCATGAAATTTCTCTAAGTGTACATATTTTCAATCATAACCGCTGCATAAAAGTCTTGAGCAGCCACTAGACCTTTCATATAAGACTGTCTAGTTTTCCCAAAGACCATTAAATTTCATATTATCTAACTATTTGCCAAATTTTTTTTTGAATTTTCAAACATAAAAAATCCATTCAATGTTTATCAACTTTCAGCATGGCTCAATTTTCTAATCATTTTCTAAACGATGAAACATATTCTCATACACCATTTCTCAAATACTTGGTGTGCACTAATTAAAGCATGAAGAATCACAATATATTATCAATTTAGCTAGGTTAATATCTAATGCTTGTACTAAATTTACAAATATTAAATGTAAATGAATAAAAAAATGGCAGTTTACTGAATTGCATAATTTGATTGTAGGATTGCAGGTTGATTGAATTTTATATCTATATATTATGAATTTAGCTAGGTTAATATCTAATACTTGTACTAGATTTACAAATATTGAATGTAAATTACTAAATGTGGGAATGTACCCTTCTTCTTAACCTACTCTATTGTCAATAACAAAGTATTTTTATGAAATGGGCCGAGTCATTTCACAATCTAGCAGCATATACATATTGGGCCTAAATATGGGCTGTTATGAGAGAAAATTACCAAATAATAGTACTTATGTCAAGTAATTGTTTGTTTAGTTCGTTGGGCAAGAATAAGTGTTCTTCATAAATGCAAGAAGTAAATTTGCAAGAAGTTTGGTATGATATGAATTCTCTTGGTATTTTGGGGTCATAAATGCCCTCTATTTATAGTGTGAGGGAGAGTGAAGCTCACTCTCCCGATTTACAAGTACAATGGGCCGAAAGTCGGCCTGCAAAATATTAAATGCTAAAGGTTTGATTTGATCTGTCCTTAGAGGTCACGGGAGGTCGCCCGAGGTTTGGCGACCCCGCAGACCTCGCTTGCACGTCAATCAAGGTAATTCCTGGATTTGCATAGAATTAGTCGTTTAAGTACACTGAGCGGTCATTCACTGTCTTCCTTTGCTGATTTATCTCTGACTTAGGGATGGTTTAGGAAAAATCTTATGCACTAATTCTCTGACGCACGTCTTGTAGTAGTTAATGCTCCGTCCTTGGGACCTCCCGAGGCCATCGAGCTCGTGGCGGATGAGGTCGCCCGAATGTACCTCGTCATGTGAGATACGAGGTATTATACTTAAGGAAATTTACAAGCTTCCTTAGGTCTTTCAATTTGCTGACACTTGAGTTTGGGCCCACGGCGCGCGATATGCACACAACATTATGTATAGTTCATATTTTTAATTTAATTAACTCAAAACACAAAATATTGTTTAGTATAAATCTACTCATATATTAATTTGTATGTTTGTGTTCTTTTGTTTTAACAATCAACTTTACTAATTTAATATTATAAGAGCAACTTATGAGTTAACATAGTACTTGACATGTAATATAAAATAAATACTTTATTTGTTTTTTACACGTGAATTAGTTTTTCAACTTTCTTTTGGATGTAATTTACTTTTATCGTTGAAATTTTATGACTTAAATTATGTATATTTTAATATTTTTTATTATCATTAAAATAATATTTTTTTTAGCCCACTCCTCCATCAGTTTCTGGACCCGTCCCTACCTGCACGCTATGACAACCACGGCTATTTATTGCTACTCAATAACTTTCTTAATTAATTTGTGTGGAACACCTAAAATCAAAAATAAAATGTTACGGATTGAGTGCTTCGGAATCAAGAATTTCTCATATACCAACCTAAGACAAAACTCCAACTCCAAAATGAGTCATGATTCCAAAAGGAAGAACTCCAAATTTCAATTTAATAAAATTAAAACTTTAAGTTTGTGACGAATAAATTAACAAGAAAATAAAGGCCAGCCATATAAACGTATAATAAATTCACCAACATAGACTAATTTTTTTTTTATAGAAAATTATGTTCAATCCGGAATGTCATTGAGAAATGATGAGTAGTGAGACATGGAAGCAAGCTAGTTGTGGCCCTGTTATCTAAATTGTATGCATATGCATTCCTTCATGCAAAAGTGTTGTATATGGAATTTGGATTAATCGTTAGGTATATATTCCTTCGGAGGTTCACCAAATTTGTCTCCGTCGATTCCTTTATTTTCATCATTCTAGCCAACTTAAATCTCCTGATTCCACCCCGAACCCCAATCCAAGAGTAAAACAAAACCCGACTAAATGAAATTGCAAACTGATACAGCACGGAAAACGTGATACAATTTGCAAGGATTAAACCTTACATGAGAATAATCTCATTTTTTTCATAAATCATCAAAAGCTCCTTTACAATGATCGTGAGACACCTATTTATAATCGATAAACTAAAACCACCCACTAACTTAATTAAAACATATATAAAATTCTAAACTATTAAATATAAATAATAAATAAATATAATATTATCTCCATCATTCTCTCTCTTCGAAAAGATTCGTCCTCGAATCTGCAATAATATTATCTCCAGCAGTATAATAGAGGCAATAACATGCTCATCTCCAAAAAACGCAAAAATAAAATTAATTAACACTGCAAGAAATTTGAAGTCAAACACATCTGCAATACGGACGTGACCCAAAGTCTTAAGACGATAAGCAAGTTGGGGTACCAGAAAAGTGGCAAAATAACTATCTATAAAAAAATAATAGCAATTAATTTCATGCATAGCCATGAAATAAAAGTCCAACGTTTAGTCCTTCATTATCAGTTGTTGGAGGCCCAAGTATCAGCCCAAATTAAGTGGCCCAATACGTTGACCAATAAGGGTAGAAAGTGGCCCATTTCCACAAAAATATTCAGGAGGCCTAAGGAACTCATTAACCTCACGAAGCCTGCTTCTACCATTAACGTGAGTAGGCCCAAGATGCTCTTTAATCACCAAAAAAGGAAAAGGCCCACGAACGTATTAGTGCCCACGACTCCATGAGCGGCCGCGATATCAGAGAAATTAACGGCCATTGTTGCGGCAAAGCCTTGGATCGACGGTTAAGATGGGGTGGCGAGATGAAGGTGAAAGTGAGACAGGGGTGGCTGGATCGAGATCAGATGGCGGGTCTGTTGCATCAGCAATCACGACTGCCAAAATTGGAGATAGTGATGGTAATGGCGCCGACAAATCCAGCCTGAGTTCGTCCCATTGGCAATAACAGTCGAAATTTCCATCGACGGCATCAGTCAATTGAGACCAGAGGAGATCAAATTTTTCCTCAATATTGTAGTCTAGTGTCATCATTGATACTTCCACATGACTCTGAATCTCCTCTATGGAATCGACTGCAAGTCCCTTTCCCTTAGCAAATTTCGGTGCCATTGTCCAGGAGCGTTGTCAGACATTGGATACCAACTGACGAAGACAAAAGACGTGATACAATTGCAAGGTTAAACCTTATGAGAGAATAATCTAATTTTTCCATAAATCATCAAAGCTCTTTTACAAAGATCTTGAGACGCCTATTTATAATCGATAAACTAAAACCACCCACTAACTTAATTATAACATAAATAAAATTTTAAACTATTAAATATACGACTCTAATCATATGCCCGCAGGTGGGCACAAACTTATATGTCCATAGCTTATGTGGCACGTCACATATGCAAAGTCCCCACTATTATTTAATTAGAGTATTTAATTAATTCAATCTTTTCATTTATATATATTTCATATTTTACAAAATTTTATTAATTATATTAAACTTTTTTACCGACTCATATTTCAATATTTCATATTGTCAATTTAAACCCGCAGTCCATCTATGCCAATTAATGACTAATTTAATGTATAATTACTTTTTTCTGAAACGGTATAATTATTAATTTAATAATTTTTTTTTAAAGAACTGTATATTGATTTTTATAGATATGATGAGATTTTATAATTAATTTATAAATGGTGGAATTTAGATATTATATGAATCAAGAAAGGAAAACATAGTCTGAATACAGCATCAAAGAAACTTTCTAATTGATGATCGCAAAAGAAACTTCCTAATTGATTGGATTGTGAATTTGGCCACTTTGATACTTTTAAGGTTATCTCCTATTTTAATTTATTCTTCAATTTTATTTTATATATTAGGAAATTACAGATATGTTGTTTCAAAAAAAAAAAAAAAAGAAAAGGAAATTTCAGATACGTGTAATCCAATGGTCTCTTATAAATAGAGACTAAGACTAACGAATACATCTAATTATCAAAACTTGTTTTTCTCTGAACTTGTCTATTGAGAATAGTCTTCGATTCGATTAAAGGTATGTGTCTCAACCTCAATTATATTTGCATATGCACATCATGTATTTATGAATTGTTCTTACTGATTACTAATTTACTTTTAATTTTTGCTCGTATTAATTAATACATTATTGTTATGGTATGTACTGATGCACTACATAGTGAAAGAAGTGAGACTTTAACTAATCAGGTTTTGTATGCTATTATGCTTTATACACGGATCGAATAGAAGTAACAAGGTTGTGTTTTTTTCATCCGTCAACTTCCCCAGATTGCTTTATTATTGGCATTACAACACCAGGTGATGATGATGGCATGAGAACTGATATACTTAGATGCGATGTTGGGTGGGAGAGTGTCGCATACAGGAATGAGAGTGATCATGAATTTTTAGTTTCCAATTTTGCCCCTGTTTTACATCATGGACTAGTATACTTTTTGGGTGTGAGAGAAGATGTTGCAACTTTGGATATCGAGCGTGGTGCATGGACTGTCTATCCTAAGTCCCTTGAATTTCGTAAGCTTCGAACCCGGATTAAACGACAGTATTTGCTCAAAATCAATGGAGATAAAGATACCTTGTATGCTGTCTTAATGATACACGAAAGGGAAATGGTCAACGTATTTAGACTCTTGGAGCCGGAGATGAAGTGGGAGAGAACGAGAGATTTGGGGGACAAGAGCTTTGAGTTCACGAAGCAAATTAGTGAGCCAAACGAGTTCGGATGCAGCATTGGCGAGCATCGATACTCGGACTCACAACTTGAACGAGCCACAGTGGGTTGCTTCTTGGCACTCCATCAGACGAGATTACCTCCGAGAAAGATGGAGTATCCATAGGTCGAACATCGAGTTTCAACACACCGAGCCTAATCAGCATCTGAATAACCGACAATAGAGGAGTCCAGACGATGAGTGAAGTCGAGGCCAAAATGTATAGTGCCTTTGACATAGCGAAGTATGCGCTTGACTGCCGAGAAATAGTCCTCCGTAGGAGCATGTAAAAATTGACTGACCAGATTAACAGCAAATGAGAGATCTGGGCGAGTAATAGTGAGGTATTGCAAGGCACCGGCCAAAGAGCGATATAGAGTAGGATCACTGAAAGGAGCTCCGGAACTGACAAGCACCTCACCAATCGCAAGAGGTGTTGCAATGGGCTTTGAGTTAAGCATTTTAGCACGATCCAAAATATCACCAGCATATCTAGATTGACCAACAAATAATCTGGTAGATGTGTAGGAGACCTCCAAACCGAGAAAGTTATTCAACTTCCCAAGGTCCTTAATAGCAAATTATGCATGAGTTCGATCTATGAAACGACGAAGCATGGAAGGATCATTGCCTGTCAAGATGATGTCATCTACGTAAAGAAGTAAGAAGATGACAGAGGCACCCTGATGAAGAGAAAAGAGTGAAGAGTCGGAGCGGCTAGCAAGGAAGCCGAGACTGCGCAAGTAGGCGCTGAAACGCTGAAACCAAGCAAGAGGAGCTCGACGGAGACCATAGAGTGCCTTTTTAAGACGACATACTTGATCGGGAAACTGAGGGTTGAAAAAACCCGGAGGTTGAGCCATGAAAACCGGCTTATGGAGGACACCATTCAGAAAGGCGTTCTTGACATCCAGCTGATGAAGGGGCCATTTATTCTGAACAGACAAGGCTAAGATAACATGAACTGTGGAAGCTTTGACAACAGGAATAAAGGTATGTCCGAAATCGGTGCCCGAAATTTGTGTGAAACCTTGAGCTACAAGACGAGCCTTGTGGCGCTCAATTGAACCATCAGAATGATATTTGGTTCGAAAAACCCATTTCGAGCCAACAATGTTAGTATCCGGTGGACGGGGAACGAGATCCCAGGTTTGATTGGAACAAAGAGCATCAATTTCTTCTTGCATGGCTGCAAGCCATTCAGGAGACTTAGCAGTCGATTTGAAACCACGAGGTTCAGATGATGCCAAAAGAATTGAAATAAGAGAAGTAGTGGCAATATCAACTGGATACCGAGGTTGAAAATACCAGATCGAGCACGAGTAGTCATAGGATGGGATGATGATGAAGACGGGGCAGGCTACTGCTGCTGAACAGGAGGATTACTCGGAGGAGCAGGAGGCTCAATAGATGTAGATTCCGGGGAATAAGTGGTGTCCGGACATAGAGTACACGGGGAAGGCCGTGTTGTTTGAGATGCAGGCTCAGAAGAAGAAGCTGGTACAACAACCAATGGTGGACCGGCCTCCAAAAAAGTGGAGATTTCAAGAGTTGATGTCATTTTCTACCGCGGATCCTAAGAAGGGGAAGAGAGTTTCATCAAACTGTGCATGACGAGTGGTGAAAATACGAGAAGTGGTAGGATCATAGCACAGAAAACCCTTGTGCGAGCTACTATAGCCCAAAAAAATGCAAGGAAGCCTGCGAGGCATTAACTTGTTAGCAGCATAGTCACGTAAATAAAGAAAAACACGACAATCAAAAGGCTTAAAATTATAGTAACTAGGTGTAGTATGAAAGAGAAGCTCGAAAGGCGACTTGTTACCCAAAAGAGATGATGACAATCGATTAATAATGTGAACTGCAGTGGCAAAGGCATCAAACCATAGAGTGGCCGGAGAATGAGAGTGAAACATCATGGATAATCCTGTTTCAGAGATATGGCGATGCTTGCGTTCAGCTCGTCCGTTCTATTGTGGTATATAAGGGCACGACATGCGATGATGAATGTTATTTGAATGCATAAAAGTACGAGCACTGTATTAACAAATTCAGTGCCACCATCACTCTAGATAACCTTAATCGTGCTAGAAACTGATTGCACACAAATTTGTGAAAACGCACAAAGACATCGAAGAACTCAGACTTAGCACGTAATGGGTATATCCAGGAAAATCGAGAATAATCATCAACAAATGCACAGTAATATCGAAAGCCATCAGAAGTAGTAATCGAGGCTGGTCCCCATAAATCACAGTGAATAATATCAAGCACAGAAGCAACGCATTTCTCATTCAAATTAAAGCTCAAACGTTTGCTCTTGGCCAATTGGCAAGAAGAGCACAAAGTAGGATTCGGTAATAACGATGAAACCGACAAGTATCCTAATTTATTCAAATGGGAAATAACTGAAAACAGGACATGCCCCAAACGTAAGTGTCATAAATCAAAGCTAGCTTTTAAATTACGAGAATGTAAAGTAGCTACAGGTCCTGGAATGCTCTTTTCCAGCACGTACAACCCCTGTTCACGCCTTCCTTGAGCCAAAACCTGCTTGGTCTAATTATTCTGAATTTTAAAGGATTTATTAGAAAAGATAACATCCATTGGAAAATCAGAGGTAAGCTTGCTAATCGTTAATAAGTTTTTAGTCAGCTGCGGAACAACCAACACATCAAGCAGTTTAACATTATCAGATAATCCACGATAACCAACATGAGAAATAGGAAGTGAATTTCCATTACCCACAATAACTCGACCATCACCATTGTAGCGTTCATAGGCATCCAAGGTAGACTGTTGTGGCGTCATGTGAGCAGAAGCACCCCGAATCCACATACCAGTCAGAGTTGGCTTCCGATACATTGCAAGGCTGAGTGAAATCCTGAGCAAGACGAGCAAGATGAGCCGAAGGTGGATTTGAAGGAATGACAGCCCGAGCTTGAAAAAATTGAGGGCATTTGTCCGTGTAGTGTTCGCCCCTCCAGATTTGGCAACGAGAGACATAAGTTATGCGACCCCCACGACCTCCCTTGTTGGCATTGCTTCGACCCCCATTGGACGATCCACGTCCAGAATTTCCACGCCCAGAATTTCCGTGAGATGAAGAACCACCAGAATTAGGGTTACGACTTCCGTTAATGTCATCAAACGCGGCAGGGGCCGCAACCGGGCCCTCCATAGCCCGCATCATGATGTCATACTGCTTGGCTTGATGCAATAGGTCATGAAACGAGGGCACGGGAGAGAGGGCCAACCGAGTGTCGACGAAATTCATGAATTGCGGGCCGAGCCCACGCAAGAATCAATGAGTTTTGTCTGCCTCCTCCACTGGTCATCCAATAGCAGCCAACTGATTGCATAGGTTCTTTAATTTCCGAGCAAATTCATCCACAGTAAGAGAATCGCGGCGAAGGGCAAAGAGTTCAGCACGCAGTTGATTTGCTCGTGAGAGAGTGGAGTGAGCGAAGACGGCTTCAAGAACTAGAAATGCCGCCCGAGATGTCTTGCAACCCAGAATTTCCGGCAATGTTTCTTCTGTGAGCGATGCCCCCATGACCGAGAGTATATTCTTGTCCTTCATACGCCAAGAGGCGATGTCAGTCGCTGTCGCACCGGCAGCGGCCGTTTGTTCAAGCGTCGAACCATCAACAAAACCCTCGATATCAAAACACATAAGCATAGCGTCACCCCTAAATAAAGACGACTTAAAGAGGGATTTAACGAGGGATTTAAAAAAAGAATACTATTTGGTGAGGGTTTTAACGAGGGAAATGGGCTCTCTTTAAAATGCTCGTCGCTAGTTGATTAACGAGGGAAAAATTGGGCCCTCGACAAAAAACAAGGACTTTTAACGAGGGCTGTCAGAATTCCCGAGGGCTGGCAGACCCTCGCAAAATTTGATGCAAAATCCCACGTGAACACCCATCGGCAAAATCACAAATAAATTAAAAGAATATTTCCACTGCTCTTCTTTCTCGATGGTTTTGCAAAGATCAAATGACTTTCTTCTTCAAATCGGAAATGGAAAAGATCTTGAACGCCGGCTCGCCGAGTTTTTAGCATTGTTGATTGTGAAGAAGAATCGCCAGATCCAAGCGTCTAAATCTGAAATTTTCGCAGATCTATACGAATCGCGAGCATACGTCATGATGTTGTTGAAGCCTTTAGCTCCAGCGCCACCTAGTTCCATGCGCGGTGCCAACGACAGCGTCGCCACCGCCGGAAAGAGAGGGAGTAGAAAACCCTTTCAGATACGACGCCGTTTTATCAAACCCGGAGGTCGATTCTCCATAATTGCGCGGGTCAAAGCGGAGAATGGACACAAAATCGTTGTTCGCGGCGAAAAGACATTCATTGTCGTGGATGCGGAGGTCGTTGCGGAACCACATGACGATGGAGCGACAGGTGGCGCGGGAGGGGTTGAGGGGCGGAGAGGGTTCAGGGTATTAATAGTGTTCTGGAGAGGGTTTGTGGAAATTGTGGATTTGAACAAGGCTTTTGCAGTGGAGAGGGAAAATTTGCAGGGAAGTGGGAAGATGAGATGGATATAAGAAAATGGAATTGATTGATTAATAATAGTTTTGTACAACGTGTGCCTCTTATAGAGGAAATACAAGACTAGGTCAACATACAATAATGAGTAAAGATACAAATCAATGCCCCCAAGGGCATAGCCAAGTGGTAAACTTTGTGGTGATGTGGGGAGAAGTTCCCCGACAACTCAAGTTCGAACCCCTTGTGAGACAAATTCTCCATTGAAATATTATGGGGGTTTGTCCTGAGGATTGAATCATGTTGGCTCTCTCCCACAAGTGTCTGCCACTTGGGCACATCCTTCGATTTACAACCCGCCCGGCTGAGGGGCCAACGGCACGGGTGGGGGAGTTTCTCGTCTCTTCCTCCCAAAAAAAAAAAAAAAAATACAAATCAATATACATTAATTACTGAATAA
Organism: Stenogyne calaminthoides; assembly: GCA_037126765.1. Taxonomy (NCBI): domain Eukaryota; kingdom Viridiplantae; phylum Streptophyta; class Magnoliopsida; order Lamiales; family Lamiaceae; genus Stenogyne; species Stenogyne calaminthoides. Next base: position 22,967,150 of record JBBCBC010000032.1, read on the forward strand.
ATTAGTTCCGGATTAGTGGGAGACTAATTCCTAATAATGGATTCCAAGTTTAATTTGAATATGAAATACAAGTTTAAATTAATATTGTCTGAGTGCCCCGTGAAGATGTCAGAAAAAAGTGGGCGAGCCCTAGTTATATTTCGGTCAAGATTTGCCGTGGGTTGAATTCCCTCGTTAAATTCCTCTTTAAATTGTCCCAACGTTAAAACTCTATGTTTTATTTATCCTCTTTAAGCCCCCTCGTTAAATAAGCTTGTTTTTGTAGTGCATCGAGTTGGTGTTTCCAAAGCAGGTAATTAGGGGAAGTTAACTTGACAGGACCGGATGGATCATGGAGTTAACAGGAAGTGGATCAGGTGTGGGTTGAGATGTGGCCATGGCGACAACGAGAAGGAGAGGAGAAGTCTTTATTTAAGGATATGATACAATGATTTACAAGGAAAATAAATTAAATAATTAATCAACTATACATTAAATGTCGGTTAACTAATTTGCCACTAATTACTCAATTATGTACAATTGACTAATTATTCTTAGTGTCAATTTAACATGATTATATTTCTTTTTCGTTCGTTTCAATTAGTGACCCATTTTTTGTTTATATTTAAATCCATGTTGTTTCTTCTATTCTATATCTTTATTACTTTTAGCCAAGGCCAAAATTGTTTCAACAAGTCATTACATTTGCAATAGTTGGATTCCAGATTGCTTAGTTATACTTATACATGCATGAGTCAAGGAATTTGAAAGGAATATAGGTAGTAATGAAAGAAGAAGAGTAACTAATTTTATACAAAGTAATGGGATGTACGAGTATAAAACAAGCTTAGCCAAAACGGGCTCCTAGCACCCACAATAGATAGATGAAAATCCATCAATCGACTCATCTCTTCTGCTAAGACGCGTCCTTTTGAGCTGCATGAGTTCACCAAACAGCGAGTGATTGTTCACTGGCCAGCTAGATATCTTACAACTTTCTCGGTTGTTGCTGTTTTTATATATTTATAGATGTCTATTGATAGAATAAGATAATCAAGAATATCTTCTGCTCAATTTATGGGATTCAGCTTTGATTATTTCTTGTAGATAAAGAATCGTATATATTATTTCCTTATATGCAGATTGTAGAGGTGTATATATTTCACACTTTGCACACATTATTCATTATGATGAATAAAATAATTATCCACATGGTATCAGCCTAAAATTAGGATACCCAAACCCTAATCTTCTTCTGGTCTCATCGCGCCTCTCTCAACGTCGCGATATTCTCTTTTTTCTTTTCTGCCCTCTCGGCGTTTACAGCCCTCACGACAAAAATAATTATCCGTCATATAATTAATTTATGTCCCTATCACAGAATTCACAGTCATATCCATATCTCTCGGTCACTATTTTATCTTTCGCCTCATCAATGGCTGTCATCTTCACTAGGCCTGCATACGACGCTCCTTCTCAGCCTGTTGCAGCTTATGTTACATACCCGACGGATGATTCGTCTAAAAGTGTTGCTAACTTAGCCGAGGCCTTCTCCGCGGGTTGTCAGGTCTCTTCGTCGCCACTTTCGAATTGGTATCTTGACACAGGAGCATCAGCTCACATGACTTCAGGTCCTTCATCTCTCATTTATGTTATTCCATATTCAGGTACTGATTACGTTATTGTTGGCAATGGTGCTCGTTTAGATATTTCTCATGTTGGTACGTGTATTCTGAATGAATCAATTACTTTGTATGATGTCTTGGTTGTCCCTGGAATTACTAAAAATATGTTATCTGTGAGCAAGCTTACTGGGGATTCTGCAGTTGATGTCCTATTTAGTATTGACTATTTTGAAATTCGTAGTCGAACAACCAAGGATATTTTGGCCCGTGGCAGGCCCAAAGAAGGACTTTATGTGTTTGAAGGTGTTTTGCCCGCTCTTGCTGCTTCTTGTTTATCCCCTCGATTGACTGCTTCCTTTGAATTATGGCACTCTAGATTAGGCCATGTTAGTTTTGATACTATTTCACTGTTGAATAAAATTGGACAAGTTTCCGTTACTTCTATTTTGCCAAAACCATCTATTTGTGCTTCTTGTGAAAAGGCCAAGAGCAAGCGTTTGCCCTTTGATCGGAATCTTAAACGTTCTGCTTGTGTTTTGGATTTGGTACATTGCGATCTATGGGGACCAGCCCCAGTTAATTTTGTTTCTGGGTTTCGGTATTACGTAATTTTTGTTGATGATTTCTCTCGTTTCACGTGGTTTTATCCACTAAAATAGAAATATGATTTTTATGAAATTCTGGTTCGATTTCACAAGTTTGTCTCCAATCAGTTTAATTGCTCTATTAAGACATTTCAAAGTGATGGTGGAACTGAGTTCACAAACAGAAAGGTGCAGACTTTCTTTCAGGATATTGATATTAGGCATACTATCTCTTGTCCTTACACTCCATCACAAAATGGAAGAGCTGAACGTAAGCACAGACATGCCACTGAAACCGGACTTGCTATTCTTTTTCATGCAAACGTTCCATCTCAATTTTGGGTTGAAGCATTCAGCAGTGTAGTATATACTATAAATCGTCTTCCATCAAGAGTTCTGCATGGAAAATCTCATTTTGAAATGTTTTTCAACGTTTCTCCTGACTATGGGGTTTTTCATCCTTTTGGTTGTCTGGTTTTCCCTTGTCTTCGAGATTACGTGGCAAATAAATTTGAACCTCGCAGCTTACCTTGCATTTTTATGGGATATAACAACATTCATAAAGGGTTTCGGTGTCTCGATCCTCACTCTTTCCGCACTTATATTACTAGACATGCAAAGTTTGATGAGCTATGTTTTCCCTTTTCTAATGACTCTTGCAGACCTTCAAAATTGTCTCCTTCTTTATTTGAGTATATTGAGTCTTTGCCACTTACTCAGACAGTCTTACCACCCACAGATGTCTTGCCACCCTCAAATGTCTTGCCACTTAAAGACAATTTCAAATCGCCTTGTACTTTATGTGAGTGTCCAACTCCAACTCAAGTCTTGGAAGTGCAACCAACACCTGAATCCCCGCCTCCCGTCTTGTTTGATCGTGGCTCGGCTGCTCCTCAGCCTCCTAATGATGTCCAACCGCCTCAAGTCACAAATATTCCACCACCACCAGCGTCTCATCGTATGGTCACTCGAGCCAAAACTGGTATATTCAAACCCAAACATCTCACTTATTATGCCGAAACAGCTTTGTTCACATCTATTATTTCTACTCGTGAGCCAAAGGGGTTTAAATCAGCTGCAAAGCATCCGGAATGGCTGGCTGCTATGGATGAGGAGCTTTCTGCTCTTTACTTGAATAAGACCTGGGATCTTGTACCTCGTCCACCCAATACTAATGTTGTTGGTTCAAAATGGGTGTTTCGTACTAAATATTTGGCTGATGGCTCCATTGATCGACATAAGGCTCGTCTTGTGGCTCAGGGTTTCACTCAGTTACCTAGTTTTGATTACTCCCACACTTTCAGTCCGGTTGTTCGGGCATCCACAGTTCGGGTTGTTCTCTCTTTAGCAGTAATGCATAATTGGCCTCTCCATCAGCTCGATGTTAAAAATGCCTTTCTGAATGGAATTCTTCCTAAACCTGTCTATATGGAACAACCGCCTGGGTATGCAGATCCTAAGTTTCCAAATCATGTCTGCCGACTGAAGAAAGCTCTTTACGGACTTAAACAGGCCCCTCGTGCCTGGTTTCAACGATTGAGTGATTTCTTACTCAGTATTGGCTTCACTTGTAGTCGATCGGATTCTTCCATGTCCATATATATCATGGGCAAGTCTATTCTTTATTTGCTTGTCTATGTTGATGATTTTATTCTAACAGGGAATTCTTCAGAGTTATTGTCATCCTTTATTTCTCGTCTTCAACGAGAGTTTGCTATCAAGGATCTTGGGAAGCTTAGCTATTTTTTGGGTCTTGAAGTTACATATACTGCAAACGGTTTATTTCTGAATCAAGCTAAGTATGCTCGAGATATTATCAAACGGGCTAATCTTGAAGATGTTAAGCCTGTTTCTACTCCATTGGCGGATGGTTTTCAATTGTCCTCGAGTGGTGCTCCTTTTGAAGATCCAACTTTGTATCGTTCTTTGGTTTGAGCTCTTCAGTATTTAACTATCACTCGCCCAGATCTTTCTTTTGCTGTGAATATGGTGAGTCAGTTTCTTCAACAGCCTACTATTGATCACTTTCAAGCAGTGAAACGTATTCTTCGATATGTGAAAGCCACTCCTTCCTTTGGTCTCTCTTTTACACGAGGGTCATCTACTTCCTTGGTGGCTTACTCTGATGCCGACTGGGCTCGTTGTCTTGAGACTCGTCGATCTACATATGGCTACTCTATTTTTCTTGGTGACAATTTGGTTTCTTGGAGTGCCAAGAAGCAACCCATTTATTTCACGCTCTAGTTGTGAGTCGGAATATAGAGCTCTTTGCAAACACCGCTTCAGAGGTTGTCTCGTTACTAAACTTGCTCAAGGGCGCACATCACTCCATCGGACCAACCTATTCTCTATTGTGACAACAACGATTGTCGTGTTCTTAAGCCAAAATTCATTTGCTCAAGCGGGCAAAGCATATCGACATTGACTATCACTTTGTTCGAGAGCTTGTATCCTCTAGTCGACTTTCCACAGCCCATGTCTCAACCGATTTGCAGTTGGCAGACATCTTCACCAAAGGCCTACCTCGTCCGTCGTTTGAGTTCTTCAGATCCAAGCTACGAGTTGGGCCTCACCCCACGTCTAGCTTGAGGGGGGATGATAGCATAAGATAATCAAGAATATCTTCTGCTCAATTTATGGGATTCAGCTTTGATTATTTCTTGTAGATAAAGAATCGTATATATTATTTCCTTATATGCAGATTGTAGAGGTGTATATATTTCACACTTTGTACACATTATTCATTATGATGAATAAAATAATTATCCACATCTATTTTATTTAATTGAAGGCGTATTAAGTTGTGTCAAATTAGTGACACTGAAATCCCAATTTAAAATGACACATGACTGACACGTTGGTGAAACAATATCGTTTTGGGTGATTTCCAGCGAATTAGAATGAAAACTGAGTAATTTTAGTAGTTATGGGATTAAATCATTCCAAAAAATAGTTATTAGACTAAAATTGAGCAGTTTTAGTAGTAAAGTAGTTAAAAATAAAATAAAATTTATGGGAATAAATAAAAAAAAGTTAAAAATTATGTTGGATACCACATATTGACATTGGATACACTAACATATGAAATAATTAAGTATAGTGGAAACCGGGCTTGAGATTTGTAAAGGGCCGACATGTTTATAAATACAACCTAGCTAGCAAACAATATATTATGTATATTAGTGTATCTATCACCCATTAATATCTCGTACCAAACAAGCTCATATAATACTAAAGTTCCTGTGCATATGAGTTTGTGCATATGAGTTTGAGGAACGATTTATTTATGACAAAAACTCATATTAGACGATTTCATGCATGAGACGGTTACAAATTAGTACAAATTACACACATCCCTCCCAAAAAGTTGTTAATGCTCAAATTATGTCTCATCTCACCACGAGACCGTTTGATACATGTGTCATGTGTGCCTCTTTATTTAATTAATTTATTTAATTCATAACTTTTTTTTTTCCTGCCATTACAAATTAAAGTACACTTATTCTTTTAATCAACAAAAAAATCAATAATCTCACAACAAAATAAACTAATCATACATATGCATGCAACTTATCAATATTGGAAGGCCGAAAACAAACTAATTATACGCTGCTTGCAGCTTATCAAGAGTCGACTTATCAACTTGAAAAGCCCTCATCAAAACGTCGTCGTTTATGGGCGGGTCCGTGCCGAAAACCGAATTCGCAATGGCGATCACGCCCGGGTTTTGGCTGCTCAGAAATGCTACAGTGACAGCGCTGTCATATCCAACGTTCTGTTGAAAATGGATCAACCCGAAAGGGAAAGCGAAGACGTCGCCCTCTTTTAGTACTTTTGAAATCAGGCGGTTTTCCGGGTCGGATGTGACGAACCCGACGAGAACGGTGCCTTTAAGGACGGTGAGCACCTCCGCGGCGCGAGGGTGGTGGTGGGGCGGCACCACCCCACGGGGCGCGTAGTCAACGCGCACCGTGGAGATGCCGAGGGTGTTGAGGCCCGGGATTTCGAGAACCGTGGGGCGGTTTATGAAGACGCCGAGGGGGTTGGACGTGTTTCCGGGGATGTGAAGGCCGCGGAAGAGGAAGTGCTCCGCCGCGACGGTTGTGGGGTCCATGCAAGCGAAGCCGTTCACTTTTACTGTACGCAAAACAAGTAATACTGTTCAGTGAAAATGACTAATACTGTTCAAAGAAACAACTAATAATCTTGAGTTAAAACAAGGAACACGGTTAACTGAAAACGTCTAATATAGTTCAGTGAAACAACTAATATTGTTCATTGAAAACAAGTCATAATGTTCATTGAAAATAAATCATAATGTTCATTGAAAACAACTAATATTGTTCAGTGAAAACAACTAATACTGTTCAGTTAAAACAAGAAACACTGTTAACTGAAAACATCTAATACTATTCATTGAAAACAAGTAACAATGTTCATTGAAAACAACTAATATTGTTAAAAGAAACACAGGAATTACACCGTGCAACTGATGTATAGAAAAACTTGCCTAAAAATCTATACACTATATGTGAAGGTTTTTATAATTTGATTTAACTGACCTGGACTTTTGAAATCTGCGACACAAAAATCTTGAAGAGGGCTTGGTTCATAAGCTAGGACAAGAGTAGTCCAAGTTAATATTGCTACAACACTTAGGTATATTCTCATTAAATTTGCCATGTGTTTTGAATGTTGTATAATGATCCAAATTTGAATGACTAGTTATAAGATATATGTGTGGTGCATTAATGATTTGAGTTAAACCACCTATATATAGTTATCATGTGTAAGAAATTAATGAAGACCAAGTCATGGAGACCCTGCCGTCTGATTCCATATGAGTGTCAATCCAATGTTATCCTTCCAAATTTTGTAAATGAGAAATTCATTAAGAATATTGTATCTGAGTGACTGTATTATATTTTACTACTATTGTTATTATAATTGTGTTTGTATCCTGACTATGTCAATGTCAAATAACAAAAATACTTTGAAGATGACAACTAAACCAAGTCTTTATATGCATTAAGACAATGTCCTAGCTAACTTCTAACTCAACTTTGGCATAAGATAATTAATAATGTTATTACGTTGTCTAACTAATATTTAATATAAGTGTGGCAGACAGTGTAAATATTAATTAATTAATTACACTATTTTAATTTTGGAACATAATTATTTAGGGTGAGAGCTAGCATGATATGCAAGGCCAATTCAACACTAATTTTGTTATGATATAAATTACTAATATATATCGCTTCTCATAATTTTGACTTTTTCCTCCACCTTGTTTTCTCTTTTAAATTTCTCAATTGTTACCTACGTTGAATAAAAAAAAATATATATTATGATAATTGAAAGTGAATAAAATAAAATTTTCAATGTTAAAAGTGGGTAGGTATTTTGACACAATTCTCACTAGAATTATTCTCCTATCAGTTTAATTATTTGTAAGGTTTACATATTCAACTATTTTGTATTTGAGTTGTACATATAAATGAGTTCTTTTATCACCGGATCAGTTTTACCCGATCAATCTAGTCTCACCCTATCCTCTTATCAACGAGAAAAAAGAAAAATTTATACAAAATTCAGGAATGATATGTTAAATTTAACAAAAAAATATAAATTTAACAAAAAACATCTTCCAGTTTAATAACCAAATACATGTAAATGTATATGCAATTTTAGACCTTGGCTCAGTTTGCCCTAATTATTGGGTGTCATATTTTTATTTTATTAATATTTTTCTTTAAAAATTTAAAAAATAAATTGAAAATAAAAAATATATATTTTTCAAAATTGTTTTGAATTTTTTTTTAATAATTTTTTTATACAATTTTTTTTAATGTATCAAAAAAAATATATATATATTTTTTTTAAGACAAAGTCTAGTATGAAAATTTTCATACATGAAAAAACTTTAATTTACAACAAAATTCTGTAATTGGTGAAGGTAAGACAAAATTGAGTGGTTCATGCATGGTTCACTCGGCCCAAGTGGTTCATGGTTCACCCGGCCCGAATAAGTCATAATTTAGGGTTTAGGGTGTAAATTGTTGATTTAGAGCAATTTTATAGATTTTCATACATAAAAATTTTCACACTAGACCTTCTCTCTTTTTAAAGAGGTGTAAGAGGGAGGAGAGAGAAGTTGTAATTTTATTTGTTAATAAATAATGAATAAAAAAATTTAGTTTAAAATTAATTTTGCCAAACAATGATTCTTAAATCAATTGATCGATTTGACAAAACCTTTCATAAATCCACTATGAATCTAAACAAGTGATTTGAAATCTAAGGATTTAAAATTCATAAATTTATAAATCAATTAATTTCAAATTCTTCCTTAAATCAAATCCCTCCATCCAAATAAAGTTTTAAAGTATTTTTTGTGCAAACAAAGCATTCATCTTTTAGAATTGAACAAATAGGATCTTAATTTTTTTTTAGTAGAGCAAATTAATCATTTTTCCTTTTAAATAAAACATTCTACTATAAATGATAATTTATTTTTATTTTTTTTGACAGATATCGAAATGTTCATCTATTATTCCTCAAAAAGAAATTCCATTTATATCATGGCAAAAGAAAAGATAATAAAGCCCAAATGATTGTTAATGGGTAAGATAAAACTCTGTTATATGGATCTGAGAACAAAATACATTGGGCCCCAAGCCCGGTCCAATAATGAGCCCATTTCGCTTTAAAATATTCAGAAAATCTTCCCTAAAGTACATGCAAATTATGCAAATTCATCAATCGCCATTGATAATCTCTCCTCCATTTTCAAATTCTGCGAGGAAAATCCGCTTGAAGAAAGCTGCAAAATCTACCCTACGAAGAAGCGCTTCCTTCAATTTTCAGAGGTACCCCATTGATCTCGCTTTTACCCCCATTTTTTCTCCTCCATTTCATTCCACACATTTCTCGGAGCTCTAACCTTATCGATTTCTATAACTATTCAAATCTCGCTTTGTTTCTCATTGTCTGCTGCTAATTAATTGCATTCAAGCGCAAGAGAGGAGCAATCTCCCCCAAAAAGCTCAAAAAATAAAATAAAATCAAATAATAGCCAATTCCTTTTGATTTGGTTCCGTTTGGCACTGTCTTGAGGTAGATTTTCATCGATTCCGTTTCTTTTTCTCCGTTTTATGTTTTAATTTTAGTTAATTGTGTAGATTTTGGGTTGTGCGAGTGGTATGACAATTAGAGGGTGAATATATGTTTGATGTTATTGTTTATTTTGGTATGCATTGCAAGAATTTTTCTCATCCTTTTGAGTGGGATTCAACTGCCATTTATCTGTTTGAAATTTATAGGTTTCGATCTGGTTTATAAATTCTTGTTTCTGCTGCGCTTTTGATTGATAGGTGCCAAGATGGTCGATCAGGCGTTTAAGGTGGATTTAAGCAAACCACTTGTGTTTCAGGTATGTTTTTTCTGCATTTTATAATTTTAAGTATCATGAAATTGCACAAATTGATGTGTTGAAAAAAGAAGAAGAAGAATAAGCTGAAATTGATCATTCCTTCATTTTGATATTGTTATACTTCGTATGTTAGAGCAACTGAATGCCTACTGTTGAAAGTTTTAGGTGATTGAATGCAGTGATGGAATTGTGAAACAGGGAAAAGTATTTAGAATCAAATTAACAAATGGGTTCATGTAATCTGAATCGCACATTTTTGTTGTTGTTGAACAATAGCAATAGCTGATAAATCGAGTTACAATGTCGAACTACTTTAATAGTTGATGGTTCTTTACGCGTACCCTTCATTTTTGGTGGTTGAATTCCATCTTCATGTGTTTGTGATAGGTCGGCCATCTTGGAGAAGCTTATGACGCATGGGTTCACAAACCTATTGTCAGCAAAGACACCCCACGATTTTTTGAGAATGACTTAATGGAGGTACATTATCCTAGCTAGTTCTTTCTCTACAAAAGTGGGTTAATATGCTTTTATTTATGTAGAAGAACTATTATTTTGATTTGAATTATCATGTTGCAAGATAGTCCTGGACCTCATGATTTCTGGCCTGCAATAGTGTTGCAAGAATGTGAATTGTTTTGGTAACTGGTTTTAAATGACTAATTTTCTCTATACGTTGGTGTGGGGTACGTAGTTCTTTACACGCACCCCCTGGTGGGTAATTCCTCTCGTCTGGTTCCCTGTCGCAAGCTGGTTTATCTCATCATCAGTGAAGGCTGGACTTCCTCTTTCCCATGTAGAAGCAGCAGTTGTTGGTGGCATCTTTCTATGGACATTCATTGAGTACACTTTGCATCGGTTTCTTTTCCACATGAAAACAACAACCTATTGGTTCGTAACTATCTTGCTTATCTCCCTTATTATAAGTAATAAATACGAAATATATTCTGATAATCTGGTAAATTACACACAGGGCAAATACTCTTCACTACCTTCTTCATGGTTGCCATCACAAGCACCCCATGGATAGCCTCCGCCTTGTTTTTCCTCCTGCAGCAGCAGCAATTTTATCCGTGCCAGTATGCAAAAAATCTTCAATGACTTTGCAAACTCTACAGCGTGAGTCAGAATCACCTTTTTCCAAAAGTTGTGTCTCACAGCTTTTGAGAAGAAGTGTTTCTGGAAGCTGTTTGTAGAATTTGATAACACACCTCTCCGTACCCTTTTTAGCTTAGTTTTTACACTTTCGATGACCCTTCTTCCATCTCTATTGTATCAGTTGTGCAGTGTGATCAAGCTTCTTGCACCGGCTCCCTATTCACCCGCTTTGACTGGTGGTCTCTTCTTGGGATATCTCATGTATGATTGCACTCATTACTACCTCCACTATGGGAAACCATTGCAAGGTTTAACTCATGAGCTCAAGGTAAACTACCTACGGTAGCTAATACTGTTCAATGAAAACAACCAATACTTTTCATTTACCTTTCTTACTCTCGTTTTCGTCTGCTAAATGTAGAGAAACCATATGGAGCATCACTTCAGAATTCAAGACAAGGGATTTGGAATCACTTCAACACTCTGGGACAGGGTCTTTGGAACACTTTTTCCAAGAAGTACCAAGAAAAGTAGCTGATTTAAGGGATTTTTCTGAACAATTCAGAGAGTGTTGAAGTTTTTTCAAATTATGTAGAGGATTGCAAAGCTCGCATTCTAGTTTAAGGTTATAAGAATGGGTTTTTTGAATATGTTGGTAGCATGTCTTTTCTTTGTGTCTACTTGCTGGACACTTGTTAGGCTTTAAGATTTGATGCCATTTGTAATTAAAATATATTTAATGATTCATTTACTATCAAGACTGTTGTTTCTTATGTTATTTCATATGGTTATTTCTAATGTTTGTTGCTAGAATCTGATAACCTGAATTGTCATGTGTTTCTAGAAACAAGTTTCACAGGAATGTTTGTATTATTTGAATATGGAGAAATTAAATTCTTACCGGGCAATATTAGTCTAATTGAAACCAGTTAAATTTAAATGAATTGGGCGTGGATTGATTTGCATGAATTATGTATTTAAATTGGTGATTCCATTGGATTTGAAATTTACGACTTTTCTTCTGGGTTTAATGATTTTTTTTCTTTCAAATGACGTGTTTAAAATGTTTTTCAAGAAATTGTTCGATTTCTTTTAAAAATATAACTATAATCAAGAGCTATGTTGTTAGAGAGAGTTAAAAAAAAATGACGGAACTCAATTTTTAGTCAGTTCTATTTTAAAAAGTTTTTTTTTTGTCAATGATTTTAATTTTATTCTTTTCTAGTCAAGAGAATATTTTTTTACCAAATATACTCTCATCACTCTTTTTTAAAAAGACCAATTCTTAATGGTTGTACGGGCTTAAATAAAATATGGTACGTAGTGAATTAATGGTGGTACGAGCTTTAATAAAGTGTGGTACGAGTGAAAAAATGGTGGTACGAGGTGAATTAATGGTGGTACGAGCTTAAATAAAATGTGGTACGTGGATTAATGGTGGTACGAACTTAAATAAAGTGTGGTACGGGTGAAACAATGATGGTACGAGCTTAAGTAAAATGTGGTACGAGGTGAATTAATTGTGGTTCGAGCTTAAATAAAATGTGGTGGTGGTACGAGGTGAATTAGTGGTAGTACATGCATAAATAAATTATGGTACAATATGAATTAATGGTGGTACAAGCTTAATAAAGTGTGGTATAAAATAAATTAATGGTAGTACGGACTTAATAAAGTGTGATATGCCATTAATTAATGGTCGTACGAGGTGAATTAGTGGTGGTACGTGCATAAATAAATTATGGTACGGTATGAATTAATGGTGGTACGAGCTTAATAAAATGTGGTACGGAATAAACTAATGGTGGTACAAACTTATTAAAGTTTAATTAATTTATTAAGGTGGTATGTGAGTAAATAAATTGTGGTACAATGTGAATTAATGATGGTACGAACTTAATAAAGTGTGGTACGGAGTAAATTAATGGTGTATGGACTTATAAGGGTAGGATGGTCCAAATAATTATTTTTTTGACTAAAAAAGAACAAATTTAAAATTTAATGACACAAAAAAAAATTTATTTTCACATTATGTTATTTATAACTCAACCAAAAAAATTATCAAATAATATTAATAAAGAATGACTCGGTACCGTCAAGTCATCAACCAAGAGGCCCTTGCTCTTTCAAATATATCAAGAAACCAAATTACAGAATAAGCAGCCACGACTGCTAAATAAAGGAAGAAAGTGAGTTTATATATGGGGTGCGACACTAATAAATAGTGTTAGTTACTCCCTCCGTCCTATTTTAAATTGTCCATTCACTATTTGACTCGTTAACGAACGAATTATTTATTAATAAATAAAATGATAAAGTGATTTTTAAAGAGATATAAAATGGATGAAGGGTATAACTATTATACCCCACCTTAAAATTCTTTTTATCATTTTAAATATCAGTAAATAACTCGTTCGCTAAAATACGACCAAACAGTAAATGATAAATCTAAAACAGGACGAAAGAGAGTACTAGTTAGTAATATGTCAAAAAAAAAAAAATTGAAAAGATAATCAATTACAATAGTTCCTTTTATCACCAGACATATCATACATGACATTTCTTTTCGTCTCACTATAGACCAAAATCACAACTGCAATATAATCAGAAGCGTAACTGCACTGCAATCGAAACTCAAAACCACTTAAGCTATTTATATATATATATATATATTCATAACTTAAGTTATTCACACTCGACTTTGACTTTAGTAATACGTCGTTGTTTTAACATTTATTAATTGAGTTGAAATAAGGCTTATCAACTGATAGATTAGCACTAGTGTTAAATACGTGGCTTGACATTTGTTAAATCGTTTTCTTATCATCTTGACTTGATATTCGTTAAATCATTTTCTTATCTTTTTGTTTTTATTTTATCATCGTGTTAGTGAAATTCGACTGAGGTCGTATGAATTTTAGACGTGACATATACAAAATGATTTAAACTCAAAAAATTTAGGAGGTGCTTGATAAAATTGCAAATAATACTAGTATTGAAAAAGGCAGTGGGATGAAAATACACTCATACCTTTTATATGAGGAGGTATGATCCATATGAATTGAGTATGATGAATTCCTTTCAAATAGTATAATTTCAAGAGGAATTCAGTTTTCACCACAATCTATGGAGCATTTTTATTTTAAGATACAAATTTTTTTAAGTTTTATTTTTAGATATAAAATTTGAGATAAAAAATTTTAATTGTCCTTATTTAAATAATAATGTACAAAAATGGGTCTACCACCTTTTTTCTATATACAGCTGACATCACGTGTTGACATCTGAATGATACTTTTTGAAGTGTTTTTTCTTTCACCTCAAAAATAAACTGCAAAAACGTAGTAGTTATGCACATACATTGTAATTTTGCACTTACAACAATTAAAAAGTACAGATGTTGCATACAATTTAAAATGTGCAATATTTTTCTATTTATTTTTTAAAAAATGTGAAAGATGAAAGTAAAATGAGAATATTATGTATATTAGGGAACATTTGTTTTCGTCTTGAGGTGGATGAGGGAAATCCGGATGGAGAAAAAATGTGGATGGGGGAAATACTGTGAATAGTAATTTGGTATTTATTTTGTGTTGGATGTGGTAGAAGTAGATGGAACTTTATGTCAAATCAATACTTTTTAATTATGATGATGTATTATTTTATTATTGTTAGTTAGTGCGATAATGATTGAATGAAAGAAAAATATAAGAAAAGTGAGAGAGATAATGAACTGTTGTAAGAAAAATATGAGAGAGAATGAGTTGGTGTAAGAAAAATAGTGACGTGATAGTTTTAAGATATATATGTATAATAGAAATGGATGTACATTTAGATGGAGGATAAGATGTGTAAATTCAAAAATTGACCGGGAAGAGGGAAAGCCCATCCTCCATCCGAATCTCCACGACCTAAAACAAACGTACCCTTAAAGCATCACCAACCATAGGTACAAATAGAAGGTACACGGTTGGGAAATGAGATAGAAATTAAAAGAGAGAAAAATAAGGTACAAATATTTGCTACTGCATCAATTTGTAAAAGACTGGCATTGTGGGCCCAGATGGCAATTTCTTTCCTTTTATATTTTTTTTTAATGTTACTTATTAAATTATTTTCATTTAACTAATAATTATTTCAATACTTTCTTTTTGAGCGCACAATTATTTCAATACTTGAAAATGATATAAATGAATCCGATTTCAGCTATCTTTTTCCAATAATTTGTTTCGAATTTTTGTTGATAACGGAATGCGCCACTATTGTCTGAAAATTAACAAGAAATATCATTAAAAAATAATTTTTAAAATTGTTAATATAAATTCATAAAATTTTAATTCATTTTTAAAATAAATTAATATAATTAAAAATAAAAAAAAAAACTGAGTGAAGAAATATTAGGTGACGTGGATAGTGGGATCCTAAATAATAACATTTGTATCTGAAATGATTGGGGAGTAAAGGTACAAAACTAATATGTATAATTGATTTATGACGTGGAGCTGACAAGAATTTGTATATGAAAGTGGGTACACAAATGGAGATGCTCTTAGAGATTTAGAGTGAGACAAAAATGATTATATCTTAAAATAACACTTAATAACACATTGTATCTATGAAAATTTTCCCTAATTTCAAACCTACACTGTTATTTTAATTTTCATACAACTCCAAATTCTCCCAATTAAGCATCCCATTAATTTTTTTACTCTAGCTACTCTACAGGTTTAAGTAAAATGTACTACATCCATCCCGAAAAAACGTGCACACCTACTTTATTATCGAGTTTTTGTAAGCTAGTTGTTTATTAGTATTTCAAATGATAAAATAATTTTAAAGAGGGGTATTATAGATCTACCTCTCATCTATTGCATGCATTTTTAAAAATTATTTTATCATTTTAAATATTAATAAAAAATTCGCTCACAAAAATACGTAAAAATAGTAAATGTGCACGTTCCTTTGGGACGGAGGGAGTACTTGAAATAGTATCCATGGGATTCTCCGATTAGAATAAGAGTATCTATGGGATTCTCCAATTGGAATAAGAATAGGTAGTAATATCACTATAAGAGTCAATAGTCACAAACCTCACCAAATATATTTAGAATATTCCTTGGTTGAGAGTAATAGAAATTTAAAAAAGATAATAAAAAATTAAAAGTGGGTCTCAAGTGCATTAGATGAACAGTGCACTCCAAAATACTCCATCCGTCGCACTATAATTGTCTCGTTTTCCTTTTATGGATGTACCACTATAATTGTCTCATTTCATAAAAGGGAAAAGTAGCTCCACTACCCATAATTTTTATTCTCACTTTTCACGAGAAAAAAAGTTTTTTGGTCTCATAACTTTTCTATAATCTATTTTTGGTGCCAAAAAATTTAACTATTCAATTTTGGTCCCATAACTATTGTGTTTGTCCAACTTTGGTCCCATTTTCGCCGGAAAAACGAAAATGACGTCGTTTTCGTTCAAAAATTGGGGATCTCCGATCGCGCGTGTATCCAATTTTGGTCCCATAACTATTGCGTTTGTCCAATTTTGATCCCATGTTTGTTTCTTTTAATTTTAATTTTAGTTACTGCATAATTTTAATTATTATTTTAAGTTGCAGCATTTAATCTTAATACTAATTAAATTTTTTATTTAAATTTATTGTAATTATGCAGTAACTAAAATTATGCTACAACTAAAATTAAAATTAAAAGAAACAAACATGAGACCAAAATTGGACAAACACAATAGTTATGAGACCAAAATTGGACAAATGATAATTTGGACACATGCGTGATCGGAGATCCCCTATTTTTGAACGAAAACGATGTCGTTTTTGTTTTTCCTGCGAAAATGAGATCAAAATTGGACAAACGCAATAGTTGATACACTTGTTTTATGGTAAAGGGGTGAATTTCACTCTCTACCAAGAAGAGTGACTTAATATCAACCATAAAATTTCTTTTTTTTTGTTCTTTACATTTTACTTTTCAACAATTTTTTTAAAGTTTGATAATTTTTTTGTTACAAATGTATTTTTATTGTCAAATTAATCATCTTTTTACGATCTTTAATTTGACATACATATACATATATATAATTAAAGTTCATATTTAAAATATGAATTTTAATGTTTTAAAATATTTATAATTGTGTGATTACATAGTTTACTTTTTTTTTCTAATTTTTTAAAATCTTATTATCACCTCAAACAATTTGGATTTGTTATGAGTTGAATGGTTAATTAAAAAAGATATACTATATCCCGTGATAAAATGCATGTTTACTATTTTCACGTGTTTTTACGAGTGAATTTTTTATTAGTATTTGAAATGATAAAATAATTTTTAAAGATGCATATAACAGATGAGATGTAGATCTATAATAGGGATGTTTGCAAAAACTTATGGTTTTAAAGAAGTGATTAAAATTAGTGATTATGGGAAAAGTGTTTGTAAGAAAATTCCAAAAAAAATTGATAGTGTTTGCAAAAAAAGTTAAAAGTTTTTAAAAAAGACTAATAAGCTACTAAAAACACACTCTTTGAAGCTTATAATTTATAGCTTATGAGAGCTTATATAAGCTACTAAAAGAGAAATAAAACACTTTAAATTATTTTTGCACACAATTCTAAATGACTATAATCACTTATAAGTTTTTGAAATTTAATTTAAATTTATGTCATAATTAATTTAACATAATATATTTAATTTAGATTTATGTCATAATTAATTTCATGTTGAAATTTATTAATATTCAATTCGTGCATCGCACGATAGAAATACTAGATTATTGTAAATACACATGTATGGATTTTATTTGAGATTGCAATGTTCCGTGAAACTCGTTTTTGGCAAATTTTTGGATACACAATTTCTTCAAGTATTATTACTTGTTTTTAAAGAAGTGTTGGTCTTGTATGTATTCAAGTGCACTGTGCATTTATAATGCATTTAAAATTATTCAATATATATATATAATTTTTTTTATTTAATTAAAATTTTAAAATTTTAGTTTACAAACTCTAGGTTTAGTATTTTCTCTATCACTGGACTCTCTCTTTTAGCATTTGTTGAAACATGGATTGTATTATTTTTAATATTTGTTGTATTGAACATTTAGACTACTAAAATATATGTTAAGATAAATTACTATTCATAAAATACAGGTTTTTTTTTTAATAAATAATCAAGGTATGAACCATATACCTAATTTTCGGTATGAAACGGTATACCGTTAATTCGGTATATACCAAAAATTTCAGTACGGTATAGTGTACCGAAATTGCGGTACGATATGGTGTACTGAAATTGTGGTACAGTATGGAATACCGAAAATTCGGTACGGTATACGGTATGAGATTTTAGCATACCGAATCTTCGGTATAGCGAAATTTTCGATACGGTAAGGTATGATTTTTTTCATACCGTAAATTTCGAAAAGGGCATACGGTATAACTGTTACGGTACGGTATGTCAGGCCTAGTTTTGAGTACCTTTTGTACTCAATTGAATATATTTCATCTTTTATTTTTTTAAAACAATGCTAAGTTAAATTACACTACGAGTGCACGATGAATCTGAATGTACATGAGATC
The DNA here is from genome assembly GCA_037126765.1 of Stenogyne calaminthoides. Classification (NCBI taxonomy): domain Eukaryota; kingdom Viridiplantae; phylum Streptophyta; class Magnoliopsida; order Lamiales; family Lamiaceae; genus Stenogyne; species Stenogyne calaminthoides. The sequence goes on from JBBCBC010000032.1 coordinate 22,985,466, forward strand.
CACTCTGAAAAAAAATGATTATTTAATATTATTATTATTATTATTGTATAGATTGCAGTACCAAAATATATCAATTTTTAACACTATAATTACACACCGTGAACACTACCAAATGCATGTGCATTGTGCAACAAATGTAAGCATTTCAACACCGTGTTAACAAAGACTGCAATGCCTCTAGTCCAACCACTGAACCACTCAAATTCTTTTGAACATGGAACAAGCAAGTCTGCTCGTGACGTTATTTAAATAATAGACGTGGATCATTTGGCAAGAAAAGCACTTCTATACACCGCGTTTATTTTGGGACTCACACGGATATACTTAGAACTTTGTTCTCCCCATCTCATACGAGTTACGAATTTAGAGTCTGGTTTTTAAATCTCACATTTCATCCACACCTATGTTGCACGGATGCGGGGACGCGAGTGCAGGGGTGATACGATACGGATGCGGGGATACGTATTTTTAAAAATTTTAGGGTACGATTCGGGAAAGATACGTCTATTTATTTATAATTTATTATAAATAACACCTAAAAATATATAAAAATTTAAAATTCGTAAACCAAAATGTATGCAATTCAAAATTTTATCTCACTAAAAACTTAACAATATTCAATAATTTAATTTAATTAAATAACAAAACAATAATTCAAATACCATCAACCCAATATATAAGTCATAATGATGAATTTAATCTAAAATGAGTGTCATATTGTTAATTTAAGTTGCATTACATAATAAAGTTCAATTAAATAACACATCTAATGCTTAATAACATGACCATATTTAATAATCTAGTTGGATTCACGTATCGAATTCGTGTGTCCGTTAATTTATTTTATTTTATAATTTACCGATTCGCCAAGTGGCATCCGGATACGCGGATTCGAGAATCGCAACCCTTATAGGGTGCGGGTGCGAATCTGATACTGCATTGTGATATTTTAAGTAGAATCTGTGCATTATAGATCTACACATATAAATACCTATAAAATCTATTATTATTCTTTTCAATACATCACACTTTATTGTTCTTCTCAATATAATATAATAATATAATATCAATCATTATTAAACATTAATTTGACATAAAGTTAAATTTCAACATACTCAAATCCCAAAACAACACACATACATTTACTATTCATCAAGAATTTTAAATCCCTAAATTCTAAAATCTTAACTTACTCCGCACACTTAAATTACAAAACAAACCCAAAGTTGACACTAGGTTCAACTATAATATGGTTCATAGAAAAGCACTTCTGGACACTAGTTGACAATAGGTTCAACTATAATACGATTCATCTAAACAACTAAACAAGTAATACTCAGTAAATCATAATTATTACTGATTAAACAATTCTATTTTTTTTTTTTTAACTACTCACTCCTCCCATCTCAAATTAATCTTTACATTTTATCATTTCAACGTTCCAATTAAAGCTTTACATTTCTTTTTTTAACAAAGCTTTACATTTCTTTTTTTTTTTTACAAATTGTGTTCTCATTTTTCTTAACAATTATACTTATTTTTATTTAAAATTACATTAATTGTCAATCAATTAATATTAAAAAAAAACACTTTTTTTTTCTTTTTATTTTTCTTACACATTTCATCGACTAACTACATAATTCAATGCTGTATTCTTTAAAACCTGTCAAGTTTAAGTTGGATTGGAGGTAATATTATTTAACAATAAATAAAAAATAGTGTTCAATGTAAATAAGTAGACTAAGTCTTCAGACGATCAAAAACAAGACCGCCAAGATTTTTATAGTGTGTTTTTAACCAATAATTTATTTATCTTTGAGTCGTCTGTTATTAATATGAAAAATAAATTTTACTATTTAGTACAAACAAATTACACATTTCAGTGTAACAAATCACATGATTTCAAAATACACAATACAGTGCACCGTGCACATTACACCGTTAAAAAAAAAAAAAAAAAGGGCCAATTCCACGCACTATAATTCATAATTGATGTATCCAAAAAATTGCCATAAACGAGTTTCACGAAACATTGCAATCTCAAATAAAATCCAAAACATATATGTGTGTTTAAAAATTTCTACAATAAATAGCCCAATAATTGACTTATTACTACAAATATCAATGGCGCATCAAATCGACACCCTCTACTCCATAGCCTTCCTTCCCCTGGAGGGCAATGTCGGTATACTCTGCTCGTTTCTAAAAACGTTATCCGGATCAACAGCGCTTTTAATCTTCACCAGCCTATCAAAATTGTTCTTGAAATACTTCACCCCATAAACCAGTCCCTGTTTGTAACTGTCCTTCCCGTTGTCGGTGGTTCCGATATCCAAATCCCTGTAATTCAGATACGCCTCTCTCGGATTCTTCGATACGTATGGCGCCATGAAGCTGTACAATTCCCTGATTTGATTTACGTAATCCTTGTCAATTGCCGCGCCTTCTTCTTTCCAGTTAACCGAGTACTGAATTTTGAATAGGTTTCCGGCGCGGTGGGGGAACGGCACTTCCGATTCGGCGATTTCGCTCATTTTACCGCCGTAGGAGTTGAATACCATCCCGACTTTCCCGATTTGACTCATTTTATTGAAGATGGTGTTCAGATCTGGGAGTGAGATTGGGGTTTTGACGTAGTCGGATTTCCGTTTCAGGAAATTGACGGCGTCCGGCTGTCGGTTGAGTAAAATTGATGGGGAGGTTGAATTGTCGTTGTTGTCCCAGAAGAGGACGGAGTTTATCCATGGCATTTCGTGGCAGTCGGGTTTTTTGAGGCCCAATTTGGGGAATTGTGAATTTGTTATGGAAAGGAGGCGGTTAGAGTCGCCGAGGAACAAACCGATGAAAGTCGCGCGCACGCTTTTAACTTTGTTGCGCGTGATTGGTTGGATTAAAACCCTGATGAATAAATCGTTATCCATTTTGTTGACGATTTGTTGGTACTGAAACAGGACGTCGGTGGCGTTATCCGCGGCGTATTTCTCCAATCGGAAGACGGTGACCGTCGCCGGCACGGCGACGAGTTGGATCTTGTAGGAAATGATTACGGCGAAGCTGCCGCCGCCGCCGCCGCGGATCGCCCAAAACAGATCTTCCCCCATGGACGCCCTGTTCAAAACCCTACCGTTGGCGTCGACGATTTGGGCGTCGACGACTTGATCGACGGTCAATCCGTACTTTCTGAGCAAGTTTCCGTATCCGGCGCCGCTGATGTGGCCGCCGACGCCGACGTTGGGGCAGACGCCGCCGGGGAAGGCGAGGGTTTTACTTTTTTCGTAGATTCTGTAGTACAATTCGCCCAATTGGGCGCCGGATTGGACCCAGGCGGTTTGGGATTTGACGTCGATGTCAATTGATCGGAAATTGAACATGTCGAGGACGACGAAGGTGTGGTCGGAGACGTAGGAGATGCCTTCGTAGTCGTGGCCGCCGCTGCGGATTTTGAGTTGGACGGCGAGCTTTTTGGCGCAGACGACGGCGGCGCTGACGTGTGGGAGCGCCGTCGGGGCGAGGATTAGCGTCGGTTTGGGGGTGGTGGAGACGTTGAAGCGGCGGTTTCTGATGTAGGCTTGCAGGACGGTTGTGAATTGAGGGCTTGTTTGGCTGTAGATGATTTTCGAAATTTCGGGAGCGGGGATTTTGGATTCTGAGAAGCACTTTACGAAGGAATCGTACAGCGAGTCTGCGGCATTTGTGTGGGCGGAAAATTGGAGAAACGATAAGAAAATGAAGAAAATTGAGGCCTTCATTTTGGCAGAAAAGAGAGAATAATTGTGACTTATGAAAGAGGCAATGAGAGTGGGTTTATATATGAGTTGGTGATTGCGCGTTGAAATTGTACCGCCTTATGTCACGGATTTGGATTTTTTATTTACTACTTTATTATATTGATTCTGCCGTCAATGAATTACTTAACAGTATTACATATTTACATGCCGGATTTTTTGTGACTGTATTAATGGTATATTCTTTATCTTTTTGTAAAGATCAAGAAGAATCAGCCTCTTATGACAATCAGTACTGAAAAGAGGACATTTGGAATAAAATTAAGGAAAGTAGAATTTAAGACAATTTTATCTTCAACATATTGAAGGAAAACACCATTCAGTGATATATGAATGATTTGAGATTTGAGATAATTGAAAATTTAAAAGTATTATTAGGTAATGAATAAAAAAGAAATGACAAAAACTCATATGAGACGGTCTCATATATGAGACGGGGTACAACTTAGTACAAATCACACCCACCTCTTTCAAAGTGTTAAAGTGTCAAAGCCCAATTTATGTCCCGTCTTACCGTGAAGTTGTGTAATGGTATCAATATCAGTACGAACAAGTTTTACAGGAAAGTTTGTGTTAAAAATTTGATTTTTTTAATATTATTAAGTTTTATTTATTATTGTACTTTTGTAATTTAAATTATTTGTATTGTCTTACTACCTTTCAATTAATTACAATTTGCTATTCATATTAATAAAAATATTATAATACAACAAATTATATGTTTTAAATATTTAATTTTTTCATAATTTTAATGTCGCAAAATGTTAAGTATAAAATTATAATAAATTTAAAATAAATAATATTACACATAATATTAACGCAACACAATGTTAAATTAAACGAAAATTATTAACTAAAAAATTACATTTCATCCAATTAAATATGAGAATTAAAAAAAAAAAAGTGATTTTCGTTTATGAACAGAATGTGGCAAATTACCACAAAATTTGAGTTTCAATAGATTTATTTTTCTTGTTCGTCACGAGACTAAAATTTGTCAAAAACGATTCTGCAACTCTAATGCATATTTAAAATATGTAAGTTGAATGTTCCAGTTTGTAAAAAATGTTATATACTGTATTAATTACGCAGAATACCTTAATATTTTTTTTTTAAAACAAAAAATTACCTTAATATTTAGAACAGTTAATATATCAAATAGTGCGTATATATGAAAAGAAGGAACGACCCACCAAAGTTAAGGATAAAGTAAAGTGATTTGCATGGGATAATTGCATGATTATTAGGCATAATGACACACATACTTTCCGTGGTGGACTTGTATTCCAAATTGCGTATGTGGTTTTCCCGATTTCTACGTGTGGAAACCGTACGGACAGTATCTATTACCATTTACACTACAAACCTCTTAAAACATGTGAACTAGTCAAACCAAACCATAATTACGCAAACCTTGTCGTGGGGCCCAGCTGCGTTTTTCATGCAATAGGTGTCAAATAACTTTTTCGATAGTGCCTTTTGATAATTTTTTATTAGACAAAGGATAATTGTTATTCTATTATTAATTAAAGAAAAATGAAAGGCAGGTGCAATTAGGGGAAGCATCGTAAAAAGATCAGTATCGGTCGATTATAAAGTATCTTTGTCTTTGTAATTTATAGTATGTGAAAATTCATATCATATCAGTATGAAAAATACGGTAGATTATCAAGTTCGATATAATAGTAAATTGATATCTTTAAAATCATATCTGGTATCATCGAAATTTCGATTATCTGCATCAAAATACCAAAATTTTAAGACATATCCAAATATCGATATACCGTTTCATACCAAATTAACGGTATACTGTTCATACCTTGAATATTTATTTAAAAAAACTGTATTTTAATTTTTATGAATAATAATCTCTTAAAAACATATATCTCCTTAAAGACTTATTTTTTAACTATGAGAACACTCAAAAAAATTCTACGAATTCCAATTTTCAGCTTGAATCAGGAAACCCACAGAGACAATTCAAAATAAAATGATAAATTTCCAATGTACGGTATATATCCAATGTATCGATACTGGTATATCAAAATATTTTTCGATATATCGGTATATATTCGATATACAGATATACCATGACTTTTGAAAATTTATACCGTTACCATACCAAAAATTCCGGTACGGTATCATACCGTATCAAAAATTTTGATAAATTCGATATATTTTTGATACGATAAACTGGTATACCAGTATTTTTGATAAATTTTCCATCCCTAGGTTCAATTGGAGAGGTAGTGTATGCGTTTGTAAGGGTAGTCGAATTCGAAGCATAATACGCAACGGAAAACAACAAGCACAAAATATATAATAATAAGAATAACAAAAGTACAAAACGCACATAATAATTTTATTAAATTAAAGTGTGTTATAATTAAATGATTATGCAAACGAGACATATGGTTGAATAATACTATAAACGAATTATATAACTTCATATCACTGCATGAAATTAGAAAATTAATTACGAATTCTTTTAAATAGTTGCGAATTTTTTTAATAAAAATAATTCGGTTCTTAAATAGTGAGAATTGTCTATTACTTAGCTACTAATTTTTAGAATTTTATTAGACAAACAAATTGTCTACACATTTTGTAATCTCCAGGCAAAAAAGTTACGTACATAAGTAATTCTCTAGGCAATTATATTTATAATTATAAAATGTCTATATGATTAGAAAAATTTATAGACAGGTCATAGATTATCCTCACTATTTAAGGAAAAATTGTTTTCATTGGAAACTCTGTAGATTCGTTAAAAAATACCAAAAACAAATATTTATTTTCTTATAGTGTCTCTTTTCAAGTCCGAACTTTTAGTGGGATGAAATTCTTTATTGATAGAGTTGGTCTCTCATGAATCAGGTATATGCTATAAACTTGAATTATTTGATCAATTTCATTCATTTCCAACATGTTTTTCTAAACCACTAAAATGGACTCTATTATACCCTGAATGAATTAAAAATAAAATTCATAGCATTAACCAGGTCTATACTTGTCTTCATGATATCATAGCCAAAAGGACTCATGCCTACGTCACGGGTTCAATTCGCGTTGAGAGCAACTTCATCCATATTAAATTATTTATTTTATTAGTCTCCTTAATGACGGAGTAAGAGATTCAGCCCACTGGTGAGGGAAAATGTCAGAAAATAAATAAATAAATTAAATTTTCTGTTCTTATTTTTTCCTTTATAATAAAAGATGATTTAATTATTGAGTATAGATCACCAAGAAAAGGGAACCGCCGGTTTGGTGGATAGGTAGTGGGAATAATATTCTGCGAGTTCAAAATCTGATGGATATATATTAGAAAGAAAATTGGTGACGAAATATAAGCATTGACTTATTATAATAAAGGGGAGGTGACAATTCCATTAATAATCTCTTAGTTGATTTTAGTGTTTGACTTGTTATCTTAAATCATGTGGCGTATAAACTATTCCGTTGAAAATTCCGCCAATTTGATTTAACTACATGTAGAAAATATATAAACAAGACATGATGTTCAAATAATATTCTAAAAAACTATGTATTTTATATGAATAGTTCGGCCAAAAAAAAAGACAAAGTCTAGTAAGAAAATTTACATAGATGAAAAAATTTTAATTTATAATTTGTAATTTATATAGATGAATATTGTCCTATATTTATAAATTTTAAAACATATTACATTATATTTACAAGTTTTAAAATATATTATCCTATATTTTTAAACCTTTAAAATTATTGTTCTTAAAACACAATCTCTCCTAAGTTATGGTTGTTAAAAAACATTATTCCCCAGTTTTGCTACAGTGATCTCGCCGAATAAAGGGCTTATGCTTATTGCATATATAGATGCGTTTTTTTGTTTAATAATGGACATATTTTTTTACGTACACTTTTTCGAAACTTTCTTAAGCATCTAGGACTTGGGTATCGGGATGAGCTGCCGAATAGAATTGAAGATTAATTAATTGGAACCAGGGATGGGTTAGGCTTTCGTCCCACGGGGCGAAATTTTCTATTAAGTAAGGATGATAAAATTTTAATATTTTAAAAAGGACGAACCGACATAATTTTACAATATTAAAATATAAATATAAAAATTTCTACATATATAGTACTTTCTCCGTTTCAGAATTGTCCCGTTTATTTTTATTAATTTGTTTAAGAAATAATAATAAAATAATAAAAGTAAAGGGTAGTTTTTGTCATTGAGAGAGAAAAAAAGTTGTGAAGTAATGAGTAGCATTTTTTATAATAATATTTTTTGTAAAAATAAGGATAAAAAATATGAATAATGAATTTTTTTTTTATTTTTATGGGATGAGAAAGTTATAATGAGACGTTCATAAAAGAAAAGCGATACAATTATAGTGGAACGGAGGGAGTACAATTTTTTTTGAATACTAAAGAGACGTGACATGCATGCATTATGATTAGGGGTCTGGTTATTAACACCCCCATAATATTAGGAGATACACACGCACAGATTATGTACTACTTATTGTACTCCTCTTAAAAAATGAATCATAATTATCTGTTTTTTTTTTAAAAAAATTTCCTCTCCCTTGTTTTCCCAGTTTCTTCAATCAGCCGCCGTGACGCCACCTGCCGTCAAGGGCGGACCTATGAAGACGCCACCTGCCGTCAAGGCGGACCTATGAAGAGGCTGGGCGGATTCACGATCATACTTTTTTTTTTTTTTTTCAGTCAAAGACCTATGAAGACGCCACCTGCCGTCAAGGGCGGATCTATGAAGGGCTGGCCGACTCTGATCGCCCTATTTTTTTTTTTTTTCACTGCCCGTCAAGGGCGGACCTATGAAGAAATTTGGGCGAAATGACCATACTGTTTTTAGAAAAAAATATTATTATTTAAAAAAAAATTCAGCCCATTAGGAATCAAACCAATGACCTTTCACACATAGTAGCACACCTTTCACCACTGAACTACTTGAATTTTTTAATATTATATTTTAAATTGTATTTTTTTAAGCTCTCAGTCCACTCTGCATTTTAATTCTGGATCCACCACATTCCTTCATTTTCCCAATTAAAAATTTCACGACCCCCTCTCCCTATTTTCATGCCTACACACACCCTCCCTCTCCCCTATTTACACGCCCACCCCCATTCATCTCCCTAGATCTCAGGTAAAGTTATGCTTTCTCCTATCCCTTTATTTTTTTGCTCGATAAAATTATTATTTTTTTATTGAAAGTGTATGGTGTGAAAATTATATTCTTCCAGAATTATTAGAACATAGCACAACAGAGGATTTGAAATAGATATATTTATTATTTATTTTTGCCATCAACAGACTCAACACACTAAAATCTTAAATAAAAAAGGGTGCTAGTATTCATCATTTTGATTCGAGGGGTTGAAATAGATATATAAATTTGAAGGCAGCGACGGACAACCAATGACGACGGCGGCAAGCGGCAGCGGCCGGGTGGCGATGCAGCAGCTGACGGTTGACCTGCCATGCAGGTTAAAAGGTTAAAAGTAGGGTAAGAGTAAGAGTTTGAATAATTTAAAATAATAAGAGTAGTATGGGATTTTTGGGGCGATTTCAATTGGGTAAAAAATGTAGGAGGAGTTATATTAATTATATACAACTCAAGCCCTTTATTTCAGTCAAATACAATTTGACACTTATAAAGACTAATATACCCTTAATGAAAAAGTCAAAAAATCTGTCGATACTGTTCATTGACTAGACCTTTTTACAGTTCATTTTTTACACAAATACATAATTTTTTGCACAGATAATATAATTTTTTTACATTATTTTTCAAATATATTTTTCAAAAATTCAAATTTTTTACTCCATTTTAATTTTTATTATGTCTTTCTTGTTTATTACATACATTTTTTCATTCTGTCTTTCTTGTTTATTTTTTGCACGAGCACAAAATAAATTCAATTCGGTGCAAAATACATTTGCACAACCGTTGAATACATCTGTGCAAATTTTTTTTTGCACAAATTGACTTTATACCCAAAAAAATATTCTTATCTGTGGCAAAAAAAAACCAATAAAAAATGAACTTCAACTTCTTCTCAAAAAATACTAGATTTTAGCAGTAAAAGTGAACTTTCACTTTTTCTCCAAAAAAATCTAAACGGAGTACCAACAGTCAAAATTATCTATGAAACACCAAATGACAAGAGCATCAAAAAAGGAAAAACAAGAACCCAGATCTCGAACTCACTTTCATCTGTGCAAATCAATCGAAAATGAAGATGAAAAACACCAAAATCAATCTCGAACTCACTTTATAACTTTATAACCACCACAAATCAATTGAAAATGAAAAACAAATCAACCACCATTTGCACAAATATGGAATACGAGAACCACCTCCTCCAAAATCCAATTCAAATTAAAAAACTACAATGGAGATCCTCCAAGTCAAAATCTGGCACTGAATAGGGGTGTAAACTAGCCGAGTCGATTCGAGTAGTGCTGAACTCGAACTCGACTCGATTAAAATACTCGAAGCTCAAAACTCGACTCGAACTCGGTCGAGCCTATTGTTTAAGCTCGAGCTCGACTCAAGAAGAAACTCGATATACTCGAACTCTGCTCGAGCTCGACTCGATTACCTATATAATATTATAAAATTAAATGGAAAATATATTATTAAAATATAAATATATATATTTAATAAAATTAATGGCAGAAACTCAATATACTCGAACTCGGCTCGAGCTCGACTCGATTACCTATATAGTTTTATAAAATTAAATATAAAATATATTATTAAAAATATATATATATATATATATATATATATATATATATATATATATATATATATATATTTAATAAAATTAATGGCAGAAACTCAATATACTCGAACTCGGCTCAAGCTCGACTCGATTACCTATATAGTTTTATAAAATTAAATATAAAATATATTATTAAAAATATATATATATATATATATATATATATATATTTAGTAAAATTAATGGCATAATAGTAATTCTTGTGCAAACTTGAGCCTCTCGAGCCGAGTATTTATGAGCTCGAACTCGAACTCGATAGCTACTCGAGTAGCTCAAACTCGACTCGACTCGATTATGTTCGAGTCAATTTTGATATTTTTACGAGTCGAGCATGAGTAGCTCGCGAGTTGTCTCGAACTCACTTAAAGTCGATACATGAATGGATTTAAAATTTTGAAAAAAAAAAAAAAGGGCGGTTTTCTTCAATCTTTATTCTTCAAATAATCCACCGGAAAGCGGGCATGATTGAATAGATCCAGAGATCCGCCTTTTTCCGACATAGAAACCTCCGCCATGGCTTCTTCTCCTTCCTCCCTTACAAATTGGAAAAATAATAGAAGAAGAAGAAAAGCAACACACATGGAAATTCCAGAAATGGAATCTTTCATCGATGTCATCGCCGTCTTCACGCCACCGCTTTTCGCCTTTGTTTATGGCGACGGGAGGTTGTGGTGGTGGTGGAGGCCGGGCGGCGGGAGGTTGTGGTAAGGGTTTAGGGAGAGAGATAGATGTAATGAGAGAGGTGTAGGTCCCGAATGGGTGTAGAGGGAGGGAAAGACTTCTAAAACTTTTTTCGCAGATCGGTGTGTGAGAGCAAAATTGAATGGCCCGGGTTCGCCAACTTTTGAACGGAAAAGGAAAGTCGGGTTCGGTAACTATCAGATTGACCGATGTGTGCGGAAGCTTAAGTTTTAAATGAAAAACCGGTTTATAAAAGATTCCAAGTTTTATCTTTTTAATCGGATGTGAGAAATCAAAATCGAATATCTCGATCTTAACTTAGAATGTATGCGCTTTTAATATTTGCAATGTGAGAACGATTAATCAAAGCAAAAAAGGCACAAATTTAGTTCGGATAAAAAAAAATCCACTCTTCCTTTCACAAGGGGCACCAACTTAAAACTTAACCGGCTTAACCGATGGACTTAGATTAGTGTGTTAGTCCAACACATTACACCAACAGATGTTTTAGGAGTTCTCACTCAACCGATCCCGTAATAAATTAGAATCCCCAGACCGAAATCTTGCTAAACAACTTATCCTAACTTGGGGGTTTGGGTAAGATTGTTAAGGTTCAACTATGAAATCTTTCCTGCGTAAAAAGCGACCGATAGCTAGATGGAAAGATTTCTTGCTAAGAACTTATGGGATGAACACAATACAATATAAAATAAGCTTGTAGTTAAATGGAAATTATAGTTTGAGCGTCTTGATTATGTAGTTTGTCCAAGCATTTCCGTTGTTCACTCTGCGAAGTGTGATCCCATATTTATAGACCTTGAGATCAAAAAGAGCCGTTGGAAGCAATTTGAATCTCGGGCTATGTTAATTTGAGCTTGATGTGACATGCTTCAGAAGCGGCATGGTTGAAGGTTTTATAGCCGTTTGAGAGAGCAACATCGAATCCATGAGTATCGGCTCGTTCATACGTGTCTCTTCCTTATTGGATGAAAGCCTTGCTGCGGTGTTGTTCCTCCAACTAAGGTTGGTATTCATCTTGTTCGGATCGCAGACGTATGATAAGATGAAACCCATCTTATGATGATTTCTAAAATCGACATCCCGATGGAGTTCTTCAATTACCGTTGACTTAACTTCAACCGGGCCGACTCGGGCCGATGTAGGTCTCGGTCTTTATCTTCGGAAGTCATCGATCTTCGAGTATTAGAGGTTTGTGCTTCATGACTTTTGAGTTATCCGACAAGATCGATTCGATCGATCTTCCGCTCGGTTTAGCGACGGATATTTTTTTCCGATTCTTCAGATTCGACCTTTACATATTTTCCTCAATATGTGACCTATCTATTACATCGTTTTTTCTATACAATTATTATAACCCGATCTCCTATAGCAATAATGAAAACATCGGACCAGTCATTTGGTCTATTACATGTGATTTTGGAACTTTCATCAAAACTTATAAATTTCCCAACAATTTCCCCTTTTTGATGAAACCAAAACACTTGAGAAACCAAACAGTTGATAAGTATAGAACAGTTAAAGAGCAAGTAATCAGAAGACAAAGAGATTTTGTCTTGGGATCAGAAAAATAAACTTTTCATTATATATGATGATTACATGTTACATCAGAAAAGTTTTGAAATTAAAAGCGGTGATCCCTGAGGCGTCTTTCGAATCTTCTCCTCGGGCTTGTATCCTTCGGCATTTCTCTTTGGTCTTGTGGAATGTTGAAAATCGATAGAGTTTCCATTTGACATCGGTTATCCCGCTCTTGATCGGTTATCGTGATTTGCTCAAGATGTCAAAGTAGAATCTCTCAAATGCGGTCTGTCAAATGAGCCCATCCTTCTTTGAGTATGTTAATGATCATACTCTTGGCGAGATATCTTTACATTTATAAGCTTGGCTTCATTTTCGAGATACTTGAAAGTGGAAATTTATTCAGAACGGTTGAGGAACTCATCATCTGGTGATTCTTCTTTTGGAACAAGATCAAGGACAAAAGCATCAAGAAGCCATTCACTTCTGATCTTATTCCATTCCTCAAACCTCTTGGCGTGTGCAGCAGTTTTTGGTATAATCTCGTCAACTCTTGCTGGCAACAGAGGTTCTGGTGCAGATTTTCCAGTTAATCCTTTCTTAGCCCTTGATTTGAACTGTTTCAACCCTTACCTTGTGCAGTTTTTTCGTCCTTCTTTCTTCTTCACCATTCCGCTCTTTGGACAATTTCTGACTAGCTCCTTACCATGTCGACTAACAGATTGTGGCTTTTATGGTCTTTCTGATGCGAATGGGGTCCAGATTTTGATGTCCCAAAGACCGGCGACCTTTTCTTTCAATTGAGCTTTGTCCATGGGCCTTGTAAATCCGATGTGTCGAGTTGGTTTTCGAGATCCTTCCCTTTTGGTTTGATCAAAAAAAGATTGAGGGAAGTCGAGACCCAAAGTTGATTGACAATGCCCGAATTTAGATCATTAGAGATAAACACGAAGATTTCGATTACGGGCGATTTGCAATCGATTCTTTCTTGGCGAATTCCATTGTTGCGGAAAGTGTCCAAATCATTTTGTCAAATTTCTCTTCGATAACTCGAGCCTTTTCTCGGTGGCGTCGAGAAAAAGAAGATTGAGTTTCATTTTACTTGTCATCAACTGAAATTATGGTGGACATGGATTGGGGAAGGCGATCTCCGATTGCTTCGTTTTGTTTGAGACCGATTTGTCTACGATCGGTTAAGACTCCATCAATCTCTTCTTTCGGGAGATCTTTGAGACAAGATCGATCTCTGAGGTTGATCGATGGTGATTTGAGATGTAGGAATTTGATCCATCACTTGATCAATTGTTGTTTGTGCCTGTAGTTGGTCGTAAAGGATCCACTTTCATCGGCTCTCGCGCATTTATCATTTCGGCGTCATTTACGGAGCTTCTTGAGCGATCTCGCCTTGTCTTCTTCCGGCGAGTTCCAACTTCACGTGCAGTTTATCGAGATATGAGCTCAATTTGGTGAACCCACTTTATGACTTTCATATCGAAGTCAAAATCTGAACTCATCCGCGCCACCCATCTGTTCAACAAGTAAGATAAGATCCGAGAAGCTTTTTAATCTGAGATCTCTCGGTGAGGATCTCCATGACTTCTTCTCTTATAGTAGGATGGGCGACCCGATTGTGGATACTTCTCATCAATCTCTCGTTCAATTCTTAGTCCGACCATTTTTCCGGTGATGGTCTTGCCGATCTGAAAAGGAATGAATCGAATCATTGGATGAGATGTGGAAGCTTTTTTGTGCTTGAATGGCGGAAGATGTCCGATTGGTTTTTTGATGGTTTTGTAGTGGCGATTTATCTGGTTGAGTTCGGAGTTCATGGCGGGTGAACTAGCGGTAGAGACATCTTTCTGCGGCCTTTAGTCTGGCGGTGAATCAAAGTTGAGGTTGAGGAGAAGCGTTATCGACTTGTCTTCTTCCTCTCGGATCGTTTCTGGCGAGCCCTCGGGTTGAGAAGCTTACTGTCTGATTACATTTCCTTGTTGCGTATGCAATTTATTACGGCGCTTTTTTTCTTCCGACTTCGTCTTAGTCTTTAGAAGTGGGGTAAAAACTTTCTTTGGCCTCTTCCTGGGCCTTCACCATTTTTTTCGTTTCTTTTTACGTGGAGCAAGCGGGGGTGTGGACCAACTTCTTTGCTCTTTCCTTTCTTGGGTTTTTGTTGGAGTGGGCTCCTTGTCATCGTCTGGTGGCCGTAAATAGCTGAAGTTGATGAAGGAAGGCATTGTAGGAACCCATTACGATTCCATTCGGTAGCTTAGCAATTTGTCTTTCAATAATACCGCAACCTTGTTGAGATTCGATTCTCTTTTTCGAAAGACACTTTTGGATTCATTGACTCCAAATTTTTTTCGTGTTCTTGGAGCAAGATGGCTTAAGAAGCCGTGTGCAATTGATGTTCTCGAGCTCCATCAATTATTGCTTTATCATCTTTGTACATTTTGGTGATGTGAGCATCGGGCTAAAAAGAGATTCCCATGATCGTTCTTGATAGTATGTCAAACAACGATCTGTACTTTCTTTTGAGCATTGGCACGATGAATCCGGTATCGATGTTTGTGCGCCTCTCAAAGCTCTTTTTGATCTCTTCATCCTTATTCTTTGGTGTGTGAGATGAGGTCGCCCTTTTAGCAAAGTGAGCAGACGAAAGTGATATCATTTGTCGATCCGATTTCTTCTCCGCCCGGCGAATTCGTCTCACGGCTTCTCAGATCCCACTCAAGTGCGAAGAATTGAAGTGCTTCATCTTGCATCTTTGGAGAAAAAATATGTTTCGACTTTCTTGAAATTTGTTCCACTTCCATGGAAGAATCCTCAGTGGTCTGAACGAACTTATCCTCAAATATCTTCGATTTGTCGATTCAATAATTGCACATGATCTTTCCAAGTCCATGAGTGGCCATCTACGGTGAGATAGACACATTAAATTCGTGCATAATCAATATCAATCTCATCTTTGCGGAAAACAAAAGGCAATGAAGCATGAAATCAGTAAAACAATTTTTTGAAAAACAATGTTTTTTTTTAACGGAAGGAAAGATTCATCATTAAGCTTTTAAAGACAATATTACGAGATACAAATTTCGAGAGAAGATTTTGAAACGAAGAGTAAAATTTGAAGTTCTTCAATGAGTGCAATGCAAGTTTGTAAAAGCGAAAAAAAACTCGGTAAGGTTTGATGAATCTTATATAGAGGAGGGGTACAATAAGACAAGATTTTGAAGATCAATCGTTTTGAAAAGATTATACGCTCAGATTTAAGCGGTTTTGATCGTAGGGTTGGAAAAACATACGCACACAAAACTTTTGGATTTAAAAGCACGATCAAGTAAAGAAGTTAATACATGTACCCCACGTCCGCATTAAATGAATATCGGAATACACGCCACAAGGATAGTGGGTACAAGAAGGCAAATAAAATCGATCGATCCGATAAATAAATAAAGAACAAGAGTAGAGAGATAAAGATCTCGGTTGATCGATGTTGTTATCATCAATATTTTGTCAATGTTGATTCCACTTGTTGATCTTAATCATTACGCCTAAGCCTTTAAGAAATTTCCCTAACCGATCCTTTTAATCGATCTTTTTCCAGCCAGATTTGAAGAAACTTCGATCTTTTCATGTACGCGTCGATTTCCTTTTTATCCGCTTTGATGGGTTGAAGTTCCCCTTCCGATATTTTTTTATATAGACCGATATATCTGATTTATTGGAGTTTCAGGCTCAGCAGATCTCTCTCATCTGATCATGCTTGTAAGTAATCAGATTTTGGTTGACCTCGTCTGATTTCTTTTCAGATTAGGTCAATTCTTGGGATAAGTGTTACCGCCAAAACTTAGTCTAGAGAGTAGCTTCTATTCCCTAAGTAGGCGTGATTGACATGCGTAAATATCGTCTGAATCTTCTCGATATGTCAATCAACCGTAAATTTATCCAATTATTATCGGCGTGATTTCTACACGTTGTCCTTTTGATGCAAATTTCTCGGATAGGCTTTTGAATCGACAATTGCATTTGCATCCTTGCTTGGCCTCTATAAATTGGACCAATGTTTTACACAACATCACCCATTCACCATACTTATCCTTTTTGAAAGAAATATGTATCTTGGTGAACCCTTGTTTTGCAAACACTTTTACACCCTTTTATATGGTTTCATCTTCTCAAATCAACCCTTTGCATCCCTTGTGGCTGTTTTCTTCATCATCTTCGATTTCACATACGATTGCTGCAAAGCTTCTCTTCCACGGTGGCGGCGGGTTCTGGCAAGGTAACCGAGAAGACACTTCTCCTAACCGTATGCACCTTGTGTGTCTATCTGGATGATGTAACCAGAACCATCAGACTTAGTCTGGTATAGAATATGAATCCCGTCAATGCCGCTCTCACTCCACTTGGAGAGTCCATCAGCTTGCGGCACGGGATTACCCTTAAAGCCTTCCCCCTCACCCTGTTAAGTGGGGTAAAATGAAACATCGATTTCATAAAATCTTTCTCTCTCCCCCCATTAACATTTAACTAATGAGTTCGGGTTTGGGTTTGGATGCAGGTTTAGGGTTCTAGGTTTAGGATTTTGGTTAACATTTATGTACTGACCTCTGGGTCTTCTTGTACTTGTAATTAAGTAATGTAACCTCACCTTTGGGTGTTTATCAATGAAAAGTTTCATTATTTCATTTTGTTGTGTAATTCACCTTTCTTATGCGATTGATAGCTTCTTAATCTACGAATCTTGCTTGTTGAATATAATCGCCCAAAAAGCGAATCACAAAGAAATACTATAACCAACTTGATTTAAAGATAATCCATTAAAAGCGAGCATTTTCCTTAAATCGATAAACCTTGAATCGATTTCCTTTAAACCGATAGACTTTCAATCGATAAACTAAAATCGATCGGTTCTTTTTGGATCCGGTAGCGTGTATGTCGATCGATTTTTGCTTATCGATCTCTTGAATCGATTAAGATACCAAACTCAACTGATTCCTCTCGTCTGGTTAGTCTCTTAACCGTTAGTTAGTTGGGAGAGCATTCCATCAAACATTTTTGGTGCCATTTCTCCAAGATCTAGAAGTCTAGCTCATTGCATAAATCTCGAATCGATTTAAATTTGGTGGCTTGGTTAGAATATCGTATACGTATATCGGTGTGAATCTTTTTCCATTTCGATATTCTTCTTTTCAACGTGATCTCTTATGAAGTGGTGTCGACATCTACATGCTTGCATCTTGTATGTAGAACCGGATTCTCGAGTGATTGCAATAAAGACTTATTCTTGTCGCGAGAATATAGAATGCGTTCTTAGCTACAATGTTGTAATCCTCACCGGCCGATCGAGCGAGCAAGCGATTTAAATTTTCTTCGCAGACCATATATTACGCTCGGTTGTTGATGTCGCGAATCGATGTCTTCTTTTGAAAACCACGAGATCGCTTTTACTTCCTAAGAACTCGACAAGTTCCCGAGGTTGATTTTTCGTCGATCTTGCAACCTCCATAATCGTAATCGAGAATACCCACTAAGCTCTAGATTATCATCGATGGGTAGAATAAACCAAGGTTTATTGTTCCTTGAGATACTTAAGAATCCGCTTATACCGCTTTTTCAGGTGGTGACCATTGGATTTTCGAAATCGCACATACACCCTTTTGCGAAAAGTGATATCCGGTCTACTTTGGCGGCAAAGTATAATAAAGATCCAATGAGAGCCCTATATTCCTTCCGATTTTCATCATCGGATCCATCTTGAATCCAAATCATCATAGAATTTTGGCTTCCTTGCTATTTTGAATTCCAAACTTAGCCAAAATATTCTAGTGAACTTTGCTTGGCGAGATGAATATCCCTTCCGAACTTTGTTTAACTTGAAGACCAAGAAAGTAATTCATCGACCCATCATGGACATCTCGAATTTCCCTTGCATCGGTTTTTGAATCTTTCACATAGGTTCTTGTTTGGAGATCAGAAGATGATGTCGCCCACGTAAATCGAACCATCGTAATATCTTCTCCATCTTCTATTCGAATAAGGTTCGTCCCAATTTCCTTTAGTGAACCCACTTTCGATCAAGAACGAGAAAGTGTATCATACCAGCTCATGAACTGTTTAGAACCATAAAGAGCTTTTTTTAAACGATACACTTGGTTGCCCTTTTCAAAGCCGGAGGTTGTTCGACATAAACTTCCTCCGCTAGTACCCCGTTTAAGAAAGCACTCTTTACGTCCATCCGATACTGCGTGAACCCTCGTGGGAAGCATAAGCTAAAAACGGCGAATGGCTTCAAAGGCGAGGCGGTGCAAAGGTCTCATCATAATCAATTCCCGATTGTGAATACCCCCTTAGCAACAAGTCTTGCTTTATTTCGGTGATAACATTTTTCTCATCTCTCTTGTTCTTGAAGATCCATTTTCGTGCCAATTACGTCTTGATGGCATGGTCCGCCTACTAGTTCCCAAACTTCATTTCTCTCGAACTGATTTCACTCCTCCTGCGCATGGCTAGAATCCGGTTTCGTCTTGTAAAGCTTATCGATTGTAGTAGGTTCCTTCATAACGGATAAAAGAAGATGCATGGCACTTTCACCAATCGATGTCTAGTTTTGATTTTTATCGACGGGTCTCCAATTATATCGGTTGGATGATTTGGTTAATTACGATTTGCGTCGGTTTTGAGAACATCGTCCGTTTCGATAAAATCTTATTACTAGTGATTGGGAGTGGTGCGAGGTTATGGTCCCTTGATAAGAACAAGTCTCGGTGATGTTGGAATCATCGTAATCGATGTCTGCTCGTGAGAACCAGTTCCCCCGAACCGGATGGTTGATTCTTTCTTATCTCGGTGAAAAATTAGTTAATCGTACCTTAGGATCGATTGATCGGTGAATCGGCTAGATCCGGAATGTAAATTGATACGATTTCGATCCTTTATCCTTGATCGTTAATCGATTCATTTTTACGAATATCGTGTTTCGTAGATCGTACTTCTTGTTTCGATACGTGATTTCTCTTGATCGGAAGATGCTTCATCAAAGGTTACATGGGGTGTTTCTTCCACAACAAGGGTTCGTTTATTTGTTGTAGAACGAAGGCTTTGCTAGATGAGGAATACCCTAGAAATATACCCTCATCCGGACTTGGCCTCAAAGGTCTTCAACCCGACTTTTCCCATTGTTGTGTATGAAACACTTTTCCAAAAACATGGAAGTAAGAAACACGAGGTTTTACGCGCCTTCCACAGTTCATAGGGTGTTTTGTAGTGAGCCTTAGTCGGGGAATTGGCATGCGTGCGGTGTTGATTATTTTGAAACGGTTTGGTATCGCATATTCATTTAACATTGATCGGCGAACTTCTTTGAGAGTTTGCTTTTTCGTTTTTACTCCATTACATTGTGGCGTCCTCAAATGTTGATGTTTCATGTCAGATATACCAAACTTAGAGCAAAAATCATAAATTAATAAAGGAGAGTTAAAATGCCTTTATATCGATCTCGATTTTTACTACGTTGACACCCTTCTCATTTTGTAATCTTCTTAGTAGCTCGGGTATCTTGGTTGTCGCGTCTCATTCTTCTTATGTAAGAATATAACCTGTAAACTTGGAGTAGTCATCCACGACGATGTACGAGTGTATCGAGATCGATTGGGGTATTTGGTGGTCCTGGTCCAAACAGATCCATATGGGCACGATGAAGATTGGCTTTGGATCTTTGGTCCGGAAATTCCTTTGAATGAAGCTTTGAATTGTTTTTCCTTCGACACGCAAAGACATGTCCGATCCTTTGAGAATACTTCATTCGGGAGTCCTTCCACTAGAGACATCCTTCTTTATCTTATTAAGAGTTTTAAAGTTGGATGGCTCATTCTTTTGTGCGAGCCAATCGCTACTTTTGGAACTCTTAAAGCATGCATTTCTTGGACAACTGTTTCCAATCACCGTAGATCGTCCCTTTTTTGAACCGATTAGCAAAAATCATTTGAGTGACTCGATTCTTGATAGTGCATTGATATCGAGAACTCAATTGAAAATGTGAAACCGATAATAGGTTGTGCTTTAGACCGACAAAAGACTAGTTATTTGTACATCATCATTCTCTAGGTTAGAACCCTTTGGTATAACCAAAGTTATCATCACCGAAAGTACACGCGGCCTTTTCATTCTATGTAGGAAGGGCGAGGAGATGTTTGCTTTCCAAATATGTGCCTTGAACATCCACTATCGATGTAAGATAGTTGCTTGCACACCTCCTTTGTTGGCCAGACCCACGCGAACCTGCAATCAGATCAGGTTTTAGGTACCCCTTTTGGATTGGGTCCTGAGGGGTTAGGTTTGGATTTGGGGATCCATACAAACAGAGCACTTCTATGGTGATCAGTCAGATCAGAAGGCCTGATTTGTCTCCCATACCTGTCAACATAATCATACTTATCCTCATATGCTTTCTGATTTGTATGATTACTTGTGTGAACCTTGGATGACTTGGAAGACTTATGATTTAGCTTTTAGGTTTGTCTTCTTTTTTATCGGTGTGGTTGGTGCGATAGCCTAAATTTCGACTATAGGGGTATACGATTTGCTACCATCAAAAGATTCATATCCTTTTTTCGCATAGAGATTTTCGCGATTTACGAAGCATGCTTATTAGGCGGTGACCTGATTGGTCTCAGATTAGACTTCCTTTTTGTAGGTTGTCTTTTTCGATTCTCGATCCATTGATCGAGTTGAGGTTTCTTCGGAAGAACCGGGTTCTTCCGTTGATTCCTCGTGATGCTTTACCGATTGGGGTCCATTTCATTCCCTTTTACGGTTAGGCACTTGCCTTACCGCTCAACGGTCTCTTACCCCTATTAGATACAAGTTTAGCTTTTGGTGTATCTTTTTTTGAAGTTTCGTCTGATTACACCTTTACGAGATGAATCGTCCGGGGCTTTTGAGGATGTGGAGGGTTTCTCATGCCAAGTCCTCCTTATCAATCTTTACTTTCGAAAATAGGCGTTTATGTCTTTAACAGTTTGAGATGATTTTGAAAAAACATCTATTTTCTTCTACGCAGATCAAGAGGATTTGACTTTCATGCATTGAATAGCTCATCGAATTTTTTGCTTGCAAGATTTTGAAGTCATCGACTTGCTTTGTTAATTTCCATCGATCTTTGATGCTTTTTGATCGAAGCTTTAACCGAGAATTTTGAATTCCGGTTATCTTAAGGCGATTTGGTGATCTAAGTTGAGGAGGTTTTTTCGAGAACATTTTCTTGAAGTTTCGATTATTTCGATCCTCGACTTATCATTCTCGGCTTCCACAATAGCATAAGTTTCTCTTGCATTGGAGAGATCTTCAAGCAATTGCTCACGAGTAGAGCTGCAGTCAATCTCTCCGGCGGTGTGCTAAAATAGGTGTAAAAGCGAACGAAGGGGGTTTGGAGGTTACCTCGATTTGGTCCTCCCCGGCCATCGAGGCGAGTTCATTATCGTCGACGAGAATATCAGATCTTCATTTTCAGAGAAGTCGACGGCCTTCTTGATCGATGAAGTCTTCTGGGAGGAGTATCCGGAGTCCTCGGAGGGTAGATAGGAATCGTCAATTCTGACGATCTTAAACCATGGCTCTTTCGTCTCTAAACCGTTGCTCTCTTCGTTCCTCTTTTCTTCCCTCTCTTTCGGCGTCAGTGCAGGCGTCCCGAGCTATAGTGACTGAACCTCTCCGGTTGAAAGCGCTCCCGGATCCACGTTCCTTTCCTTCGGTGAATCACTCCTTCATATGACCTATCGGTGATTTCCCTTTTCGATAGTAGTCGAGTTTCTTCTATCGATTGGTTATCTCTTCCTTCCTTTATCCGACTATCTCTTTCCCTTTCATCTCTGTGATCCCTCCGATCATCCTTCCGGTTCTTTACGGAGATCTATAGTCGATCCTGTCTCGATCCTCGGTTATGTTGATAGTCCTTATAAAATCTTCGATACTTACCAAGTTGTATATCCGACTTCTCAAGCTTCCCGGTAAGTAACGCGATCCGTTTACCGACTTAATATATTTCCAATGGGTTCATTGGACTTTGTTTCTCATTTGGTTGCCTTGAAAGCAACTTGATTTTGAAACGGTGCCTCGTCTTCAAACTTGACCTCTTTCAATCGGTCGAACTTCGTGAGCTTTAAGACTCAAGAACAAGCTACTAGGTTTCATTCTTGAAATGTCCCGGCAATCTTTGATTACCGTGACCTTCATGTCCCACTTCTTGGTGAGAGACCTTAGGATCTTATAGTTGATATCTTTATCGGTCATCTCTACCAAGTTCTCGAAGCTTGTTTATAGACATTGTAATTCTTCCATCGAGTTCGTTGATGGTTTCGTTGAAAGACATCTTGGTTTTTGAACTTCACCGGTTAAACTTTGTAGACATTTGTCTTTTTATCATGCTCATTTCCCTCGCAGATCTCGGCGTAGTATCCCACATTGCTTTCGCAGATTTGAGATACTTAATCTTCTCTTTGGTGACCTTATCCATTGTCTTCATGATTATATGTCTTGCAATGGTGTCCGAGTATGAGTTTTTCTTTCTTACGTGTCCATCGTATCGGGCTTTTTCGCACAAGACTTTCGTGGGAGAGTCCGGATCTCCTCCATTCCGCAGGATTGTCGTAGTAAATGATGATGGGTCCTCTTTTCGATGACTTCCATCATTACGCCCTTCGATCGAGCCTAGATGGTTGGACATATATATGGCCCAATCTGCATACTCATCAATAGAGAAGAGATCATGATACATCCGGATGTGTTATCCATGCCGAGTGATTTTGGAAAATGAATGAGTTTTAAAACGGTTTTTCAAGATCGATTCAGATGACCACAATGACACAGAGTCGGTGGTCGGAAGAACCAACCGCTCGATACCACTTGTAGGTCCCGAATGGGTAAGTGAAATTAGAAGTCTAGGGGAGGGTGAATAGGTTTTTTTCGTCAGATCGAGGTGTGAGAGCAAATAGCCCCGATCAGAGTCGAGTGAATCGATAACCAACTTCTTTGAGTTTTCGGTTGAACTAATTTGGTGATTTAAGTTTTACCCGTGAAAAAACCGGTTTGTATAAATCGATTCCAAGTTTTATCTTTTTAATCGGATGTGAGAAATCCTTCCGATCGGATCGAAGCTTGCGTTCGATCTTAACTTAGAATGTATGCGCTTTAATATTGTGCAATGTGAGAACAAGTTAATCAAATAAGAAAGCGCAATAAGATTTATAGTGGTTCGGACAAACCCGGTCCCTACGTCCACTCTTCCTTTTCACAAGCGAGGGCACCAACTTAACCGACTTAACCGACTTAACCGACTGGACTTAGATTAGTGTGTTAGTCCAACACATTACACCAACAGATGTTTTAGGAGTTCTCACTCAACCGATCCCAGAAATCAGTACTAGAATCCCTAGACTGAAATCTTGCTAAACAACTTATCCTAACTTGGGGGTTTGGGTAAGATTGTTAAGGTTCCAACTATGAAATCTTTCCTTGCGTGTAAATTGATAGCTAGATGGAAAGATTTCTTGCTAAGAACTTATGGGATGAACACAATACAATATAAAATAAGCTTGTAGTTGCTGTGTTCTTCGTGCGGAAATCTGACTATAGTTTGAGCGTCTTGATTATGTAGTTTGTCCAAGCATTTCCGTTGTTCACTCTGAAGTGTGATCCCATATTTATAGACCTTGAGATCAAAGAGCCGTTGGAGAGCAATTTGAATCTCAGGCTATGTTAGGTAGAGTTGCAGGCTTGATGTGACATGCTTCAGGAACGGCATGGCTGAAGGTTTTATAGCCGTTTGAGAAAGCAACATCGAATCCATGATATCGGCTCTGTTCATACGTGTCTCTTCCTTATTGGATGAAAGCCTTGCTGCGGTGTTGTTCCTCCAACTAAGGTTGGTATTCATCTTGTTGGGATCGCAGACGATGATAAGATGAAACATCGATTTTCATCTTTAATTTGATCGTCGATGGCCCGAACTGGATGACCCCAAAGGTTGACTTAGCTTCAATGGTGACTCGGGCCGATGTAGGTCTTCGGTCTTTATCTTTCATCGATCTTCGAGTATTAGAGGTTTGTGCTTCATGCATTGAAGTTATCGACAAGATCGATTGACCGATCTTATGCTGTTACCGTGGGATATCGCCTTTCTTCCGATTCTTGAATCGACCTTTACATATTGAGTTCCCTCAATATGTGACCTATCTATTACATCGGTTTTTCTATACAATTATTATCAATCGATCTCTATAAAGCGATGATTTTGATGATGGTCCTATTACATGTGATTTTGGAACTTTCATCAAAACTTATAAATTTCCCAAGAGAGGGGTTTGAGAGAAATGAAATAATGAAAGAGAGAGGGACAGATGAAATAAATGAGAGAGGGAGAGTGATTTTTAATTAATAAGGGTAGTTTAGGTTTTTTAAGTAGGAAATTGTATCTAATTGATATAAAAGATTTTGATTGTATTAGATTGATATTTGGATGAAAATTTTGTATCCCCCTGAAATTTCCCTAGGATTTTTATAATCCTTTTTGAGAAAATTTCAAGGGGATACAAGTTTTTCAATAAAATATCAACTAGATACAAACATATCTCTATTTCAATTTGATAAAAAAAGAAAGATAAAATACCCTTTATACCTTGCTCTTTAGTTCCGTCATTAAAACTTATTCAGCCACTGTCATTTCAAAACTCACCCCAACCCTATTTCTCTCTCTCTCAAAGCCACACTCTCCCAATTCACGATCAACTGCAGGCTCACTCTCCTAATTCACGATCAGCGGAGGCTCGGTGAGCCGAGGATACTGGCAAATGGCGTTGGAGGCGATGAAAGGCAGAGGCTCACGACTTTGGGCTCAATGCATGGTTTGGCGAAGGGCCTTTGTCAAGACGGCGGGCTTTTTTGGGTGCACAAAGATGGCGATTTTTGAGTGATGGTGGTGGTGGGTTTTTCGGTGGTGGTTACGGAGGTAGCGGTGAGAGACAAACAAATTAAAGAAACTGGTAAACAAAGGAAGAGAGAGAAGATTTTAGAGTTTTTTAACTGGGGACTTTTTTATTTTGTTGAGCCCAGCCCATTTATCTTTCTTCTTGCTTGAAATTTTTTTTGGTTGTCTTGGCTACTCAAATCCTGTTGGGGCTTGTTTTGGCTACTCAAATTCGCTTCAATTTTTTTTTTTTGGATGTGTGGTGGTGAATTTGTACAGATTCACCGCCGGGGCTTGTATGAGATAATTACTATTAGGTTCAAGATTTGAGAAAAAAAATATTACTATGTTCCAGTCTTTTTTGGTATTACTAGTATGTTCCATATTTGAATATTATAATATTATTCCTCAACCTAATACAACTTTTCTTAATTAAATTACCCAACCCACTACATATAACACCCCACTCAAACCCCTCCCCCCTCTCTCTTTCTCTCTCTCCCTTCCTCCCCCCACCCCCGGGCAATATACTCAAAACTGACCAAAATCACCACCACCATCTCCAGTCTCCCACTGCCCCCTCCCCCTCTCTCCACCACCCATAAATGACTGATTTCTGTTGGTACCTATTATTATATGTAAATACTACCTCATTCCCGTTCTTTAGAATTTTTTGATTGTTCATAAGAATTTATGGGAATAGTGATTAAAAAAAGTTGTTTATTAGTATTTTATGTGATAAAGTGATGGGTAATTGGGGTAGAAAGAGTTGTTTATTAATATTTTATGTGATAAAATAATAAAGTGATAAAGTGTATTTCCATTTTTGTATTTCTTTTAGTTGCACCTATTAAGCTAAAAAACATTCTTGCAATATCTGCTAGAAAATCGAAGGATTAAGCAGCCTATGATGCTTTGATTTGTTCAGTTTCTTTTCAAATAAACCATCGAAAAAAAAGGGAAAATTTTGAAAGAAGAATTGAAAAACCGCAAGCTTTATGTTGAATTTTGAAACAACTGCAAATATATGGTGGAACTTTTGGCTTTCGATCTGTGTCGAAGAACTCCGCTGACTTTTGGCTTCCGATCTGCTCTCCGGTGATGTTGTGGGGTTCTGAGCCTTCGTCTACAGTCTGCCTCCGCAGTGTACAGTGTTCGAACCGCGGATTTTTGCGGCGATTGTTCAGAGGAGCGTCCGGGTTGATTCAGATCTACGACTCAGTGAGTCGCTCGGCCGAGTTCGTCCGAGTTTGACCGAGTTCGTCCGAGTTCGTCCGAGTTCCTTCTGTGTTTGCGTTCTTCCTTGCAATCTCCTGGTCTCCGTGATTTTGCTGGGTTTTCTAAAAATCTGTTGGCTCATTATCAGTGATTTTCGAAATTTTGCTATTTTTGATAGTGTAGGCATTTTAATTGAAATTTTTGGGGCTGGTTAGTTTTGTATTGTAATTGTTTTGGTGTATGGGTTTGCAGTTTTGGGTTGTTCTTATACGAGGGAGGATGATGGGGGATTATATTGAAGAAATTTGATGATGAGTGGTTCATTCATGGGTTTCTTGATGAGAAAATTGCTAAGAGGTGCTGTCATTTTGAAAATTTAAAGATGGTGGAGGAAGATGAAGATGGATCTCCTGGGTGAAGGAAGATGAAGATGCAGGGTTTCTGGTTTTTTTTTTTCCTTCAAATTTTTATGCATATAGTCATGTATCCGTGCATATGTGTATGCATTTGTGTATATGTGCATGTATTTCGCAGATATATATCGTATATGGATCGATATGTCGTGTATTTAAATGATATATACGTGTCTTGGATACATGATTACATGCAGAATTGACGAAAATATGTAAATTTCTTCGGAATTTCAATGAAATTATGTAAAAAAAATTATTTAAGATATGTACAATTTGATATTTTGTCGATTTATATATGAGTTTTTGAATGTGTATACATAACATAGTCCTATTTTAAATTATCATTCTATTTTAAATTATTGTATAGACTAAATTATTTTATCATTCTAATTTATGTTTTCAATAACACTCCCTCGTTCCGTAAATACTTGCACATCTTTTTTTTAGAACGTCCTATAATAATTTGCTCATTACAAAAATAAAATAATTTTATATAAAGTATTACTCCCTCCATCCCATTTTTTAAGCAAATGTGATTGTTCATAAGAATTTTTGAAAATAATGATAAAGTGATAAAGTATTGGGGGTGGAAAAAAGTTATTTATTAGTATTTTATGTGATAAAGTGATGGATAGTTTGGGGTAGAAAGAATTGTTTATTAGTAGTATTTTATGTGATAAAATGATGTGATAAAATAATAAAGTGTATTTATATTTTAGGAAGTTTTGCTTAAAGATTGAGATAAAAAAAAGGGCAAATTTTGCTTAAAGAATGAGATGGACAGAAGGAGTATTATATTTGAGCTTATATATACACATACAATCCAACTCATTTTTTACTTTATACATAAAAAATTATAAAATAAACCCTCAAAATCCACTAATTATTACTCCCTCCGTCCCGTGATAACGTGCAAGTTCACTGTTTTCACATGTTTTTGCGAGCGAATTTTTTATTAGTATTTAAAATGATAAAATAATTTTTAAAGATTCATGTGATAGATGAGAGGTAAATTCATAATACTTCTCCTTAAAAATCACTTTATCATTTGAAATATTAATAAATATTTCGCTCAATAAAACTCGATAATAAAGGTGGGGTGCACGTTGAGTAGTATTTTTTAAAAAAACTTACGTGAAAAGTCAACAATGCAAGTATTTATGGGAAGGAGAAAATACAAATTTAGAATTTATTCATGCAATTATAGAATAATCATTTTTCTTACAGTTTTATACGAAACAACAATGTTTATTATTTACAAAACTTGCATCACTACAAATGAGATTTTTTTTTTTGAAGGGACACTACAAATGAGGTTTCAATAGAACCAAATCTCTTGAACTTAGAGGATCCGTTTTGACGAACATATTACTTCCTCTTTGGAAGAACAGGGATACTCTGTTCATTTCTGAAGAAATTATGAAGATCAACTTCCGTCTTGATCTTCACCAACCTCTCGAAATTACCCTTAAAGTAGCTCAACCCATAAACCACTCCTTCCAAATAACTATCTTCTCCATTGTGGTTCATTCCAGTATCAAGATCTCTGTAATTCACAAAAGCTTCTCTCGGATTCATCGTCACATACGGAGTCATAAAATCATACATCTCTTTAATCAACTTTTCGTGTCGATTCGCAGCTTCCTTCCCATTTTCCTCCCAATTTATCGAATATAATAACTTGAAAACATTTCCCCTGTGTGGGAAGGGTTTTTCCGATGGTGAAATTTTAGCCATTTTACCTCCGTAGGGGTTGAATGCCAGAGTTGGGATTTGCAGGTGCTTAATTTTCTTGAATATATGATCTAGTCCTGGGAATTGAATTCTTTAAGTAATCGGATTTTCGTTTCTGGTGTGTGAGAATTTGTGGGATTCTGCTTAAAAGAGCATTCAATGGTGTCCCAATTGGGAAATCTGTCCAGAAAAGAACGGATTTGACCCAGCTCATATGCACGCCATTTGTTCGACGAAATTCCAGTTCATGAAATTTCTCATTCATTATAGAAAGAAGCTGTTTTTGATTTCCCAGAAACAGGACACGGAATGTTGCTCTGTTTGTTCCGTTTACGACGTCGAGAGTGAGCCTGATGAACAAGTTTTCCGGCATTTTGTCAGCAATTTTAAGGTAATGGTGAATGAGATTGGTGAATTGTACCTGATTGTGATTTGTTCTTGTGATTTTGGAAACCATTACTTTATCCGGAACCCTAACCAATCTGATTTTGTAGGACAAAACGACGGCGTAGCTGGACGCTCCGCCGCACGTGATGGCCCAAAAGTGATCCTCGCCCATCGATATTCTGTCGAGATGATTACCATTTACGTCGAATATCTCCTCGTCGATTATGTTGTCGACGGTGAGGCCGTACTTTCTCATCATGTTTCCGTACCCTCCCCCGCTGAAGTGGCCCCCCAGGCCGACCGTGGGGCACACTCCAGCGGGGAAGGCGTGGCTGGCTCTTCTTTCAGCGATTCTGTAACAGAGTTCGCCGATGGTTGCGCCAGCCTGGACCCACGCGGACTCCTCCTGGACATCCACGTGGATTGATTTGAAATTGAAGATGTCGAGGATGAAGAAGTTGGGGATTTCGGACCAGTACGAGATGCCTTCGAAATCATGGCCCCCGCTTCGGATTTTCATCTGGATGCCGTTTTTTTTCGCGCATATGATGGCGCCTCGGATGTGTGACACGTGTTTTGCCGCGAGGATGTATAGTGGTTTCGGGGTGTATGTCTCGTTGTACATAAGGTTGTTTATGTACTTTTGGAGGATGTATGAGTATGATGCATTCTTGTTTTGAATGTAGAGAACTGCAGATATTGGATTGGAGGGGTTGGAATGATTTTGCAGGCATTGGATGAATGCATGGTTTGATGAATAATTTGCCCCTGAGGCTGAAACTAGAAGTGATAAAAAGAAAGAAAAAATTTGAATAATATTTGAGGTTTCCATTTCTTGGAAATATTGATTTGAGGCATGTTTATGAGTTTGGATTAGCATATTTGTAGAGAGAAGAGATGGTTTATTATAGTATATGCAAAAATTAAAGGGATAGAATCCTAAATAGTCGAGTAACTTTTCACTTTTTTTCAAAATGGTCCCAAACAAGTTTGATGTACGAATCTGTCCCAATTTTACGTGAATTGTACCGTTTTCGTCCTAAATTCACCGGAATTAATGAAATGACGTTGTTTTTAGTCATGCGTCTTACGTGTGAGCATTCAATTTGGAGATTACAGGCTGAAATGCATGATAAAAAAACTGCGTCGTTTTATCAATTCCGTCGAATTTGGGACTAAAATTGTACACTTCTCGAAGAAATGAGACCAATTTCTTACATCATACTATTTGGGACTATTTTGAAAAAGTAGAAAATTATGGAACAATTTTGCATTCTATACCTTGATTACCAGTGTTTCTGATGATGAGTTGAGAAATTAATTATATAAAACTACGTTTATGATTAATACATTGATGGTTAATTTAAGACATTTAAGGTTCG
The DNA here is from genome assembly GCA_037126765.1 of Stenogyne calaminthoides. Classification (NCBI taxonomy): domain Eukaryota; kingdom Viridiplantae; phylum Streptophyta; class Magnoliopsida; order Lamiales; family Lamiaceae; genus Stenogyne; species Stenogyne calaminthoides. The sequence continues at coordinate 23,016,366 of JBBCBC010000032.1, forward strand.
TCTGTTAAGATTTTTTGTATGTTATAATTGTACCAGAGTGATCAGATCATGATCATATACTATGATCTCCAATTGTGTTAGTTTTTTCTTGTTTGAATAATTCGTTATGGTAATGGTTTATATCTTGGAAAATATTATTTTGATTATGACATATAATTATAAGGGAGAAATTCCACATGCTTCTAAGCAAGTGACTGTAAGATTTTGTATGTTATGTTTGTACTAGAGTGATCAGATTATATACATGATCCCTAATTGCTTTTTTTTTTTCCTTCCTTGTTTAAATAATTGACCATATTATATGGTGATGGTCTATCTTAGAAAATATTATTTTTCAATCCGATTTTAGACCTGTATCATATAATTTAAGGTAAAATATAAGGTAAACAAGTTTCACGGTGAAACGATGCATGAAAAAATGTGATGTGATTGCGCATAAAAAATGGTCAAGCTTTGTCAATCACAATATCTAAAACGAAGCACAAAATTATCCAAAGAAATTATTAAAAAATTACACGACTATATATCCTATAATTTCTTTTAAATACTTTCATCGAGAGATACATTACACTGTTACAGTTCTCCCCTCCCTCTGAACAACTGATATTAATCTCACTATCGAGAGGCAAAACAAGAAGACATAGATCATGATTTAGAGTCTAACTCAGTTTTTAAAGTTCTTAACAAAAAATAAATAATGAAAAAAAATTAAAGAGGGAATAGATATGTAAGTAATAATAGTAATTTGTAGTGAGATGGATGAAATTTTTTGTGTTATAGATAAGAGAGAGAAACGTGAAGTCAATTGATGCAACTTCTTTAAATTATGAGTTGGTATTCTGTGAAACTTTTTAATTGTGATTTTTTTTTTTTTGACATACTATTTAGTAGTATAGGTCACACTTTTAATTATAAGTCACACTCTTCAGTTATCGCTACGACACCCTCTATTATAATATAAGTCACACCTTTCACTTTTGTGAGTAATACCCTTTATAGACTCTTAATAGTAAAAAGTCACATTTTTTATTAATATATGTCACACTCTTTTAACCGTATATCACTAGAAAATCTAAATTACAATTTGTGAGATTGAATCCAATTGGTGGGAAAAATAATTGCATGTGGGTGGGCTGTTAGAGTGGGCTGCACCTGAGTGTAAATAAAAGAGATAGGGCTGGAAATAATAGCTCCGGGTTTAGGTGAAGAGTTCATATCATTTGCAACATTTTTCTTATCCAACTACAATATATACTACACGAAATTGACCGATTGCAATCTAAACTTCATTTTTATGGAACTTTTTTAATGCCGGTAATAGCAAAATTAAGTCGCAAATTTGTGACTGTTGTATGTAATGTCGCACATATCAATACTGGTTATAATTTTTTATCGTAGCTGTCGCTAATAGTCACAACTTGCGACAAATTGGTAATCCATTGTAAATTATATTCACTATAAAAAAAATTAAAAAATGACTACAAATTTTTTTAATAAAAATAATTCGATCATTAAATAGTGAGGATTGTTTACAATTTGCCTAAGAATTTTTAAAATTTTAATAGACAAACAAAGGGAAAAATATTTTTTTTAGGACAGTAACTTAGGGGGGTTTGTGTTTTAAAGACAATAAATTTACGGACATGAAAATGTAGGACAATATGCTTTAAAATATGTATATATAGAACAATATATTGTAAAATATGTAAACATAGGACAATATTTTTTTTTTTGAAAAAGCAGTCAATTACAATAGTTTTTAACATAATCAATTACAATAGTTCCTTCGACCACCGAGCACATGTCAACATCTTTTCGTCTCGCTGTAGACCGGAATCACAATCACCACTAGAGGGAGACCACCCGAGGCTGCAATTCGGAACCGCAACCACCACAATAGGGGGAACATCACCCCTACCAGCTCAAAGGGAACCTGCACAAAAGGGAATAAATTTTCCTCTCCGTCTCTCAAACCGGTGGAGCTCAAACCAGTTGAGCTATTCACGCTTGACATAGGACAATATGTTTTAAAATCTATAAATGTAGGACAATCGAGCCCGAATAATTTTTCCTTTAAATAATACTTTTTCTATGAAAAGTGCTTCAAGTATATTTTTTTATTCGTTAATAAATGAAATATTTTTTTAACAATATTGTAAACTCTTATATCTTATTTCATACATAATTTATTTTAATCATTATAGAAAAAATCTTAATATTATTTTTATTATTTTTCTTTAAGTAGTTCCTTTTTTCCGAAAGGTTCTTCAAGTAATTTTTTTTTTCTTTTAAGTAATTTCTTTTTTATGTAAGGTCCTTTAAGCATATTCTTTTTATTTGCTAAGTTATATAAATAGAGCAATTTTTTTATAATACTGTAAACTCTTTTCTTTCATACATAATTTTTTTATCCATTGTAGGCAAAATTCATAGTATTGTTTTTATTATTTTTCTTTAAGTAATTTTTTTTTCCTGAAAGGTCCTTTAAGTAATTTTTATTTTCTTCAAGTATTTTTTTTTTATGAAATGTCCTAAAGTATAGTTATTTTATTTGCTAAGTTATCTAGATGGAGTTTTTTATTTTCTTCAAGTATTCTTTTTTTATTTTCATAATGTAGTTTTTTTTAATCAGTGCAAATGAATTAATACTTAACTCTTTCAAAGTGTTAAATTGTCATTCTCAAATATGGACTTCTCACGCAAAAACTACATTATGTTAAATTTGAGATTAATAATAATTTTTTTTTATATTAAAAAATTCTTTTATTTGTGTCCTTCTTGAATTTAATTCTTGCATCCACCACTGCTTTAAGTGCTTAGCTTTGTAAAACTTTCATAAGAGAGGAGAGAGAAGCGGGAAGAAGAAAGGGGATAAAGAGAAGAGAAAGAAACGAATAACAAGGAATAAACTATCCAAATAGAAAAAAGGGGTATTAGCAAACGAATCAGCTAAAAAAATGTGTATTTTTACATGTGAAAATTTTTATACAAGAATTTACCGGTTAACAATTTTTTTTTTTTTTTTTTAAAATTTTGGTCCAATAATTAATCATACTATTCAATATTTTGGTCAACTGACACGCTATAGTAGGTCACCAAACCTTTGACTGCTCATGTGCATTATCAGTATTTGTTTTTAATCATACACTGTGATAGCATGTCGGCTATTGGGAGGGCACAAAGTCACTTGTACAACGGTAAGCCTCGACACATACGAAGGATACATAATACAGTTAGACATTTGATCTCAAGTGGAGTAATCTCCATTGACTACGTGTAGTCAAAAGAAAACATTGTGGATCCGCTGACAAAAGGCATTGGTAGAGATCAAATGTATAGTGCGGTAAGGGGAATGGGGCTAAAACCCACACATTAAAGGGTGTTCATAATGGTAACTCATCCATGATGACTGGAGGATCCCAAGAACTTGGTTCAGTGAGACAATTAAGCTATGAAGCACTCAGTTACGCACTTGAAAACCATAAATTCTAGCCCATTCTCAAATCCCTTCAAGTGCCACTTGCATCTTCAAAATGCAAAAAAACCGATGACGTGTGGTGAGGTTAAGCTTTACTGCTTTTAATGATTCCTATACCTTATTTGAAGGTGGGGGTATTGCAGAGTACTCTTGATAGGAGATCACCTATATAACTGTGAAGTGGGGTCGTTTCAAACTGACATTTCAGTACACACTTATGAATACAAGATATGGTCCACGGCCAAAATGGACAACAACGTGAGAACCAAAAAGGTATTAGAGTCATTGTTGTGTGTATGTCATTGTCTTGGTTTACACAAAAAGCTGACCAGTTCAAGACATCGTGTTCACTGAGCAGCGAGTAAATCCGATGGCATTTCACTATGGAAGGTTCAAAGCCACAAGCTACCTATCCTGATGCAACAATGGCTCGTCGGGACTTTCTTAGGGTTCACATGCATTAATATCATTCATGTGGGGGATTGTTGGAAATTGGTTGTGGAATTGGGTGTTGACCCAATGTTGACCAGATTTCTAGATGATGATCCATTTGTGGAAAATGAAAACAAGTTGCAAATTCATAATCTACATTTTGAATAGAATAATTTGATGTATTTATATGCTCTCTATATGATGATCCATTTGTGGAAAATGGAAACAAGTTGCAAATTCATAATCTACGTTTCGAATAAATTAATTTGATGTATTTATATGCTCAAAATCAATTTCGGGTGAATGAGATATTAATACGTGAAGTTGGCAATTTGTTATGGAAAAGTTGAAGAGGAAATGTGGGGGAGAAAGGGAAATCCCTTTATCCCACATTGGAAAATTAGGAAGAAGATTCCTTCCTTATTAATAGACTTGTGGTATGAAAAGTCAATTTGACTAAAGTTTATGTGGTGGTGCCGGGGTTAGCCCTAAGGGCTAACCCAAAAGAGTCTATTGACCTCACCCGCACTGGCACGCGCATGTCGCACTTGTCGCATTGGGCGCTTTAGAGGCGCACTTTACACGTACGCGTCGTCGCGAGGAGCCTTTATTTTTCGGAAGAAAAGGGCTCGGTCATTGCTCATGGGTATGGACCGAGGGATGCAGCGGGCTAGCGCAACTCGTGGGTTTCGAACCCTGTTAAGTCACGGTAGTCCGCACGTGGATGGAGTGCAGACGCGGCAATCGGGGATCGATCCCGGGCGGACGGATGCGATGGTTCGCGCTCAGGCGAACTGGGTCGGCCCCGCAGACCGGTTTGGTCGAACCGCGTGCAGTGGCTGAGCCACCCCACGCGAAGGGGTGCGATCTGGGCTGTCGGATGCAGATCTGATCCAAAAGGCATGATCTGAAGGCCCAGATTGGTCCTGTCCAGAAAGTTGCACCTATTCACCAGAAGGCACCACAACTCTTCAACTCCTATAAATTCAGTCCCAAGGATTTCATTTATTCCATTCGAAAAATCGAATAGCAATCTGTGCATACAAAAGCATACTAGCAATCTAGATTTTTGCATTAATAGTCGTGTCAAGAAAGTTCCGGATACCCGAGTCCGTTTGCCGATAGCTTTCGATTCGTAGTGCAACGACCGTGAAGTTCTAAAGTCGTTGTATCTTGGGGACGATTGTCATTGATACCGTATTGCACCGGAGTACGGGGCAATATCGTCTTACGGAAAGAGAGTCCAACTCTTGCCTCGACTTTTCGTATTGAGTCTGCATCATCTTCGTCTACACACACAACACCATATTTCTAACAAGTTCTTCGGCGCCGTCTATCTGACACCCTTCGAGTCGTAGTTAATGCTCTGCATTTGTGTCAAATCGAGGTCCTCAAGGTCGATTTGATCGCACATCACTTGCTTGGGCCGTGAAGTCCCTTCCAACGATCTGCGAGGTGTTTGCCTTGGGTAAAATTCCATCTTCTTTATCACGGTGTATCTTAGGTCGGGGCCGACCTCGCGCGATGTGCTCACAACAATTGTAATTACTCGTTTGTTCTAATAAAAAGTAATTATATTACATTTTAAGTGTTGGTATGTATCCAACAATAAGGCCAATTATCTTGGCTAGAAATTAATGATTTCAAATTACAAACACAAGAAAACTTTTGAATCTATATATATTAGGGTATTTAACTTATAAATTAATTTCAACATGCAGGGCTATATTCCTGGCACTGTATTTAGGAAACTCACAGGAGCTTCTTACTCTCCCGAACTCCATTTTCCTCGAACTGGCATTACAACAAACAGATTGCTTGGAAATGAGCTGGGTCGAATCCACCCTTTTTTGGACCGATTTTACCTCTGGAACTCCTGTCTCCGCTCTTCTGAGCCGGGTCCCTCATGTCCTCAATTACCTCAAAAGAAAATCCGATTACCTATGGAATCCCATCCCCAAACAAGGCCTAAACCTCCTGTTCGAAAAAATGGTGGAATTGCAAACTCCATCGCTCACATTCAACCCGTACGGAGGTAATGAAATAATTTCATTTCATCTAAGAGTTCGAAATTGTGAGAGTGGTGAAATTAATTCGTTTATATTATTTATTTAACACTTCACTTCACTAGTGGCCGTGGCAATTTAATATGGTGAAATTTTTTTCTTCAGAAATTGAACCCAAGATCTTGGTAAATAGTTTTTTTGGTTCCGTAACTTTATTGCTTTTTGGTTTTTGTCCTACTGTCTTTCAAGTTTTGATATTCGTCTTCTAACTTATAGAATTTTGATCTTTTTGGTCATTTTCATTTTTAAATTTGCTTTTCATCCAAAACCAAAAAATGGTAAAAGTGTGTAAATTACAGGACTAAATTAAATTTAAAAGTCAAAATGATCAAAAAGTTGAAAGCGTATAAATTACAGGACGAAGTTTAAATTTGAAAATCAATAAGAGCAAAAGTAAAAAGTGATAAAGTTATAGGACGAAAAAAAATATTTTCCTTTAATTTTTTTTAATTTCACCTAAAATTTAATTTGTAGAGAGTTGTGAAATAAATTTATTTTCTATTAATCTCCTAACAGGTAAAATGGCCGAAATATCTCCCTCCGAAAAACCCTTCCCACACCGAGCTGGAGTCATCGCTAAGTTGCTGTACGCGGCGAACTGGAACGAAGAAGGCGAGGAGGCCGTGAATCGGTACCTAACTCTGATACGGAGTTTATACGCTTTTATGACTCCGTACGTGTCGATGGCGCCAAGAGAGGCTTTTTTGAATTACAGAGATATCGACATTGGGGTCAACAGCAACGCGTACGGCCGTGACAGTTATTTGGAAGGGCTGGTTTATGGGTTGAGCTACTTTAAGGGTAATTTCAACCGGTTGGTGAAGGTCAAGACTAAGGTTGATCCTCATAATTATTTCAGAAATGAACAAAATATTCCTGTTTTTCCATGGACCTAGTGAAAAGTATAGTTATTAGTCGTGATATTATATATTAAGTATTAATTATTGTTAATTTCCTGTCATTTGTCAACCATAAATGTGTACGAAATTTTTTCTAGATTTGCATTTGAATAATGAAAGATTTGCATTTTTCTAGATGTACATTTGAATAAACTGAGGTAGACTCCAAATCATGATCTAAGTCTTCTTGTTTTGCCTCAGATTTTATTGAGAGGGAGGGGATCGAAGGATGTAATGTATCTCTCGATTCTTTAAAAGAAATTATAGGATATATATTCATGTAATTTTTTAATAATTTCTTGATAATTTTGTGCTTCGTTTTAGATATAATGATTGACAAAGCTTGACCATTTTTTTATGCACAATCACATTACAATTTTCATGCATCATGCATATATATCACTAGAAAATCTAAATTACAATTTGAGAAATTGAATCCAATTAATTGGTGGGGAAAATTATTCCATGTGGGTGGGCTGTTAGGGAGTGGGCTCAAGGATAATATGGGCCGAAGAGAAAGGTGGAAATTTTTTAGAGTGGGCTGGAAATAATATCTCCGGATTTAGGTAAAGAGTTCATATCCTTTGCAACATTTTTCTTATCCAATTACAATATATACTACATGGAGTAGGTCAGCGTGAAATTTTTTATGTATGAAAATCTATAAAATTGCCCTAAATCAACCATCTACGCCCTAAACACTAAGTAATGAACCCTAAATTATGACCTATTTGGGCAGGGTGAATCATAAATCACTTGGGCCGAGTGAACCACGAACCACTTAATTTTGTCTTACCTTCACCAATTACAGAATTTAATTATAAATTAAAATTTTTTCATATATGAAAATTTTCATATTAGACTTTATCTACTACACGAAATTGGCCGATTGCACTATAAACTTCATTTGTATGGTATTTTTTAAATGTCGGTCATAGCAAAATAAGTCGCAAATTTGTAATTATTGTATGCTTCGTCGCATATATATATATATATACTAATACCCGCTACAACTTTGATTGTAGCCGTTGCGAATCGTCACAACTTGATACAAATTGGTAATCCATCGTAAATTACATTCACTACAAGAAAATAAAGAACTAAATATGAAAAATTTCAATCAAAATAAGTTGATTATTAAATAGTAAGAATTGTCTATAATTTATCTATTTTTTAAAAAAATTTAGTACACAAACAAATTACCGGCCTACGGATCAATTGGCTACACATTTGTAATTTTAATAGTATATATTTTTAAGTATATCTTAAGAATATAATTATATTTCATAAGTACTATTTTTAAAGTTGTGGGATTATATTTATAATTTTGTTCGGGGGAAACATAATTATATTAAATAAATTTTAAGTTAATAAATTTGTAGTAAAAACTAAACTATTATAATGTAAAATAAGTTTTATGTGAGACGATTTAGTATTTTGGTGTATGGTTGCGGAAATGGAACAATATTTTTAACACTTTGAATCCAATCATGGTGTTAAGCAAAGTTTATTTTTAACCATGAGACCTTTTCCCATAAAAAAATTGCTTATAATATATATTGTATTTCTATTTAATATATTAATTAATTAAAATATGTGATTAAAAATTTACTCTACTTACACCAATGCAAATAAAAATATCAATTAGCAAATAAGACAATAAATGAAAGAGCATATATGAAAGAACAAAATAACTGATACTATCAATTAACATATAACACAATAAATAGAGAAAGAACAAAATAACTTATACTATCAATAGCAAATAAAATAATAAATAGAGCAAAATAACTAAAAGAAAAAGTTAAAGTAGATGTGGAAAGCAGGAATTGAACCCACAACACCAAGTAATCCCTGCGCCTTTCAGACCATTGAAACACACATCAGTTAACTGAAGTTTTTGACATATAAAATATATAGAGGGACGCACGAATCCAGGCAAGGCACTTCCCTTGAATTTCAGAATCGAATAAAACAGGTGCGGTAGACGACATGCCAAATAAACACAGTCTAGCATCATATCGTATAATTATCATTTTATTTTCTAGGAATTATAATTTTTATGCCAATAAATTAACAAGAGTCTCATTCCCTTGATTTTATCACGCACCTCCGAAATACTGTTATGCTTATTCATGTATTACTTTTAAAGTCCTTAGCTTGTAATCTATGATCGTATTCTTTATTTATTTATGCGACTTTTATTCATGACAGGTATAGTTTTTTAAGTATATAGTATCTGGCGAATAAGTGAATAATTTTCTTTAAAAAAATTAGGATATGTGTATCCGATACGTTGGATACACTTATCCGGTACGAGAAGAGTGTGTGAGTGGTTTTTTTTAGAAAAAATCGTCTTTTTTCATATTTTTTTTGGTTTATTTTTGCAATTTTTCAAGACTTAAAACTCTTTATGGTCATGTTATTAAATACTAAATATGTTATTTGAATTGAACATTATTATGTAATATAATTTAAATTGAAAATATATCACTTATTTTTTTTTATTAAATTCCTTAGTATAACTTATGTATTGAGCTGCTGTTATTTGAATTAATATATTGTTATTTAATTACATAAAATTATTAAAAATACTTAAGTTTTATGTAAATTACATACATTTGATATATTAATTTTAAAATTTTCATATATTTTATAGGTGTTATACATAATAAAATATAAAACCGTATGATTAAAAATTTTTTTGAAAATTTACACCAATGCAAATATTTTATCAATTAGCAAATAAAAGCAATAAATTGTCATGTTTATATTTAGTTACATATATAATGGGAGTTTTTTAACAATAACTTAGGAGGTTGTGTTTTAATGACAATAATTTTACAAAATTGAAAATGTAAAAAATATATAAATATAACACAATATGTATTAAAATATAAATAGCAAATAAAATAATAAATTCAAATCAAAATAATGTCAAAATGTCATGTAAAAATAAGACAATATGTATTAGTGGGGCCATTTCCCCCACCCCAACCCACCCACACCAACCCCAACCCCAACCCTATATATACACACAATATTATATCAGTTTATCATTTTAAGGTTTATACAAACTATTATGGCTAATAATAGAGTTTAATATATATGAATTATGTGCTTTTTTCGTAATTTTTTTATATCACAAAAAATCATGTTTTTGAATATGCATAAATATTTAAGTTTTCATTGTTATGAAATGTAAGCAATGTTTTATAGAAGAAATATTAGAATATTTTGGATACATAAAAAAAAATTCTAATATTGATCTATTTTTTATATAAATATTTTTTAAATTTTCTTATAAAACACTATAATATTTGTATTGTTAAATTTTATTTTCAACTGTTGGCCGCCCTAATCTCAAGTCCTGGATCCGTCACTACAACCACTTATATGCAAGGGTGCAAAAGTCGGAAGTCGCTAGGTGGGCGGATTCTGACCGCCTAGGCGATTTTTTTATTATTGAGTGTTGGTCTTTAAAAAAAATAAAAAATACGTCTAGGCCCCGCCTACCCCCGCCTAGATCCATCTAGGCGGCGCCTAGAATCACCTAGACGGCGCCTAATAGTGGAAATGACTTTTTCCACCGATCTTGGCAAAATCGGGTCTGCCGATGGTTTTTTTCCTAAACGACCGCCTAGGCCCATTTTTACATCCTTGCATATGTTGGAAAATGTTGCTCATTTTTGGATGAATGAGAAATTAATTTTCAAAGTTGTTGTAACCAATTATTGAAAAAGGGAAAAACAATGAGCTTTTGTCCCACATTGGAAAAATTTAAATTGAAAAATTTGTCTCTTTTTTTTTTTCGTTTAATTTAATTGCTGGCACGTAACAACTGCAACAAGTTAATAGGCAAAAACGTTATGTACGTTTTGAATTTATTTTATTTAATTACAACAAATTAATTGAAAAAAAACCTAAAATTTATGGTCGTCGGTTTTTATTTTTGAGGCCATATATCATAATGCCGAACATTTCCAACGGTTTTTTCGATGCTATAAGTAGCACTATAGTCGAATTGGAAAAAGCGAGAAAACGACACGGAAAATGTGAAATCACAACTCGAGAAAAAATGACGCATACATATTAAAGCAATTGCCAACATACGTTTTGCTCAAATATTTCTCATGTTGATATACATTACTATACATTTGAGCTTGGAATTTTTGGACATCCCTTTTTGAATAGCTCTTGTTGGTCCCTTGGAGGCGGTAATAAAAAAAAAAAAAAAAAATGTTAAAAATATATAAATATAAGATAATATGTATTAAAATGTGCGTAAGTGTACTTGGAGAGCGATTTTGAACCGTTGTCGAATAAAGTTCTTGGAGAGCGGTTCATAACGTGAAATTTTTTTTTTAAGTAAAGCTTGTATTTTTTGTTTTATTTTTTGTTTTTGTAAATTCTTTTTATGTACAATTCAAATATTTTATTCTTTAAATTACACGTGTTATTTATTTTTAATATTCATCTTATATAATGAGATTAACACAAACCCTTATGTAAAACTTGTTCATAATATTAAATTATAATATTACACTTGTTTAACTTTATCACTATTAATTTTTATAAATTAATAAAAATAATTTTTAATATTCTTATAAATTAATTCAATTTTGTCTAAGTATTACTTATTTAGATAAGAAATGTACTTTACTTGTTTAAATAGAAAAGTATTTTTGTTTAAATAAAAAAAAATTACTTGTTTAGATATTTTTATATAAACTTTTTAAAGAAAAGTATTTCTTTTTAGAAAAAAAATATTATTATTTAAAGAAAAATATTACTTATTTAGATAGAAAAGTATTGCTTGTTTAAATAGAAAAGTATTATTTGTTTAGATAGAAAAGTATTACTTGTTTAAATAGAAAAATATTACTTGTTTAGATAGAAAGGTATAACTTGTTTAAAGAAAAGTATTACTTTGTTTAGATGAAAAAGTATTACTTGTTTAAAGAAAAATATTATTTATTTTGATAGAAAAATATTAATTGTTTAGAAGGAAAAGTATTACAAGTTTAAAAGAAAGGTAGTTAAAAAAAGTACAAGTAAAAAATATAATTTTAATTTAATTTAATTTAAATTTATATAAAAAAATTATTATATAAAAATGTGATTGAATTAATAAATTAGATAATTGAAATAAAGAATTTTAAAAAAAATTGTAAGAAAAAAATGATTTTTAGAACATATAGAATTAATTTCATTAAGTTGTTGTAAGAAAAATAATTGAAATGGAATTGAAAACAATGAGCCCAAGGTCATTTTGGAAAAATACAAGCGAATAATTGCCTTAATTAATTGGTTTTTTTTTTTTTTATATATTAGAGATGTTTGGTGGGTCCGTTTAAAAACAAGTTTTTTTTTAAAAAATATTTATATACGTTTAAAAAATTTATTTTATAGGCCGGAATTTTACAACAAATTAATTGAAAATTTTTAAAACCTAAAATTATGTTCAAAACCGGTTTCGGTTTATTTTTGAGGCCAGCGGTTTTTGGCTCATAATCCCCAAACGCATTTCATTGGTCAAATTTGATGCTATAAGGTAGCACTTTAGTCGAATTGAAAAAAGCGAGAAAGCGACAACGGAAAATGTTCAAAACCACAACTCGAGAAAATGATTTCGAGAACATTTTTTATCAATTATCAATCCAACACTTCGTTTTGACTCTCAAAAGTCATTTTTTCTTGTCCAAGCTGAAATATTAGTGATATTTCAGGTAACATCTCGGTTCGCCTCGAACAAGATATAATGCTAATATCGTTATTTTTAAATCGTTGTATCTTGGGAAACAAGTGTCTTACGATTCACTAGCACCGAGAGAAGGGCATAATTTATTTTAAAAAACGTGTTTGACACGTGCCTCGATTATTCGTTTTTGTTATCTTTTTACTCTATTTTCAGCCATATGCGGTGCATATTTTCCTACCGCATATGTATGCCAAGGATTCAGATAACTAATACTCAATGTCTCAATCTGGACAACTTTTCAATCCATGTGATTAATTTAACGATATGGCTTAAGAAAAGTTTAATGAGGAAGTCAAATATAACATCTCGCCAACTTTAATTAGGGAATCATTTCACATTAAAAAGGTTATTACATGACTTTTTTTCTATTTTCAACGTTCTCATTAATTAGTTCTTTTTAACCATCTTTTCTTTCTCCACACTTTTTTTTTATTCCAATTAATGTGTTCTTATTATTGCATTTACGCCAGCAGTATATTTGACCACAAATTTGGTCAACTGCGAGAACGTTCTTATTATTTTTAAAACGAACTCTTACCAGAGATTTTTTTTATTGATAACCATCACTAGCTAACTTTGGTGACAGTTTTACTCAATCACGCAACATTCTCTTCAATTCGTCTCGATTTTTTTTTTTTTTCACAAACTTTGCTCTGAAACTTTTTCATGAAACTCATATTATATATCACACTTATAAATTGATATCACTACTCTTATGAACTAGTACATATTAATAACATTTAATGTTATGATCTCGATCAGTTTATAAGTGTGATGGTTATTATTTTTTTTTTTAGTAAATGAAAGTTCTTTTATTCAAAAGAGAATGAGAACAGGGGTATCACTGTACAGTTATGTATAATTGTACATGAGTTATTAGCTCTCGAGTATTTTCCTATAATTTTCTAACCAATCAAAGAACAAATAATTACAAAAAGAGGGATATTTCGCCGTGCACCAACTCTAGAATCTACCATTGATTAAAATCAAAGTGTGATGGTATAAGTGTTGTTGTACTAATTTGTAAGTGTAGTGATATAAATTTGATACTATGAACAAGTTTCACCGAAAATCTACTTTTTTTTTTTGGCAACGCAGTTGAAACAATGTCATAATTAGGGATTAATTAATATCCAAAAATGATACTCTTATAGTATACTTATATTTCATTAACGCCAAACGTCCAAGAAATAGAAGTATAACAGGTAAAAATACGATGTATGGTTTGATCATTGATGTGATGAAAATGATACGAGACCAACCCTAAAATGAAACATATTGTTTTCTTGAAATAGATAAAAATAACGTACGTGTCGGAAACCCGTAGACTTCTCTAAATGATCAAAACTAAGATATCAACTGAAATGTCAAAGGCTAAATTATTATCGCATCACACGATTCTAACTTACCTGTACACAATTGAAATTTTCATGGTCAAATGTTGGAAGATTTGCAATATCCCAATATTACATTGTCTAATTAACGTGTATGCATTGCCCACATATTCTCTATATAATCTGACCTCATAAGTCCTTTCAATCATATTATTAAAAACATTGTCACACCTTCACAAAATGAAATCTTTCACCTTAATCATTTTTTCCTCTCTTGTATTTTCCCTCTCATGTGCTAGTTCAAACTCATCTCAACAAGCCTTCATTCAATGCCTAGAAAACTACCCCAACCCCTCAAGTCCAATCTCTACAATAATCTACACTCAAAACAACTCCTCATATTCCTCCGTCCTCCAAACCTACATACGAAACCTCCGATTTAACGAGACGTACACCCCGAAACCACGGCTCATCATCACCGCCCTACACGTGTCCCACGTGCAGGCCGCGATCGCCTGTGGTAGGGCGCACGACATGCAGATGAAGATCCGGAGCGGCGGGCACGACTACGAGGGGGTCTCGTACTGGTCCGACGCTCCGGACTTCTTCGTACTCGACATGTTCAACCTCCGATCCATCCTTGTTGACATCCAGGAGGAGTCGGCACGGGTGCAGGTCGGGGCGACCCTAGGGGAAGTGTACTACAGGATCGCTGAGAAAAGCCCAATCCATGCCTTCCCCGCTGGAGTGTGTCCGACGGTAGGGGTGGGGGGACACTTCAGCGGAGGAGGGTACGGAAACATGATGAGGAAGTACGGCCTCTCCGTCGATAACATAATCGACGCGGAGATAGTGGACGTTAACGGGCGCCTTCTGAATAGAAAATCAATGGGCGAGGATCTATTCTGGGCCATTACGGGCGGTGGAGGGTCCAGCTACGGCGTCGTTTTGTCGTACACAATTAAATTGGTACGAGTGCCGGAAACGGTGACGGTTTTTAGGGTTAGGAGAACGTACGACCGGAATTTCACCGATCTTATCCACCGGTACATAGAAATCGCGGCGGAGAAGCTGCCGGAGGATTTATTCCTTAGGCTGACATTGGATGTTGTTAATGGCACAAACAGGTGATTAACCCCCTTCTTAATCATCCCATACTTAAAAAATACTTTTTTGTTAAGGTCTTAATTAGTTTCATTTCTTTTTAGTAAAAAAAAATTTATATATTTTTCCAACTCTACCATTTCTATTATTAGATAAAGATTAGTTGTTAGCAACATTTAATTCACCCGTCGATCATTTTTTAAATTTGTACCATCGTATATTAATCCCGAACTTAGAGACGGACCTACGTGTTCCAAAATTCCCAGAAAAATTATTTTTAGTGCAATTTTCGTTCGTTTTTAGCCGGTACCGGCCCATTTAATTATTGGGTAAAGTTTAGATTGTACAAACATTTACCTCAGTTCATAACATCATTTTTAAGTTCATTTCATCATATATTAAATTTATACCACCATTTAATTTATCCGTGCAATCATTTTTAAGCCAATCCACCAATTTATTTTTCATTTATTTATTGATCACCTCATTAAAAATATATATAAGGCCAAAAAAATTCTCATGGCTAGACAATAATGATTCAAATAACATAACACAGGAAAATCTTTGAATCTATATATTAGGCTATTTAATTTATAATTAATTCATTGAAACAACACAGGAAAACTTTTGAATCTATATATATTAGGGTATTTAACTTATAAATTCATTGCAACATGTAGGGCTACATTCCGGGCACTGTACCTAGGAAACTCACAGGAGCTTCTTTCTCTCACGTACACCATTTTCCCTGAACTTGCATTACAACAAACAGATTGCCTGGAAATGAGCTGGGTCGAATCCGTCCTTTTTTGGACCGATTTCGCCTCTGGAACTCCTGTCTCCGCTCTTCTGAGCCGGGTCCCACAGGTCCTCAATTACCTCAAAAGAAAATCCGATTACCTAAGGAATCCCATCCCCAAACAAGGCCTAAACCTCCTGTTCGAAAAAATGGTGGAACTGCAAACTCCATCGCTCACATTCAACCCGTACGGAGGTAATGAAAGAATTTCATTTCATTTAAAAGTTCAAATTTGTAGAGAGTAATGAAATTGATTAGTTTATATTATTTTCTTTAACACTCTCCCCCACTCGTGGCCTTGCAATTTAATATGACTAAAATTGTTTGCTTTCACAATATTTTGAGTGCTGAAATAGTTATTTTGGTCCTGAACTTTTTCGCTTTTTGGTTTATATCCTATTGACTTTCAAATTTAGATTTTCATCCTATAAAATACACATTTTAAACTGTTTGGTCCTTTTCACTTTTAAGTTTTGTTTCTGGTCATGTAACTTACATAAATCGAAACCAAAAAGTGGTAAGAGTATGTAAGTTGCAGGACGAAAATCAAAATTTAAAAGTCAAAATGATCAAAAAGTTGAAAGTGTAAAAGTTACATGATGAAAATTCAAATTTAAAAATCAATATATGACGAAAAACAAAAAGTGGTAAAGTTACCGGATGAAAAAGATATTTGTCCCTTAAAAAAAACTCTATTTCATCTAAAAGTTCAAACTTGTACAGAGTTATGAAATTAATTCGTCCATATTATTTTCTCTAACAGGTAGAATGGCTGAAATATCTCCCTCCGAAAAACCCTTTCCGCACCGAGCTGGAGTCATCGCTAAGCTACAGTACGCGGCGAACTGGAACGAAGAAGGCGAGGAGGCCGCAAATCGGTACCTAACTCTGATAAGGAGTTTATACGCTTTTATGACTCCTTACGTGTCGATGGCGCCAAGAGAGGCTTTCTTGAATTACAGAGATCTCGACATTGGAGTCAACAGCAACGGCCGTGACAGTTATTTGGAAGGGCTGGTTTATGGGTTGAGCTACTTTAAGGGTAATTTCAACCGGTTGGTGAAGGTCAAGACTAAAGTTGATCCTCATAATTATTTCAGAAATGAACAGAGTATTCCTGTTTTTCCATGGACGAAGTGAAAAGTATAATACCTATTAGTCGTGATTAATTATATATTCATTATTAATTATTGAATAATTATTGTTAGTTTCTGTCATTTGTCAACCATATATGATATATGTGTACGTAATTTTTTCTAGATTTGTATTTGAATAATGAAAGATGAACCTTTTAGTGATTAATTACGTTGATGTTTCAGCAACTATATGATATGACACATCGCTGGAGCTCGACTGATATATGTCAATAATTCGAAATATTAAGTTATTATATTATTTTCCTTTTCTAACAGTGGTCTCTATTTTGATTATTTTAGATAAAATTAGAAAAAATATATACAAGATTAAAATTTAGAAAATAAAAACATACAAAACTAAAATTGGAGACGCCTAATTTATTGGACGATTCTTGATAAAGAAAACCTTATAAATATTTATGAATTCACACATTTTTACTAGCATCGTGATCGGCATGATCCTTGATTTGGGAAACAGACCTCCTACGTATAACAGAAAGATGTTGTGCGGGAGGGGAACCATTGGATCACACACGCACACACATATCCATGCAGGTGTGTGTGATCCAACAATATTTTCCTCCTGCAAAACATTGTGTTGTACAGTAGGGGATCCAATTTGTTGATCAGGTTGGATCGACACGTCAAGATGCATGGGATTCAAAAAGTTAATTAAGATGATGACATGTGCCCTAAGGCACCCCTTATATAGTTAACCTTGGATAAGTGATTATATTATAGTATAAATTTATTTTTTTGTTTAACACAATATGTTATACTTATTCATTAAATGAAAAAAAAAATGGGGGTGGGATGTATGTTTAACCTGCGAGTTTTCTATTTTTGTCAAAAAATTTGGGTCCAAATTTCTTTGTATCCTAACCTACTAAAAGCTTTCAAAAAAACAATTAATATTGCACTAAAAGGTAACTACTGTAACTAATATGTTACATTTCAGGCTCATGTTCTTGTCATGGATTTGCAAATAAGTCAATGATATTCCATACACGAAAAGTCCCCTACTTTTGTCCCTTTTCAATACTTTACTAATAAAAATGGTTGTAAAAAAAATGGTTGAATCCTGCAGTCTGCAGACTTGATCATAAAAGGCAAGAATTTAAGGGGAAATGTTACATAAAATTAAATGTCTGCCACGGCCCATGGCCCTGAACAGTACTACTTCAGGAAGGGGAAAAAAGAGATAGAAAAATTTCAATTTAGGGCATCTGAAAGATGACAAAATTATCAATTTAAGATCTTAAATATTTTTTCTATCGATTTTAGGCCTGAAAGATAGAAAACTATCGATCCAGGGCCTGAAAGATAAAAACTATCAATTTGAGGCTCACACATTTTAAGGCCATGTTTGACACTTATATTTCATATCCTTATTTCATGTTCTTATTTTTTTAATTTTTAGGGTTTACGATTCAAGGTTTACGGTTCAGGGGGTTTATGGTTTATGGTTTAAGGTTTAGAGTTCATCGTTTAGGGTTTAGGGTTTACAGGATTTAGGATTTTATTGCTAAACATGGCCTTAAAATTTATAAGCCTGAATTGATAGTTTCCATCTTTCAGGCCCTGAATTGATAGTTTTCTATCTTTCATGTCTTGAATCGATAGGAAAAATCTTCCAGGCCTTAAATTGATAGTTTTACCATCTTCCAGACCTTGAATTGATAAAACTCCAAAAGAGATACACCCACTTTTATTGTAAATAAAAAAAATTCTACCCATTTCATATTAAAAAAATATATATCTACTCATTTTTTTAGTAAAAATGCATATATGTCCTTATTAGAAAAAAAAAATACCCACATGGCCAACACTCTTTTTTTTTAAAACTTAATTAAATGATACACTATTTTTATCTTGTTTAATTTTATAGATATATCCATCTTATTTATTTTTTCTATGCTTGAATTAGATAAAAATATTAAATAATTTATTATAATAAAATATAATATATTGCATCAATAGATTAAATAAATAAATAATTATTTCATATTAAAATAATTATTTAAAATATTCATTTAAATATAATATTTGATCAACACATAATTATAATTTTATACATGTGTATATATTTTGTATGTGTATATACTCTCTCTCTCTCTATATATATATATAGCATAATGTAAGGTGGGTGAGGAGTATTTTTGGATGAAAAATGTATAGTGGGTATATATATTTTTTCTAATTAAAATGGGTATAAAGCTTTTTTTGTTATTGAAAGTGTGTATATTTGTCCTTCTTCACCGATGAGAATGTATATGAAGATTGGCCTATTTAAAAACTAGTCTGATATAATTAATAAACGAGTCATATAAAAATAGAAAAAAATCTCAAATGGTTTTGTAACTTTGTTTGGATCCACAAATGGTCATGTAAACTTTTACTTTATCAATTTTGGTCCTTCTAATTTTAATTTTAGTCATTTCCGTCGGAAAATTAAAAATTTTGACTAGAAAATAGCCGGAAATATAGTGTATCATACAAAATTATACAAAAAAAATATTAAAATGAAGGGTCTAGTAAGAGGAAGAGAATTGTATAGGTTTCGACCCTCGTCTCAATGTAAATCACTCGTAATTAGTCATGAGAATGAATGAAATTTGTGATTTTAAAGTTGCGATTCATGGGGGAGGTGTAATCAAAATATGAAATTGATTGAGAGCTTTTAATCCTTGATGAAAGAAAGTTCAAATGAAAGTGGTAGTGACCGTCGACATGACCAAAAAAAAAAAGTTAGATCAAATTTTTGATCAAATTTTAAATGATCCAACAAAAATGATTAAAATTAAAACTAATTAAAAGCATCAATATTGATAAAGTAAAATTTACAGGACCATTTGTAATTTTTTTCTCAATATAAAAACATATTTATATTTTTTCAACTCCCTCCCCAAGTGATTCAAACCCATAACTTTAGTGGTATTTTAACCGGCTATCCCACTTTGTCATACTTTTTCTTATTTTCAAATGCTGCTTATATAATGAAACATAAATTGGGCCGCAAGGTCTGGGAATAAGCCCACATTATGAGTTGCTTTGGGCTAGAACTAAGGTTCTTCCAACTTTTATTTTTTCTTATTTCGGTAAATTGGGCCATGAACTTGGGTTTATTCTTCATTCATTATATTATTAACAATGGTCCACTTAGGCTGCTTTTTGAAATAGGCCAAAAAAATGTGGATGCTAATTGCTGAAATTATTGTCATCTTGGGCCACATAAAATTATTAACATGTATGTTGATTCAAATAATCAAGTCCAATAATCATAATCATAATCATTTCTTAGTCAGGGTGTATTTACAAATTCTAGTGGAGAGGACAGAAACATTTATTTTTTAAGTTAGTACTCTTTTATAGTTTTAATTTTGAGAAGTGTTTTTAAACTATGAGTAGAATTTATAAACAACCCCTCAATCTTACTCAATTCTATTACAAAACAATCCAATCTTGTGAAACAAACAGGTCCAGATATTTTTTTTAGATCGATCAGTTGATAGGTGCATGTCCATTCTGTATTGATCCAAACAGTAATTATATCTATAACTTTTGAAGTTTTAAATGAAGCATCCCCTGAAGTAAGACCAAATCTCGTATTTATCTAGGTATATCGTGCATTCCTATTATATTTTTAAAAACATATAATTTATTATATTTAAAAATATAATTTATTTATACTGAATCATATAATTATCAATATAGAAAAATAATTACACGGTTCAATTTAAATAAATTACATCTTTCAATATATAATAAGTTGCTTGTTTCAAATATGCATTGTGAATGCACAGTGTATTTTGGAGTATTGTGTTCAATCCAAACAGTCGGTTTAATTTAGTTTATTTTTTAACATGATCCAAACAATAATATGTCTAGAAGACTCGAACTATTGTTATTAATGTTATAGATTTGTTGGCAGGCTGTAGGGGCATGATTATCCGTACACTGGGGGTCTTGTTTTTGGATCCAATCTAAATAACATGCTCCTTTCATTTTAAAATCTTAAAACAATAAATAAGAATAAATATTGTAATAGATCAGTTAGCAGGCACATGCACATTCATTAATACAAGGTGACTCATCTTCAAGCCCTAGTGTGGAGTTTATTATTAACTTTTTTTTAACATGATCATTCATGTTTTAATTCTAAAAAATTATATATTATCCGGTTTATAAGTGGGTTTTGAGTTCGATCTTGGTTGATATATGAGTTAATTATATTTTCCATACAAAATCTTGTATGCACGTGTAATTTAGTGTATTTTTAAATATACATATTGTTTTCACACAGAATATGAAAACAACTCGCTTATTTTAAAAAAATACAGTAGATCTACCCGTTGTAATAAACACCTACGACAACGGGGATTACCCGTTGTCAAATGTCCGGGACCTACGACAACACCATCATCCACAACGGGGGAAAAACTGATACGACAACGGGGATTACCCGTTGTCGTATTCAGTTTTTGGCATAGTGAGAGTTGCCCATACGGTTAGAACCGTTGGTTCCCGGTTCCAAAAATATGGAACCGGAACCAAATAGTGTAAAATAGCTTGACGGTTCCGATTCCATTCAGTTTCGATTTCGAAACGGCGGTTCCCGTTCTGGAACCATTTTTTTTTAAGACTTTATTTCTTTGTCATACAAATAAAAAAATAAATTGAAGTGAATTGAAAGAAGATGAAGCAAATTTTATTTTATTTAACATATAAAATTACAAATAACAACTCAAAAAATTTACATGAAAAAGCATATTATGGGATCGCAATCATAACACGCGTCAAATAATGAAGCTTGGCCTTTAACAATGAACATATTGTGGCATTTAATAATTAACATAATTAACGTTCTATCACGATGTGGATTTATTGAAAAAGTAATATAGAGATTTTTTGGGAGTCCAAATAAGCTGGGCCTTTTTACATAATATTTTTGGGCTTTGAAGGGCCATTATGAGCTAATTCAGTTTCATTCTTGGGCCGGTTCTAACTCTATATTTCAATTTTTTTTTTAGAAAAAAATATTGGAACCGTCCAACCGTAGAACCGGCGTTCGAAACCAACGGTTACGGTTCTTGAAAAGTAGGAATCCGAACCGAACCTTATAATACACGGTTCCGATTTAGGTTTTTCGGCGGTTCCGGTTCCTATTTCGGTTCTAACCGCCGGTTCATATTCTTTTGGGTAACTCTAAAATACAGTGTGAAAACAATTTATATGTTTAATAAATGATTTGAATTACGATACTCCTACTCATATTTTTATTATTAAAAATCTACTTTTATGAGCTTTTTCAAATTTAATTAAATGTGTAGCACATTTATGAGCTTTTATGAGATTTGGTGAAATTGTATTCCATTTGGGAACGAATTTGAAGTTATGAGAGTTATAAGGTGGATTGGTGATTTTATGGAGTATTTGGTTGCTTGGTGTTAACTACTAACAATTAATTTTGTCCGATTAAAAAAAATGTGTAACACAATTGCGATTAATTCTTTTTTTGATTGAATGTTGACTTAAATAAGCTGGTTGACTGAATTTTTTTCTTAGCTATCTAACTGAGCAGTGCACAATATTTTTTTAATAATCACGCATTAATTATTTAGCCTTGCCATCAAATAAAAATAGTCTTCAAATATAATATTATCATGAAAGGAAATATATATTTTGGTGCTAACGAATTTCTTGCTTTGCACAAGAAGCATAACTGCCTCCAAATAAAATGATACTCAGTTGACATTTTTTGTCATATACGTAATTGTTTATAAAATTAATAACACTTTATATATATCAACATCATGATATTTTTTATAAAGGTAAAAAATGCATTAAGAACCAAGAATACAAGGGGCATGGAAGATTTTACAAAAGTGTCACAAAAACCACCATAACACAACTATATATAGTCTATATACGAACATGAATCTTTTATGATTTTTTTTTTGCCGCGTTGAGAATGATCACCAGTTACTATAAATTTGTCATTATAATGAGGAATGAGATTACCTAATTTAAAATTGACTGTATTTCATAATATAGATAAATGACACGTGGAAGAATAAAAATTATTCAACGAACCACCATAACCTTCTGGGTCTATGTGTTAAAGATCTAAAATGATGAGACACCAATTAAATATGAAAAGTAGAATAGAGAAATCGATTAATAGCTTTAAAATTCAATATGATGCATTATTCAATGTCCTAATGAAATACTATGTCAAATAGTTGCAGAAAAGATAAGTGTCCGTGACAAAAAAATTTAATAAAAACATTTATTTTAGAATTCATAAGTGTTACTTTTTGACTAATAAAGTATGACATAATTTTGTCTTGAGAAAAAAATTGTCACAAAATGTATGACTTCTTGTGGTGTTTGTTAAGACAATCGATTAGTTCACGGGAGTGATCAGGATATATCAAAATTAACAATGTTTTTAAATCCGGACCGATCCTTGAACCGGGCAATAAACTGGGTTACTGGGTCTATCGGTCGAATCATTGTAAAAAAATTGGATAATTCGAATAGTTATTCATATATAGTTAGATCATATAACATATTAAATGTATCCCTTTTAAAAAATGTGCATATCAAAAAATAAATATGAACCAAAAAATATCTCCAAATATATCTCGTAAAATGTAGAATTAATGCCATTTAATTTATCTCTTAAAATAACTCACGAGCATTTAAGTCTTATTAAATATTAATGTTCTTAAGATTTGAACGATGAAAGTAAATGTCAATATTTATTGTCATTAGTCATTAGTTTTTTTTTTTTTTTTTTGAAAAGCAAAGATGAATATATTAATCGAATACAAGTGGCACTCAAATTCCATACAAATACAATCGATATGGTGAACCAACTAGCACTCTAAAACTTTGACGGTAAACAATATAACGGGTTACATTTCCAAGCCACCAGGGGAGCATAAAAAGCTAACGGATAATGCGATCGAATCCATTTTCACGAACTGGATTTAATCCCATCGATGAGCCTATCCAAAGTGTAGACCTTCTCTTTGAAGATTATTTTGTTCCTGCTTTTCCACAATTTTCAAATAGTGCACTGTCAAATCATACTAGCCACTTTCTTCCTTGAAGCCTTATGCCCAACATCCACAAATTCCGAGAAATGGTCCCAAACCGATATCGAATACATAGCAGATTTACCCAACCAAAGAGAAATCGCTTCCCACACAAGTAACGCCACTGGACAAGAAATAAATAAATGTCACGAGGATTCCAAGGGATACAAACATACCGAACAAGAAGTTGAACTGATGCCACTTGATAAGCCACATTTCATCAAATTCTCTTTAGACGGAGTCTTGTCATGAACAACTTTCCATGAGAATGCTGACATCTTTGACGGGATCGCTTTCCACCATAATTTTGGCCAAGGGAACTCATCTACTGACTCTAGGGGCTCAGAGTGTAACAAAATATTATACATCTTGTTAGTTGGAAGACACCGTCCTGAGTCCCCTTCCATCTCCACGAACCTGTAGCCTCCATCTTCAAGTGGAACCTGCAAATATAGTTCCAGAAATCCATGAAAGCATGAAATTCCACAGCATTTGGGAATCTTTGTCATTTGAAAATCCACCAATCCTCCTGACTCGAAAAGACTTCTCTAACCAAATCGTCTTTTTGGGACAACAATCTGATGGAGATGAGACTTCTCCCTGCATCACAATCTATAAAGACTTGAAAAATGAAGTCTTAAACTAACACGACTCTCCACCCACGGATCAGACCAGAACCTGACTTGACTCCCGTTACCAATTGACAAAGATAAATTTTCCATAAAAAGACAGTCTACCCGACTCCACCATAAAGAGTGTAAAACTCTCCACCATAATGGCCACTTATTCCACCATAATGGCCACTTATTCCACTCATTCTCACTGGACGACCAATTTATAAAAGACGAATACCTAGACTTAATCACTCTGACCCAAAGCGACTCTTCACTCGACACCCATCTCCAAAACCACTTACTCAAAAGTGCTAAATTAATTTTTTGGACATTTGTCATCCTGAGCTCACCCCCCGATCGACTTACTTAGACATACCGACTTTCAATTTACCCATGCAATCATGTGACTAGACTCTTTCTCTCCCCCCCCACCACCCCCACCACCCCCACACACAAAAAAAAACTCCTTTGCAGTTTAACAAAAATTGAAATGATGCACTCAGGGGTTTTAAAGAATGAGAGGTAGTATATTGGTAGAGTCGACATAACTGATTTAAGCATAATGATCTGTCCGCCAAATGATAAGTTTCTTCGTTCCCAACCAACTAATTTCCTACGAACCCGATCCACAAGAGGTTACCAAACCTCTGTTTTCCTGAAATTTGCACCGATCGGAAGTCCCAAGTATTTGAATGAAAATTTCCCCACCTTACACCCAATTAACTGTGCAAACACCTCTAAGTGGGCCACTCACATGTTAGTTCCGTGGAGTGAACTTTTGTGGAAGTTCACTTTAAGCCCGTAAGCAATCTCGAATAACCTGAGAATCCCTTCATAGCTTCAACATTTTTCACCGAAGCTCTGCCCATTAATGCAGTATCATCTGCGAATTGCAAATGACTTATAAGAATCTTATCTTGTCCAACTTGGACGCCCTCGAAAGCCCGTGTCACTTCAGCCTTCCTCAAAAGATAGCTAAGCCCTTCGGCTGCAATAAGGAATAAGAATGACGATAGTGGATCCCCCTGCCAAAAACCTTTCTGGAGGGAGAATTCATCTGTCGCACTTTCATTTACTAGGATCGACATAGAAGCAGAGGAAAGACATCCTCTGGTCCATTTCCTCAATTTCCCATGGAAATTCATGTCTTGCATCATGTCATCCAAGTAATCCCATAACACAGAGTCGTATGCTTTTTCGAAATCAACTTTGAAAATCAGTCACTTCTGCTTTTCTCTCATCAAAAAGTTCACCGATTCATTAAGAATGAGTATGCTGTCCATATTATAATCCCAACTAATTTACCATTTAGTTTGTGGGATGAAGGTACATCATATACTTCAAGTCTGGATAAAAAATGTATTAAATCCATCCATGGAGGGATATGCAATCTCATGTGAAAGGTGGGATAGAACATATCCCAAATGCAATATTACAAATTGCTCTTTTATTGTTTGAATAGATTCAAAAAATGAAGTGTGGTCGTTTCAATTCAATTTAAGGGTATTTATGACATTTCAATGAATATCAGTTTAATTCCTCAATCGAATCCTACAATATTCAAACACATATCTTGATTCAAACAAATCAAGTCCAATCAATCAAATCTTACTTAATCTCATTCAATCCTATTACACCTAATCAATTTAGTCCCGTAAACCAACTAGTGTTTTGTAATTCAAATGGTAGTATACTCATCTAAATTATATATATTTATTTTCTCTTTATAAATTTCTAAAAGATATAGACATCTTTCATATGGAGTAACTTTTCTAAATAATTTAAAAGTGTAACCTCTTATATTAATTTTGTTGAATACCATAACCATCATTAAATATGTTTATAATAAAGATTTTACTTGTCTAATTTACCTTCTCAAAAAAATTCTTATTTATGTTAAATTTGATCAACTTATATATGGGACATAGAGATTTCATTTATGCTATCATGCAAGGTACAACCCTTCAATATTTTAATGTGTTACATTATACAACACATTACAACATGTAATATAATATAATAGTGGTTCGTTGGACACTGTCTTGTAAGGTAACACGGATGAACGGAGTAAAATTTATCACAAAATAATCCATTTGATTCCTTTTTTTTATTGGTAAAAAAAATATGTTACAAACTCTTCGAAGCATAAGAGGTACTCGAACTTGTACATTATACAGTTATCCTCCCCCATCAAATCCACCGAAACTATTTCTGCTCTTACAATTCTACATACTTCTAAAAAAGATTTGATTAAAAAATTAATACACTTGCTATTTCTCTTACAATTCTACACACCTTTCAAAATAGATTTGATTAAAATCAATACACTTGCTGAATTTGAAATATATTCGTAATTATTAAATGTTAGTGGCCAATTGGATAGTGCCTTCCGACAAATTATAATGGCATTTGCAATATTTTAAGATATAGTAGTAGCCTTCAATCTTGACTTTTCTGTTATAGTGACTTATATCAACAAAATACTTAAACGGTGCGCGCAACTTGGCATGCGGAGATTGACACATCCAAATTTAAATAGTTAGTCCGGTTTGAAGTTTGTTCACCGCATATAAAATTTTGGGAATTAAATTTTTTATAATTCAATAATTTTGCATTATTTTGAACTTGGTATCGATTATTTTGATTTCTTAATTTTGATTATGCAAGTTTTCAATTTTTTTAAAATTGATCATTTAACTTTTCATAGTGAAGTGAAAATCACATACGTAATTATTTTTTTTTTTTTTTAATTTCAAAAAGTCATTCTTGAATTTTTTAATCTTAATAATTTTGGTCGGGCTTTGATAATCTTTTTTAATCTAAAAAAAATTGTATATTAAAAGACAAAGCAAATCAGATCGATTTATTAGGTCTTAACTGACCGAAAAATCAAAAAATAAATTAAAATACGCAAAAAACCACTATTTCTCCCTAAAAAAATAAGCAAAAAAATCCGAACTAAAATTATAAGGATTAAAAAAATATAGATGACATTTCGAAGTTAAAGGAAAAAAATCAAAATAAGTTTTAAATCACTATTTCAAAATTTTTGATAACTTACCGGACCAAAATCAAAAGGTCAAAAAAAATCGGAACCAATTTCAAAACGAAGCAAGGATACTGGACTACAAAAAACTTAATCCCTAAAATTTTTATATTTAATAATATCGTGATATTTATTTAGTAACACTATTATATTTATAAATTAATTTTACATATAATTTGATGTGATTGTGTATATATATAATAATATTATTAAATAGTTTTTATAATGCTACCGTATGAATCCAAATTATCACAAAAAATGAGTAAATAGTAAATTAAATAAAATATTTTAATTTTATATATTAATACCAAATACATAACAAATATTTTTAATTAACTATTCTTCCATACAAAAATAGACTTTTCGAATTGAATACAACAAGGAATTAGAAATTATGAACTAACCCATCACTTTTTATTAATCTTTCATTACACTATTTAAACTTGAATATCGAATCACTACTGAACAATACTCAATCGTTCTTTAGCATATGTGTAGTACAACATGTCACTTTTTATTAATCTTTCACGACACTATTAAAATACAAATGATAAATTTTAGGATGAACAAGTTTCACATTATGAAATTGATTTTTATTCATGAGAATGTAAAATTATCCAAAATATGATACGTGTATATTAAAATATATAAAATAAATCAAATAATTCAATTTCGTACAGTAAAACTTATTCATAGAAGACCAATACATTTCTAATACTACATTGATAATGCTCAACCGTTCTTTAACATACCTGTACTAGTACAACATGCTGGTACAGTATTGGGAAAACCACCCAGCAGCCCCTAATAGTTATGGGCCCCAAGTTGGTCCTTTGAACAAAAGTTTGTATATAATCGGTAAATGCTATTAATCTTATTTTTAATTTATGATATTTAATTTTATCAAAGTATAATACAAATTAAATTTAATGATTTAAAAAATATATTAAAAATGAATAAAATTGATCAAATAATTTGAGTCTATGGCATAGACCTGAGATAACTCGTTCTTTGTATAGACTTGGTTAATATTATACATCTTATTTTTAATTTATGACATTTAATTTTATCAAAGTAAATACGAGTCAAATTTAATAACTTAAAAAAAATATTAAAAATAAATAAAATTAATCAAATAATTTATGTTCATAGACATCGTCCTTTGAAATTAAAATTTCTGGTATCGTCTAGTTCCCTGCACACCATGCAGCCCCTAGTAAAGTTGGGACCCAAAGTTTGGTGGTCCATGGAAATTAAAAACAAAATATCCCAACTAACTCGGTGCATCTGTATTTACTTTATAGACTTTTCAATTGACAAATGACATTAAACAAGTTAAATTATCCCAACTCACATCCCTTATTAAATAGCACCACTCACTCAATACCCTATCCTCCCACAAACAAAAACGAGTCTTCCCAAAATCATGAAGACTCCATTAATCCTATCTGCATTTGCACTCACTCTTCTTCTCACATTTTCACACTCATCCGCACATGATCAACAATCTTTTCTAGACTGCCTTACACAAAATTCCGACAGCTCAACCAACTTTTCCAGCTTTGTTTACACCCCAAGCAACCCATCATACTCCACCATTCTAAACTTCACAATCTGGAATCTGAGATTTGCCACGCCCACTACCCCTAAACCCCAAGTCGTTATAACCCCGACGCACGAATCCCAAATCCCGCCTATCATATACTGCGCTAAAAAGAATGACATCGAGATTAGAGCCCGAAGCGGCGGGCATGACTTCGAGGCACTGTCCTCCGTCTCCAAAGTGTCGTTTGTGGTCATTGACATGATCAGGCTTGCCAACGTAAGCGTGGACCCCGTGGCGAAAACTGCGTGGGTTGGAGCTGGTGCGAATCTCGGCTCTATATATTACAGGATCGCCGAGAGTAGCCCGGTTCTAGGGTTCCCTGGCGGCGCTTGCGCGACCGTCGGTGTCACCGGGCTCGTCAGTGGAGGAGGCTACGGCTTTTTGATGAGAAAATACGGGATGGCTGCAGACCATATCGTCGATGCGGTAATAGTCGACGTTAATGGCAGGATTCTTAACAGAAAGTCGATGGGTGAGGATCTTTTCTGGGCGATCAGAGGCGGTGGAGGTGGCAGTTTTGGTGTGATTGTTTCCTGGAAGCTTTCACTGGTTGATGTTCCAGCAACAGTGACTAATTTTCTAGTCAAAAGGACGACGGAACAGAATCTAACTGGGCTTCTTTACCGCTGGCAATTCGTTGCACCTAAATTGGATCCAGACTTGACCCTTTTTATCGATTCAGGGCTCATTAATTCCAGCACAGCTGCAAGGGGCATTACTCTGGAATCCAGTTTTTTCGGAATTTTTCTTGGCGGGGCCGACAGATTAGTGGCGTTGATGCAACGAAATTTTCCAGAGTTGGGGCTGGTAAAGGCCGACTGCACCGAATTGAGCTGGATCCAATCTGTTGTAATGTACAACGAATACCCCGCGACTGCACCCGAGACTTTATTGAGCAGGGTTCAGCCCAATAAATCATACATGAAAAGAAAAACAGATTACGTCGAAAGTCCTATCCCTTTGAGCGTGTTTGAAGAAATGATCGAATTTTATTATGAACCGATAGCCAGGCTGTGTACGCTTGCTTTTGTTCCGTACGGTGGAAGAATGGCTGAAATACGTTCATCTGCAATTCCTTATCCTCATAGATCTCGTAACTTGTATCATTTCTTTCATACAGCCTATTGGGAAGAAAGCGACAATCAAAATTCGGAAAAGTACACAAATTGGCTCGACAGGGTCTACAATTACATGACTCCGTACGTGTCAAAGAACCCCAGGAGTGCATACTTCAATTACAGAGATATTGATCTTGGAGTCAATAACGCTAACGGAAGCACGAGTTACGCACAAGCAAGTATTTGGGGTAAGAGATATTTCAGGAACAATTTTGAACGCCTTGTTAAGGTGAAAACAAAAGTTGATCCGACCAATTTCTTCAAGCAAGAACAGAGTATTCCATCACTAAAAATGAAGAAAGACAGCCCACTTAGATCATTTGTCCAAACACACGCTGATGATTTCGTTAATGTACTTTGATTTTCATTTCTGCATGTATTTTGTTATGAATAAGGTGGTGTGATAGTTATTTGGTGCAATCCTTTTGAAATAAGATTGTACTCCTCTTTCTGTATTGTAGTAGTATGATGAATTTGAGAAGTGCTTTTCTGTGGTGTATTAATGAAAATATTGCAAACTTTAGGTCATTATATGAACTTCTATATATTTATGTTTTTCAAATGTCATTTATGATTCTTAAGATTTTAGTTTAAGATTTTCACATCAGGCTCTCAAATTCATTCCAATAAAATATAAGTACTTTTTTTTACAAGACTAATACAATCATATCACCACTTTTATTTCTCTCGATCATTCTCTATTCTATTTTTCTCTCACCCCATACAACATAGTACATCCTTCGATTCATAATGATTCTTATTTTAGGGGGAGTGTTTGTTTTTAAATGATACTCCCTCCGTCCCGAATTCGAAGGTGAGTTTACTGTTTGCACGCGTTTTTGTGAACAAGTTTTGTATTAGTAATTAAATGATAAATTGATTTTTAAGAAGAGATATTATAGATGAGACTCTTATCTATCACACCCCTCCTTAAAAACCACTTTATGATTTCAATTATTATACAAAACTCGCTTGTAAAAACATGTATGAAAAGTAAATATGACTTTGAATTCGGGACGGAGGTAGTAGTTGTTTTACATATTTTTCCCTTTTTTTCCCTCTTCTACCCATACTTCAATTATCCTAACAATTTTGCACAATTCTAACACTATCTTAATGGAGTAAAAAATAAGACTATATGTGTCATTTTCTTAAGAAAATTGGGTATAATACAGAAGTTTGGCACTAATACAGGGCTTAATTAAGACCCTATACAAACTCTTGGACTGGAAAGCCACATCCTATAAGTTAGAACAGGGTGGAAGATATTTTTAGCTACAAACCAACTCCAAGTCTCGCTTTGAACTCATGAAATAATTTGGTAGCTGAAAACACCTCGTTTGAGAATATTGCCACATTTCTCTATTTTCAAATGATCCAAACAACCCCAAGCCAAATGCCAACAACTCATTTTCTTCATTTTTTTCCTCCAATAATTGATTTGACATAAAATAAAATTTCATCCTACCAAAATCTCAAAATAAAAAAAGTATACAATATTTTTTTAACACATACTTTTACTATTAAGAAAAATTTTCAAATTTATAGAATTTCGAAATGTTTGACTTTCCCTGCACACTTAAATCTCGAAACAAACATACCCTAATTTTTTTTTTTTTGGAAGACATACCCTAGTTTTCTTTATATTACAAAACGAGGAAAATTTTCGATAGCACTGAAGGGATTTTTTCCTCTTCATTCGTGGTCATAGAAATATCCACATAAAAATGAAAAATAAAATTGATGAGCAGATTAAATGAATTTATGTTTTTTGTTTTGAGACTAGATCTTATGTTTGTTTTTAGATCTAGAGATTATATTTTGACTATCGAAAATAATTAGGGACGGATCTAAGATTTCTTCTTAAGGGGGTGAAGTTTTCTATTGAGTAAGGGCGACAAAATTTTAATATCTCAAGATGTCGAAATGACAAAATCTATAAATTTAAATATAAGTATAAAAATTTCTACATATATCGTTTAAATTTTTAAATCCTAAGGGGCGACCATCATTCGGTGCCCCGTCCCCCCATCCATCCATGAAAACGAAAATAATGGGAAAAGGAAAGAAACCGCCAAAGAAGTGCAAACTGCTGTAACTAAAAAGGGACATTTTCATAAGTCTTTTTAAAATATTATATTTGCAATTACATGACGACAAATATAATAGATGAGATAAAACTTTGTTTGAAACCCAAGTTTCATCGTAAAACTTAATTTTTTAAGTATCATTTGTTATGCATAAAAACTCCGTTGTTAAAGATAAAAATTATCACTATTATGTACAAAAACAATCATTGTTTAGAAAATATTTTATATTTTTAAACAGTGAAATTTTTTGTGTATAACAGTGATAGTGTTTACTCATAAGAGTGATGAAGTTCATGCATAGACCTGGTTCACGAGAGTGTTACTCTTTGTAGATATATTTTTTGTAAGGGTTAAATACTTTTGTAGATTTATAGGGTGTTTGGTAAAAAGGTATAAGGGGGTGAGGAATGACAATAGAATCAAAGTAATGTTTGTTATTGAAAAATGATTCCGCTACAGTTTTCTTGATTCCTCACTTTGGAGGAATCAATCATACCTCTCACATTTGTGAGGAATGAGTATCATTCCTTACTCCTATGAAACCAATTCCCTTCCCATTCCTTGTTATCATACCAAACACCCTAGTCCTTTGGTCTTCATAAAATTGGAAATGTTGTCGCACTCAACAAAAAATTTGCAACAGTTATTTTGACTATTTCTCGATTTCGATTTCGCTTCGATTTAATTTGGAAAAAATCGATAAAATTTAAGTTGGGGATGGGGACGGGGCGATATTTATATACCCCCCCCACGCCTCACCTCGAACCCGCTCCGTTACATATTATATTAATATTTATTATA
This sequence comes from Stenogyne calaminthoides, assembly GCA_037126765.1. Lineage (NCBI taxonomy): Eukaryota > Viridiplantae > Streptophyta > Magnoliopsida > Lamiales > Lamiaceae > Stenogyne > Stenogyne calaminthoides. The sequence continues at coordinate 23,049,753 of JBBCBC010000032.1, forward strand.
TTTATGTATGTATATATCACTACATATATTTAAATATTGATTTGATTATTTATATTTTGTTATTTAAGTTATTTTATAAAAAATAATTTTATAACATAATTGGCTCTCCATAATTTTTAGGGAGATAAAATAACTATGATAATAAAAAAATAAAAATTAAATATATTAATCAGTTTTTGGGTCGGGTTCGGGAATAACCCGAAAACGTTAGGGGTTGGGATGGGGACTAAGAAAATTCCCCGTCGAGGTTCGGGTCAGTTTCGAGGACGAAAATTCTCTGTCGGCGCCGGGGACGGAGGAGGCATAAACCGGCCCCGCTCCGCCCTGTTGCCACTCCTACAAACTAGCATCCTCGTTTTCTAGATGGATATGCACGTTAAAAAAAATATTCCCAAATTTTAAGAGTAGTAGCACGTGCTCCGTAAGTGATATGTTCACAGGTGTTTGCAAATTTTATTCATAATTTAGAAGTATTCTTCAAAAGTTAATTAGAATTATGAGCGACAATTTTAAAATAAATAATTATACCTTCACTTGAGTTTGATTGATGAGGATGATTCACTGGACAGTTTGGACTGAGTGATTTAATCGCCAGGGTGAAAAAATTCAGATAAGCGACGGAGGTGAGTCTGCGGAGGACGTACGAGTGCAAAACAAATTGGGAGGATCTGTAGAATGAAACCTCTTCATGTTCACGAGGTCCAAGGATCAGGTAACCCGAATGGTGATCAGGGGGCCCATCTTGGTATTTAAACTATTTTTTTTTCCATAACTTTTTACTTTTATCAAAATGATCTCATAATTATCTGCTTTTTCAATTTGGTGTCATGTAAATTAAAATTTCATCAATTTAGTTTCAAATGATTGGGAAACACCTTAGACGACGTCTTTTTGGTCATTTGCCGGTCACGTGCTCATTTTTTCTTCGGGAAGTTGCTGAACTTGCTTGGAATTAACCATTTTCGTCCCATAATTAACATTTTACTTTTATTAAAATAATTCTATAATTATTTATTTTTAATGTGGTCCATGGATATCAAAATTTGTGAAGAGGGTTATAAATACCATTTTTTATAATCAACTCTCTTTTTGTACCCACGCTCTTTGGAAAAATAGGAAACTATCCATTATTCACTTTTATGACAAATATACTCTCAAAAGTAGATAGTGGATCCCAAAAAAAAAAAAAAAAAAAATAGAAATACTAACCATGGTGGTTAATTTTATTTTTTTACAACAAAGATATATATGTGTCATTTTACTACAAATTGGTATAATTTTTTTAGAATAATTATTGTTGGGTACAAACTCTTGATTCAAGTTATTAATAAGTATAAATTTTTAAAAAACTTATTAATGGATACTCTCTCCGTCCTATTTGAGATTCTCCATTTACTAGTTGGCTCGTGTTTTAGCGAGTGAGTTGTTTATTAATAGGGTAAATTGTAGAATTAGTCCCAAGAGATTGGGTCCAAAACAGTTTTGATCTCATAGTTTCAAAATGGTCCTTTTTTGAGCAGTGTTGGTCCCAACCGTTAGTCAAATGGATGATAACCGTTAGTTGACCAAAAAAATTATGGGACTAAATTTATAAAATTGAGGGAGATAATACTAAAATATAATTAATTATATATGTAATCAAAATAAATTCAAAAATTATAAATTAATTGTAAGACTAAAATATGATTTACAAAATACAAAAAAATATTTTTGTAAACTAAAGAATAACTTATGTAAAATTATTTAAATCTTGTCAACTCCCAACCGTTATTAAAATTATTTCTGCTTATTGAGATTTATATGTCTCACTTAGTTTATGTATTGTAGGTAATCTTGTCAACTTGCACTGGAGGTGGTTGGATTACCTGCAGATTCTGAGAGTTGTATACATGGATGACGACCTGTTGGGCTTGTATTTTGAGTTGTATTATATATAGTGTTGTATATTTTATTACGGGTCATTCTTATAAAGTTTTAAAGTGTTTAACCAATTTATCTTCTATGAAGTATTTGAGAAAAAGAAAAAAGTCAGGAGTCAATTCTCGTAAAATTATTTCGAACATATTTTTTATTTAGTTATCTGAGAGTGATCGTGACAGTGTATTAATGAAAATATTGCAAACTTTAGTTTATTATTTATTTACAATATGAACTTCTATATTTATGTTTTTCAAATGTCATTTATGATTCTTAAAGGTATCTCTATTTCGGGATTTCGAATTCACCCGGATGCATTTAGAAATTTGTGATCCACGCCACATAATAGTTTAAAATATACTTATTTTCATAAAATTCAATACAATCACATCACCACTTTTATTCCTCTCACTCATTCTCTATTCTACTTTTTTCTCCATACAATTGATTTTTTCGTTCATTAAAATGATTTTGTTTTTTTTTTTCAGTAATAGTACTTAAATAGTTATTGACTTGTCCGGCCAAAAAACTCAAGTAAGCGACGTCGAGGTTGTTGACATGCTTAAGTTCGGATCTGCAGAATGTATCCTCTTCACGTTTACGAGGACCAAGGATCATGTCGCCCGAATGGGGGTCAGGGGCCCATCTTGGGATTTAAACCATTTTTTTCCCATAACGTTTTGACCTTTATAAAAATAATTTCATAATTATCTACTTTTTGAATTTAGTCTAATATAAATTAAAATTTCACCAATTAAGTCTCAAATGAGTAGTAAACACCTTAAACGTCTATGTCATTTTGGTCATTTGATGGTCATGTGCTCATTTTTCTTCTGGAAGTTGCTGAACTTGCTTGGAATTACACTATTTTCATCCCATAATTAACATTTTATTTTTATTGAAATAGTTTCATAATTATTTACTTTTCAAATGTGTCCATGGATATCAAAATTTGTGAAGAAGGTTAAAAATACCAATTTTTATAACTAAATCTTTTTTTTTCCAACACTCTTTTCCAAAAAAAAAAAAAAAAAAAAATCCAACTCCCTCCGTTCCAGAAGATTTTACACACTTTTTTTATTTGGACATCCCACAACACTTTGCACACCCAAAAAATGAAACTCCTTACTAAACTTCAACCTTTCAATATTCACATATTTATACAAAATGCCATTGCTTTGGGACTCATCCATACACTCAATCAAACTACTTTATTTACTATATAAATAAAATCTTACAAAATTATCCTTAAATACTCCATTCATTATATATTTTTTTTAGTCTTTTTACCATAAAATTGGCGTAAAGTCTTTTGGGATTGAGTGAATATATATTATCCACTTTTATGAAAAAAAATATATATTAAAAGTAGAGAGTGGATCCTAATAAAAACAAATGACATAGGGCCATGTCATTTTACTACAAATTGGTATAAACTTTTTCCTCATAGAAATGGATAAAAATATCTTTTATATATTTATCAAAAAATAGATATATATATATATATATATACTTTTTCCTTAACCTTTCCGGTATCTTGTCTAGTACCCTGGAGACCAAGCAGCCACTAGTACTTTTGGGACCCAAAGTTAGGTGGCCCTTGGAAATTAAAATATCAAGTGTCTTGATTTCTTTATCTACTAGGCCAACCAATATTGACCAGTTCTTTCAAATTGCATTGAAGTTTATGAATTTTGTATTGATGATGCAGACAATTACTTTCTCGATACTCATTTAAAAATCACTCTTAAAAATCATTTTAAGGGCCACGTGGCCCCTCAATTATTTTATATATATAAGAAATTTTTTATTTGAAATTTTACTTTATAAGAATTTATTCTCTTGAATTTAAACAATTCATGGTATTATCATATAATGAGTTTCAATTTTTTTGGGGTGTAATTCTAGACTTGTCTCCATATGTCTCTATATATCCATCGATATATGTTGAAAATGAGGCACACAGCACACTTGTGTGAAACTGTCTCACGGTGAGATGATATATAATCTGAGCATTGACGTTTTAACTTGAGGGTGTTAATTTGTGCTAGTTTGTATTCCGCCTCATATGAATTTTTGTCGTGTCATATAACAAAAAAATTGTGACTTCCATGAAGAAACTCAAAGATTAACGGGATCCTCGATCTATGTAAATTAATTGATGTCCAAGTTTTATAACGGACCATTTATTTTACATTTTGTTGGGAGATGAATTTAATAAAGAAGATTTTGATTAGATCCCAAAACCCCTGAGTATGACATGTTCAGGATAATCTTGATAGTTGAGTCAGGATTCAGTTTAGAGTGTTCAGGATGTTATCTGCAACATGTATAGTCAGCAGATATAGATCATGTTAGATTCTGAAGATTTCAAGACTCAAGATGAAATCGAGAAATCAAGACTCAAGATGAAATCGAGAAATCAAGACTCAAGATGAAACCGAAAGTAACTAAAGACTCAGTATATCAATCAGTATATCTCTGAAGACTCAAAAAAGACATCAAGACTCGAAGACATCAAGACTCGTAAGACTCGAAGATAATGGAGACACGTAAGATATCAAGACACAATGAGTTATCAAGACTCAAGAATCTCATCAATGCTCAAGATAACCCGAATCTTCCGAGACACTGAATAATATCTATCTGAAGGCTACAAAACTGAGAAAAACGCGATTATTCGTAAAAATAGATATTGCCCAAGACATTCACACGCACAAAAGGAACTAAAACTAAGTGTTGTTAAGGTTATATCACCAGAGATATTGACCAAAAAAGAGCCGTTATGTTTGTCTACATTTATCAAGACAAGAACCAATCGGAGGAAGACAAAGATCAGATTTTATCGATAATCGAAAGCGACAGTCATCAAGCATGTCAAGTAGTACTATATTCCGCATCGCAAAAAAAGTGGTGAGTGGCTACATAAAAAAGCATATTGCCTAAAACATGCAAGGGAGTATTCAAACCCTAAAAATAGTCGTTCATCAAACACCATAAGAGGAAACTCATGAAGTTATCTCCTCCAACGGATAGTTTTTCAAGAGTGACCTTGGTTATTGCCTATAAATACTAGTGACCCTCTACATTGAAGATTACGGGAAATTTGTAAGCAACTCAAGAGCTCAATCTTATTATTGAAAATTGAAGCACTCGAAAACCCAAGAATTTCCCAAGTGCTTTTCATTGAAGAGAGCTCATTCACTAAGACTAGTTTGATAAGATATATCCAAAGCTTAGTGGAGATATCCTAGCCTTTGCATTGTACTTATTGTAAAGGATATCTCTTCCTAGTTGGAAACCAATCAGAAACCCCAAACCCTTTGTAAGGTAGTTTGAGTGTGATTGTTGGTGAGTTGGAGTTGTAAAGAGTTAGTAAACTACATTGAGGTAGTCAGAAAACTCTAGAGAAGAAGTGAGTAAACTATCTTGGATAGTCAGAAAGCTTGTGTGTGTTTGAGTAAGTAAACTACAGTGAGGTAGTCAGAAAACTCAAAGTAGAAAGGTGTGTAAGCTGCAGTGAGTCAACCAGAAAACCTTAGGAAGTGGTTAAGGAATTTCTCTGAAGGTCAGAGAGAGTGGACGTAGGAGCTTGAGTCTCTGAACCACTATAATTGCTGTGTTGTTTTGCTTTACATCTTTGCATTGTTATATCGTTGCATATCTTTAACTAAAAGCATAATTTTTCGATATTGATTTGGAACCAATCCATTTGAACTTGCATCTAGCGATCACGGCCTTAATCCTTTGTTTCATTAAAAGGAAGGTTTAAAAAGAAAGCTAAAACACAGTATAAACTTAGGGCCAACCATTCAAGACACTTGAGTATTTAGAAACAGATAATTACCAAACCGAACAAACTCTCCGAGGGTTCAAGAAGATAGTTATCGATCCAAGCAACTTCGAGGATCTCTGAAAAACTTCAGCTCGGTTGGGATAATCTTAGGAACCACGAAAGCATTTCGGGATCATTGTCTCGGGTAGATTTTGACTCAGTATATCTGCGGCTTCTCAGGGCCAAATCATCAGGACAACCTGACCCATCTGACCTCAGTGAAAGAAAAGTTTTAAAAAATCACTGAACACGTGTATTCCCCCCCATACACGTATGAGACTCATTAGCACCGGGACCAACAAGTGGTATCAGAGCAGTGGTTCAACTTGACCACTCGCTTTGTTGACCATAGTCTAATTTCTTTGAAAAGACTCGGTGGTCTCTTGAGCAGGATCTATTTCTTTGAAATCTTACAAGGCTCAGACATCATGCCTTCTAAGAAACTTCCTATGTTCTCAGTTGAGAGCTACAATTTATGGAGATTAAGAATGCAGGCTCATTTGTATTCAAAGCATGAAAGAATGTGGAGAGTGGTTTCTGAAGGACCATTCAAATTCACTGTTGTGAATCCCAAGATTACTGAAACTGAGAGAAATGATCCCAGAACTGAATTTCCAAAATCTGATGATCAACTTACTCATGATGAGAGAAATTTAGTCAATCTTGACTATATTGCTAAAGATACTTTATATAACACTATTGATGATGGTGTTATGGGGATGATTTCTCATTGTGAAACTGCCAAAGAAATATGGGACACACTTGCTGTGATGTGTCAAGGCACATATCATATTAAAGAGAACAAACTTTCTGTTGCTATTGGAAAGTTTGATAGCTTTGAAATGGAAGATGGTGAATCCATTGACAAACTTGAAGTCAGATTCACTAGCATAATGAATGATCTGAATGCTCTTGGGAAAAGATATCCACAAAGAGAAGTGGCATTGAAAATTCTTAGAGGACTATCTAAGAAATGGGATATACATGCTGTGGTGATTGAAAACACCAAAAACATTGATTCAATGCCATACCAACAAGTTTTCTCTGAGCTGAAAGCTTATGAGTTTGTGATTGTCTGATTGATAAGAAATCTAAGAAAGCCGACAGTAAAGATGATTCTTCATCTAGCAAGAATGTGGCTTTCAAGGCCAAAGAGAAATCCTGTAAGTCTAGAGAGTCTGAGAACTCACTTGCCAAAAATCAGGATGAGCTTGAGGATAAGCTAGCACTGATGGCAAGGAGGTTTGAAAGACTTAATAGCAGATATGGAAAATATAAAAAATATTACAGGAATCATAGGTACCAAAGAGACTCAAAAGCCGAGGGACGGATCATTTCGAGAAAAGAAAAGGACCGAGAAGTCAAGGATCCTCATCCAAAAAGAAGGACTCCAAGACTAAGGAGGAAAGTGATCAGGATGATGATGCCAACAGATGCTACAACTGTCAAAAGAGAGGTCACTTCCAATATGGCTGTCCTGAGCTAAGTGCTAAGGAAAGAAAAGAAAGACAAGCCATGAGAGACAAGAAGTACTCCAGCAAGAAAGCCATGATTGCGAAGTAAGAGGAAAGAACGTTCGAAGAAGAAGGTTCCATTCCTCGAGATGAGATGTTCTCGAGATAGTGGCCGGTGATGATATCGTCTAATGGCTGTGGAGAAGGTAAATTCTTCTATCTCTGTTGTTGCTCCTACACAAGCACATGAGTTTTCAAGTTCTACTGTAAACAGTAACTTTGACCTGATGGATTCTTTTGAGAATCTTATGAAGGACTATTATGTGTTACAAGAATCGCTCAATGAAACTCAAGAGCGTAACAAGGAATCGATCACGAGAATCAAGTGGAAAGTCTCTAAAAATCTTTGAGATCACTTCTCAATTGATGGGAACTCTCGATGAACTAGATGTTCGAAAGTACAACTCTCGAGAAAAAAGAAGGTGATAGACACCTTGAATGAAAAATTAGAGAAATCCAATCGAGGAGATTCAAATTTATCGTAATCGAAGTTCAATGACCTCTTTGAGAAGCATGAAACTCTAAAGAAATGTGAGGATAGTCTTGCGCAGAGAAAGTTAGCTCTATTGAATTCTCGCATCTAAAGTATTAGATGAAATTGAGTTATCAAAGACACTGCAACTATAAAAATTTGGATTGGGATACATTCGAGGGGAACCTCACAAGGTCTTGAATCCGCTTCTAGTAGCACTAAAACTGTCTTTGTTAAACAAGTGGCACCTAATCTTCTGACTGAAGAACTGCCCAGAGCTTTAGACAAGGGTAAAGGACCTATGGTTTCAGAAAAACTGAATGTTCAGGGAAGAAAGCCCAGACCTCAGGAAAATGCTAGAAAACCTGACCACTCAGTAGGAAATCTTCAGGCCAGTACTTCAAAGCCTCAGGCTAAGAATACAAACCTGAAGAGATCTGCACTGAACCATCAGAGGAATTTTCAGAAGAGAAACACTCAGCAGATATATTCTCAACTGAAAAGACCAAGTCCTCAGATTACTAAAAGACCCCAATTTCAGTACATGCAACCCAAACCCCACTTGCCTAAGGGTAAAGATTTCCTGAACCCAAGTCAGCAGAGACAAAGACCAGCTGCACAAAAGCCAAAGCACTTGAACAAAAGGCCTGTACCCAAGAAGAACTCTAAGGCTCATGTTCATGCTAAGACTGGCACTCATACATAGGATACTATCAAGGCACCTAGGGTGGTGAATGTGTATGTAGATGTTTATGGGAGACAAATCAGCCACTCTAAAGTAATTAGAGTTGTTAGGCAGATTTGGATTCCAAAAGGTACAGCTAACCTGGTAGGACCCTACACCAAATGGGTACCTAAGAACTGATCTGTTTTTCATGTGAAAGACAAGGGCACTGAGCTGAATGAAGACAATATAGCACTGATGAGTGGAAATGAATTGGCTCCTGCTGTATGGTATCTAGATAGTGGATGTTCAAGACATATGACATGATATAAGCAGCTAATCACTGACTATGTTGAGCAAAAAGGCCCTCAGATCACATTTGGAGACAACTCCAAAGGACAAACTGAAGGATATGGAACTCTTGAAGTTGATTCTGTTCATATCCATGGTGTTTCATATGTGTCTGGTTTAAAGCATAACTTGCTTTCTATCAGTCAATTCTGTGACAAAGGATTCAATGTTGAGTTTTCAAAGAACTTATGTTATGTGAAAGACAATACTTCACAGAAAATTCTACTGAATGGTACTAGAAAAGGAAATTTGTATCTTGCTGATTGGAGTTCAACTCCTAAAGATACATGTTTGGTTGCAAAAAGTTCCACTGATACCAGTTAGTTGTGGCACAAAAGAATGAATCACTTGAACTTCAAAACCCTGAACAAACTTGCAAGATTAGCACTTGTGAGGGGGTTTCCAAATGAATTGTTCAGTAAAGAACATGTTTGTGATGCTTGTCAAAAAGGAAAACAAATCAGAGCATCTTTTAAAAGCAAAGTAGATATTTCTACTGAAAGAATACTTCATCTGTTACATATGGATCTTTTTGGTCCAGTAACACCTGTGAGCACAAATGGCAGAAAATATACACTTGTGGTAGTTGATGACTACTCTAGATACACATGGGTCATATTCTTACTCAGTAAGAAAGAGACTCAGACAAAACTGCCTGAACTACTGAAAAGGCTCAGTATTGAAAATAATCTGAGTGTGGTCAAAATCAGATCAGATAAAGGAACTGAGTTTATCAATCATATTATATCTGATTATTGTGCAGCAAATGGAATAACTCATGAAACATCAGCTGCAAGGACCCCACAACAGAATGGTGTTGCTGAAAGAAGAAATAGGACTCTGAAAGAAGCTGCAAGGACAATGATTGCTGAAGCTGATATTCCTAAAAGATTTTGGGCTGAAGCTATCAACACTGCATGCTATTCTCAGAACAGATCCATGCTGACCAAGAATCAAGGAAAAACTTCATATGAGCTGTGGAATGAAAGGAAGCCTCTTGTTTCTTTCTTTCGTGTGTTTGGTTGCAAGTGTTTCATACACAATAATGGTAAAGATCAGTTGAAAACCTTTTCTTAGGATATTCTGAAGTCAGTAAAGCCTTCAGAGTTTACAACTATAGGACTCTTATTGTGGAAGAAACACCTCATGTTGTTTTTGATGAATCTACTTGTGTTCAGAAGAAACAGGAACATGACTCAGGAGAACTGACCAAGAGAATCACCAGACTTAGCCTGAAAAAGAATGATAAAACATCCTCTGAACCTAAAAAGAAGAAGTCAGTCACTTTCTATGAATGGAGTGAATCAGACTCAGAAAAAGAAGTCCAGGATGGAAAAACTCAGGATGGTGAGACTCAGGATGGAAATTCTCCACTGAAGGAAAGCCAACACACTAAAGCTGACCAATCTGAACATACACCAGTTCAGACTCAGGCATGTAATGCCAATGAAGATATGGTCATAGCTGAGGCAAACTCTGAATCTATCAACCAAAGGGGAACAAATGTCTCTGACAATGTTCTGAATGGAATTTCCCCTGAGGAAGATGATTCCCTTTCTCCTTTTCCGTTGTTCCCTGAATTTAATGAGCTACCTGAACCTAACATTTCTGATGTTGAGGATACTATTGAAGGGGGAACATCCAGGAGAAGATGGTTGGATAGTCATCCTATAAGTCAGATTGTGGGTGATCTATCAGATGGTGTCAAAACAAGAAGGTTCCATGGTGAAAGTGCTTTATTCTGCTGCTTCCTATCTGAAAAAGAACCTACTGAGATTGAAGAAGCTCTACAAGATTCTTTTTGGATTACTGCTATGCAAGAAGAGCTGAATCAATTCTCAAGGAATGAAGTTTGGGAGCTAGTGGATAGACCTAAGAGGCACAATGTGATTGGAACCAAGTGGGTGTTCAAGAATAAGAGAGATGAGAACAACAACATTGTGAGAAACAAGGCAAGGCTAGTTGCACAAGGTTATTCCCAAGAAGAAGGCTTGGATTATGATGAAACCTTTGCACCTGTTGCAAGACTAGAAGCCATCAGATTGTTTCTTGCATATGCTGCCCACATGAAATTCACAGTCTATCAGATGGATGTGAAAAGTGCATTTCTGAATGGTGTGCTTAAGGAAGAGGTTTATGTGGAACAACCTCCTGGTTTCAGACAGAATGACCAAGTTTACAGGCTCAGAAAAGCCTTGTATGGTCTTAAGCAAGCACTCAGAGCATGGTATGATACCCTTTCTCAGTTTCTTACTGACCATGGTTTTATCAAAGGAACTGTTGATAGGACCTTGTTCAGGATAGAAGATGGGGAAGATATCTTACTTGTTCAGATTTATGTAGATGACATCATATTTGGATCTCCAAATCATTAGTTGTGTGAAAAGTTTTCTACACTTATGAAAGGAAAGTTTGAGATGTCAATGATGGGGGAGATGAATTTCTTTCTTGGACTTCAGGTGAAACAGACTAAGGAAGGAATCTTCATCAATCAAGCAAAGTACACCAGAGATCTGATTGCAAAATATGGTGTACAGAATTGCAATGCAATTAGAATTCCCATGAATACTAACTACAAGATGGATCCTGATCCTGAAGGCAAATCAGTAAATCACACTGATTATAGAGGGATCATTGGATCACTGCTATATCTCACAGCAAGTAGGCCTGATATAACATTTGTTGTTGGGATATGTGCAAGATACCAAGCTAATCCTAAGGCTAGTCACATGGAGGCTGCCAAAAAGATTCTAAAATATCTTAAAGACACTGTGAATAGAGGATTATGGTATCCAGCTGATGATAACCTTGAATTAACTGATTATTCAGATGCTGATTATGGAGGATGTAGAATTGACAGGAGGTCTACCACATGAACTTGTCAATTTCTTGGAAGTAAGCTGATATCATGGTTTTCAAAGAAACAAACCTCAGTAGCAACCAGTACTACTGAAGCTGAATACATGGCTGCAGGAAGCTGTTGTGCACAGATTCTTTGGCTCAGACAACAATTGAAGGATTATAAGATTATAGCCAATGAAGTACCTATATTTTGTGATAATAATAGTGCTATTGCTATTACACAAAATCCGGTATTGCACACCAGATGTAAGCATGTTGATATCAGACATCACTTCATCAGAGATCATGTTGAGAAGAAAAACATCAGGATGGAGAAAATTCATACTGATAAACAGAGAGCTGATATCTTGACTAAACCTTTGGCTGAATCAAGATTTCAGGAACTATCAGTTGAATTAGGTATGTTGGATCCAGGTGTATAGAGCAAATCTGAAAAATTGAAGGTTTTCAGATGCATGAATTTTTCTCAGGATTTTACTGAGAAACTCAGGATAAAATTGAAAGTACTGAAATCTGAGTCTTGGGAAACTCAGATATCCTGAAGACCAGTACTCAGTCTCATACTGACCCCTTCAGTACTCAGTATTATAATGACACCATTCAGTACTCAGTATTATACTGACATTTTATCAAGGTCAAAACTCAGTAAGACTGATAGAGGAAAATTAGTCTGAAGAAGTAATGACTCATGCAATGCATTTATTGTCCAACTGAATCTAGTAATCATTGGCAATAAATAACAAAACACCTGAAGGAATTTTTTGGGCGGGACCTTTGAAATTCTCAAAGATAGTCAATGGTCTGCAGGAACAATAATTAATTGCACTGTTCATTAATCACCAATAAGTTTAAATTGGCGGCGTAATATTCATGAAATCGTCCTTTCATATACCCGATTAGTCGGTGTTTAATCTCAACCGTCGATTCCTTCAATCTATACGATTTTCCACGAATCAAATCATATATATCCATTGGAAATTCTTTCAAAGACCAATTTCATAACCTTCATCTTCAAAACACTCTGCTTCTAAAAACCTCTCATTTGCCCAGAAACCCTTCATCGTTCTCAAAACCCTTCACCCAAAAAAAAATCTTCAAAATGACGTTCTCGGTTTACGATAAACTTGCAATTTCTAACAAGCCGTGGTACTGTTGGGGAATTATTTGCACAGATCTATTCGGGGTGAATATTTAAATACAAATTTAATTCTTATAATTATTACTAGCATTAATTAATCCTATATTAATTCAAATAATAATCCAACAACATATCGTGCATATAATTAATTCACGTAAATCCTACGCATGCGGAATTCTACGAGTTTACGTGAACGTACCTCTTGGGATGACAATGGTATGGCTGATTAGACTCACCAAAAGAACTTTCCAAGTATTCCCTTAATCGTTGCTCGACTATCCGATGGTAGGACACTTGCGAACAATTAACAAAAGGAAAATAAATTATGTTGCACCACCTTTGTGGATTTACTAATTTTTCAAGCACATGAAATTGTACTTGGGAATGAAAGAGTCATCCCCTATTTATAGAGCATAGGTGGTCGAAAATTTTGGGCAAAAAAAAAAATAATGTGGGAAAATCTTTTCTTGATCTCCAAGAAATCATGAATATATCTCCTATATTCTTTTTTCCATAATTATAATATTCCACAAAATCCCACCTACTCTTTGTTATAGGATATTTTTGAAATTATAGGCAAGAATCCAAGATTTGGATCTTCTTGAATTTATGAGATATTCTTATATTTCAAGAAATACATATCTTCCATAATATCTTTTCAAGAAAATCAAGAAAATTTTTCTTGCCCTTTATATTTTAAAAATTTCGAAATTTGCTTCATGAATAACCAAGTGGGAGATTTCTTGAATTTAATGAGATAATCTTGTATTCCAAGAATACATATCTTCATTCCATAACAAAATTCAAAGAAAATCTTTCTCCCCTTTTTATCCATAAATTTCGAAAATAATGTAAAAAATAAGCAACAATATTTATTTTATTTTAAACACCTTTTTCAGTTATTGGACTATATGTTGGGCTACTTAGGGGGCCTTTAGGAGAATTAAGATTGGACCTTCAAATGGATCTTGAATTATCAATATTGAGCCACAATATTATTCAAGCCCATAAATATTAATTAATCCCACTACATAATTAATATTGCATTATCTATCTTAACCCATATTACAGTCAATATGGCTCCCGGTTATTATTTCCCGTGTTTAAGATTATCTAGCCCATTAATTAATTCAAGCCACTGAAATAGCTTTCCATTAATTAATATCTTTTGTCCTTGGTCAAGGAACGGTTCAACATTATTATCCATACTGGAAACTAGTTCCACTTGCAAGATTTGGTATGATAAAGCGTATGAACCTCCCAAGGGGGCATATCGAACAAACGTACTTGCACACGATTCTCCGTATTAAATCTTAGCAATCGCATGTGACCAATAATATTGCCCAAGATAAAAAGTATTGAATCTCGTTGATTCTCTACACCCATAATAAGTCAAAACAATAGTTACCAACCACACGTGATCCTATTTATGGAACGAAGATTAAGAAATAACGAACCACTGAGGTCTAATTCTTCCTTGTTCAGTTCTGAAGAATTTATCCTCCTGTAGGTCCTATTCAGTGCATCAGTCATGCACTAGTGTAATCTCTTGGTCAAGACAAGCCAATCCGAGCCTTACACTTCAACCTTTCACGATGGATTGTTCATTTCCATCTAGGTCGTGAATGGTGTACTTTTAGTTACAAGTGACTGTTAATTTAATCTTCTGTGATCTGGTTTCACTAAATTAACTACAATGTAACACGTACGATTTATTGAAAAGTTATGCAGTAAATATATGTAACATTCGATAATATTTAAAGCATCAGTGATAAACAATTTATTTCAGTAAATAAGTCCGAAATTCAGTTTTGATTATACAAAGTAAAAGCATACTTTCCAGTATAATCCCAACAATCTCCCACTTTTACTCAAAGTCTGCTTTTAAGTATACTACAACATGTCTCGTGTAGTTCCTAATTCGTGACAACTAATGTCACCTACACGAACCTAATAATTTCTAACACTTATACTCAAAGCAGATTGGCAACGGTCTTGACACCTATTCCTTCCACATGTCTCTTGAATGTATTCAGAGGCAGACCCTTTGTGAATGGATCTGCTAGGTTGTCTTCTGACGCTATCTTTGCCACATCTATATCTCCTCTCTTGACGATATCTCGTATAAGATGGTATTTCCTTTCAATGTGTTTGCTGGCTTTGTGGGCTCTTGGTTCCCTTGAATTTGCAACTGCTCCGACATTGTCACAATAAACAGTGATTATGCTGGGCAAATTCGGAACCACATTCAAGTCCACTAGGAAGTTCTTGAGCCAAACCGCTTATTTCGCTGCCTCGCAAGCAGCTACATATTTGGCTTCCATGGTAGAATCTGCGACGCATTTCTGCTTGACGCTTCTCCATGTCACGGCTAATCCCCCCATGCAAAACACACTACCGGAGGTAGATTTTCTGGAGTCTATGTCTGATTGGAAATCCGAGTCCGTGTAGCCAATGAGGATTATACTATCTGACTGATAAATTAACATTCTATCCCGAGTTCTTTTCAGATACTTTAGAATGTTTTTAATTGCCGTCCAATGTTCTTTCCCCGGGTTACTTTGATATCTTGCCACCATACCAACGACAAAGCAGATATCCGGTCTCATACACAGCATTGCATACATAAGGCTTCCGACAGCCGAAGCATAAGGAATGCCTCTCATGTCATCTATCTCCCTTTGCGTCTTAGGGCACATTTTCTTGGATAGATGGATTCCATGTCTGAAAGGTACGAAGCCTTTCTTGGAATCCTGCATGCTGAATCATTTCAAGACAGTGTCTATGTATGAAGCTTGGGATAAGCCTATGAACCTTTTCTTGCGATCTCGAGTGATCTTGATCCCAAGGATGTGTGCGGCTTCCCCTAAGTCCTTCATATCAAACTGTTTTGAAAGCCATGCCCTTACGTCTGATAACACCTTTACATCATTCACGATGATCAGAATGTCGTCTACGTATAGTACTAAGAATACCAATGCAGTTCCTGTTGGGATTATACTGGAAAGTATGCTTTTTACTTTGTATAATCAAAACTGAATTTCGGACTTATTTATTGAAATAAATTGTTTATCACGGATGCTTTAAATATTATCGAATGTTACATATATTTACTGCATAACTGTTCAATAATTCGTACGTGTTACATTGTAGTTAATTTAGTGATACCAGATCACAGATTATTAAATTAACAGTCCCTTGTAACTAAAAGTACGCCATTCACGACCTAGATGGAAATGAACAACCCATCGTGAAAG
The DNA here is from genome assembly GCA_037126765.1 of Stenogyne calaminthoides. Lineage (NCBI taxonomy): Eukaryota > Viridiplantae > Streptophyta > Magnoliopsida > Lamiales > Lamiaceae > Stenogyne > Stenogyne calaminthoides. Next base: position 23,065,763 of record JBBCBC010000032.1, read on the forward strand.
GTTGAAGTGTAAGGCTCGGATTGGCTTGTCTTGACCAAGAGATTACACTAGTAGTGGTGATGCCGATTTGAATAGGACCCTGGGGAGGACAAATTCTTGAGAATCGAACAAGGAAAAATTAGACCTCAGTGGTTCGTTATTTCTTAATCTTCGTTCCTTAAATAGGATCACGTGTGGTTGGTAACTATTGCTTTGACTTATCATGGGTAGAGAATCAACGAGATTCAATACTTTTTATCTTGGACAATATTATTGGTCACATGTGATTGCTAAGATTTAATACGGAGAATCGTGTGCAAAACGCTTTGTTTGATTTGCCCCCTTGGGAGGTTCATATGTTTTTTATCATACCAAATCTTGCAAGTGGAATTAGTTTCCGGTATGGATAATAATGTTGAACCGTTCCTTGACCAAGGACAAAAGATATTAATTAATGGAAAGCTATTTCAGTGGCTTGAATTAATTAATGGGCTAGATAATCTTAAACACGGGAAATAATAACCGGGAGCCATATTGACTGTAATATGGGTTAAGATGGATAGTGCAATATTAATTATGTAGTGGGATTAATTAATATTTATGGGCTTGAATAATATTGTGGCTCAATATTGATAATTCAAGATCCATTGGAAGGTTCAATCTTAATTCTCCTAAAGGCCCCCTGAGTAGCCCAACATATAGTCCAATAACTGAAAAAAGTGTTTAAAATAAAATAAATATTGTTGCTTATTTTTCCTTATTAAATTCAAAATTTATGGATAAAAGGGGAGAAAGAATTTCTTTGAATTTTGTTATGGAATGAAGATATGTATACTTGGAATACAAGATTATCTCATTAAATTCAAGAAATCTCCCACTTGGTTATTCATGAAGAGATTTTCGAAAATTTTGGATAATTAAGGGCAAGAAAGATTTTCTTGATTTTCTTGAAAATATATTATGGAAGATATGTATTTCTTGAAATACAAGAATATCTCATAAATTCAAGAAGATCCAAATCTTGGAATCTTGACCCATAATTTTCGAAATTTATCCATAACAAAGAGTAGGTGGGATTTTGTAGAATATTATAATTATGGGAAAAAGAATATAGGAGATATATTCAAGATTTCTTGGAGATCGAGAAAAGATTTTCCCACATTATTTTTTGCCAAAATTTAGACCACTTGTGCTCTATAAATAGGGGATGATTCTTTTATTCCCAAGTACAATTCCATGTGCTGGAAAAATTAATAAATCCACAAAGGTGGTGCAACATAATTTATTTTCTTTTTGTTAATTGTTCACAAGTGTCCTACCACCGGATAGTTGAACAAGGATTAAGGGAATACTTGGGAAGTTCTTTTGGTTAGTCTAATCAGGCAGATCATTGCCATCCCAAGAGGTACGTTCACGTAAACTCGTAGAATTCCGCATGCGTAGGATTTACGTGAATTAATTATATGCATGATTTGTTGTTGGATTATTATTTGAATTAATAGAGGATTAATTCATGCTAGTAATAATTATAAGAATTAAATTTGTATTTAAATATTCACCCCGAATAGATCTGTGCAACTTATTCCCCAACAACTGGTATCAGAGCCACGGTTTCGGGATCTGAATTTTTAAAATTGTAATTTAATTCGCAGACATTAAATTTGAAATTGGATAGTAGAATTGCTAGATCTGTTTTGCAGGTATCCAATTGTCATGGAATTTAATGTGTTTATTTATGCATGCATATAAATTGTGGTTTTTAATTCGATTCGATTTCGGATTCATTTTGCCTCGCGGAGAAAATCCACTTATAGATTAGGATTTGTTTGACGGATCAATGTAATAGACTAGTCCAGATCTAGGTTTATTTATTTTTATAAATAAATTATAACCGATCTAAAACAAAGACGCGAGATTTTAAGAATTAAAGGATAAAATCTTAACCGAAGCGAGCGGCTATGCGTCGCGCATAAAACGTTGTTAAGGGAGGCACGACGCGACGATGGATGCGCTGAGGCACGACGGGCGCAGTGGCGAGGCCGAGGGCCGAGCGCCAAGACGACGACAAAGACGCTACAAGACGGGCGCGAAGGCCAAGACGCGACACTGCAAGGCGCGAACGCCAGGCAGACATGGGCGGAGGCGCAAGGAGACGCTGAGATGGGCGGGTCAGGCTCGATTCAAGACGCTGGGCCACACCGAGGAGCCGCTGACCTCGCTGTAGGCACACGGCAGCGGGGCGCCGAGCAAAGGCCGAGGTTAATGAGGCCGACTTTGGCCGAAGGGTTACCTATACGCGCTTTTACATCCTAACCGAGCTACTTAGCGTGGCATTTCGAGACAGAGTATTTTTTCAAGACGATCGAGTGGGAGAAATTCAAGAGGGTGTTTCTTCAAGATCAAGCCAAGAAAAATCAAACCATGACAATTGGATAATTTGTGTCCAATATGTTTATTTTTTTGCTTTGCTTGATTTATTATTGTGTTATCTTATGCTTTATTTAATTTGTTTAAATGTGTTTGCATGAGAGTTGCCCAATGAAAAATCTCACCTTAAAAAATTACTAAGTATGTTTAAATAATTAATTGACAATTTTATTTTGGATAATAAAATTGAATTAATTTTGACCTCCATGATTTATTTATTTGTGAATTCTTTTGGAGAAATTCCCCCCACAGTACGGTCAAAAGATAGCTTTCACATGAATGAATTCCAAATGGATGATTGTGGATTATTACTAGTGGCGACGATGACCCTCCCCACGAGGCTCGTTCAATACGAAATGATAATCCTGTATTTTATCATGGTTATTACTTAGGTATAAAATTGATATGCATATACTTCCCCGAAGTCCCTGTCAATTTTATATTGGTCAAGTGGGAGCCAACTATTAATCTGGATATTAAAGGTTTGTAACTGTTCTTGTTTGTAACCTGCTTGAATGTGTTTAAATAATGACCCACCCCACGTGGCTTATTTAAACTGTTTTGAGATGTTGGCTGATGCATGTTCATATTTTTTTTGTGATTTTAATATGATGCATGTGATCGAACCTTGTGATATATATGTGCTTATGCATATTATTGTTTATTTCAGTTCATCATGTCACAACCTTTTAATCCACTATTCAATATACTTAAAGATAATTTGCTCACTGGTGAAAATTTTGTTGATTGGAGTCGTAAACTTACTATTGTCCTCACTGAACAAAGCCATAACTGGGTTCTCACCACACCTAAACCGGAAAAGCCAAAAGATGAGTCCACTAAAACGGTTAAGAAAGAGTACGCTGACTGGGAGCGATCCAATGAAATGGCAAAGTGTACCATCTTGGCTTCTATGTCAGATGTGTTGCAACACCAACACCAGAACGTTGAGACCACTGCAGACATCATGACTAGTCTTAAAGCGATGTTTCAACATCAGAATTGTGTGGCTCGTCAGATCACCATGAGGGACTTGCTCTCTATGAAAATGGTGGAGGGAACGCCCGTAAGGGAGCACGTTCTCCAGATGATGGCTCACCTTAACAAACTTGAGGTACTTGGCGCTGAATACGATATCGAGATCCAAATCGATTTTGTGCTCCACTCTCTGCCTAAAAGTTTTTCACAGTTTAGGCTGAACTACCATATGAATAATCAGAAGTTCTCGATGCCTGATCTGTTGCAAGCTTTAGTCTCGGCGGAGGCGATATTGGGGCAAAAGAGCCAAGCCTTGGTGGCAAATGGACCTTCTTCTTCTTCTAGGCCAAGGGGTGGTAAGAACAAGAAAAGGGACAAAGGCCACAAGCAAGTGAACTCAAGTGTTGCCAATGGCAAAGAAAAGGTGAAGAAGGGTGGTGGAGTGAACAAGCCAACTAAGGGGAAGTGCTTCAACTGCGGTGAAAAAGGACATTGGAGGTCAGCCTGTTCCAGACCCAAAAGGAATGGAAAGAAAGGTAATTCTCACGCACTAGTTGTTGAAACTTGTTTAGCGGCGTATGCCTCCCATTTATGGGTGGTGGATACGGGATCCACTGATCATGTTTGTTTCACATTACAGGGGTTCAAGCGGACCCGACAACTTAGTGGGAGTGAGATCCTCATCACACTGGGCGATGCTACGAGAGTGGCAGCTGAAGAAGTGGGAGAAGTGCACCTGTCTTTTGAAGATAGAGTTTTAATTTTAAGAGATGTTCTTTACGTTCCGAGTTTTAGAAAGAATTTAATTTTAGTTTCTAAACTTTTTCATGATGGATATTCGGTTACTTTTAATAAAGTTGTTACCATTTCTCCTTTTGATAAATTTATTTGTCATGGAACGTTGTTGAATAATCTCTATACAATTAACTGTGCACACCACTCACGAAATGCATCCTATAACACATCAACTATTTCCGAGAAAAGAAAACGTTCATCAGACGTGAACGAGACACTTCTTTGGCATCTAAGATTAGGTCATATAAATCCAAAGAGGATCCAAAGGTTGGTGAAAGACGGTTCACTAGAGTTTCTCCAAGTTGAACCAATTCCAACCTGCGAATCATGTTTGAAGGGTAAAATGACCAAGAGGGCATTTGGAGCCAAGGGGAATAGAGCCAAAGAAGTGTAAGAGATCGTTCACACAGATGTATGTGGTCCAATGTCAACCAAAGCAAGAGGAGGTTATGAGTATTTTGTCACTTTTATTGATGATTACTCAAGGTACGGTTATATATTCCTTATGAAGCATAAATCTGAGACCTTTGAGAAATTCAAAGAATTTAAGGCTCAAGCAGAGAATCATAGGGAAAAACGTATCAAGTCTCTACGATCTGATCGTGGAGGCGAATACCTCAGCGACGAGTTTTTGAACTACTTATCTGATGAAGGGATGCATCCCAGCTCACTGCACCCGGAACCCCTCAACAAAACGGGGTTGCAGAGCGAAGAAACTGAACTCTTTTGGAAATGGTTAGATCTATGATGAGTTATGCGGATCTTCCCAAGTCGTTCTGGGGTCATGCCTTGGAAACAGCAGCTTACATTCTGAACTTGGTGCCATCCAAATCGGTTCCCAAAACTCCCAAAGAATTGTGGACCGGGTGCAAGCCTAGTATGAGACACATGAGGATTTGGGGGTGTTCGGCCTACTTGTTGGACAAGGAAGCCGGAAAATTGGATCCTCGATCAGAATTAAGGTTGTTTGTAGGATACCCCGAGGGAATAAAAGGGTGTATGTTCTATGGTCCCGAAGATCAAAAGGTGGTAATAAGCACCCACTTTAGATTTTTGGAAGAAGACTATATGAACGAAAGATGACCCAGAAGTGAGATTACCTTAAATGAGCTAAGAGGGCTAGCCTCAATGCCAACTGCACAAGATGATATACCAAACGACACACTTACACAACCGGAACCTCGTCGTAGTGGGAGGGTTGTGAAATAGCCCGAGAGATTCATGGGAATAAGAGAGTCCTCGGACTTGATTCCCGGACAAGACGAATCAGACCCATGGACATATGACGAGGCAATCCAAGACAAGGATGCAGATTCTTGGCGAACAACAATGAAAGCCGAAATGGGTTCTATGTTTCATTACAGAGTGTGGGAGCTAGTCGAACCACTTAATGGGGTCAAACCCATTGGTTGCAAGTGGGTGTATAAGAAAAAAGAGGACCGGACGGGAAGGTGGAAACCTTCAAAGCAAGACTAGTGGCGAAAGGTTATACTCAGAAAGAAGGATCGATTATGAGGAAACTTTTTTGCCCGTAGCCATGCTTAAGTCCATCCGAATTCTCTTATCGATTGCTGCACACCTCGACTTTGAAATCTGGCAAATGGATGTCAAGACAGCTTTCCTTAACGGAAGTCTTGATGAAGAGATCTATATGCAACAACCCCAAGGCTTCATTGAAAAAGGCCAAGAACACCTAGTTTGTAAGCTCATGAAGTCCATTTACGGACTCAAACAGGCATCCAGAGCTTGGAACCAATGTTTTGATAATGTTATAAATGCTTATGGGTTCGATCAAAATGAGTTCGAAAGTTGTGTGTACAAAAAGCGTGTCGGAACTGCATTGGTATTCTTAGTACTATACGTAGATGACATTTTGATAATTGGGAACGATGTAAAGGTGTTATCAGACGTAAGGGCATGACTTTCAAAACAGTTTGATATGAAGGACTTAGGGGAAGTCGGACACATCCTTGGGATCAAGATCACTCGAGATCGCACGAAAAGGATGATAGGCTTATCGCAAGCTTCATACATAGACACTGTCTTGAAACGATTCAGCATTCAAGATTCCAAGAAAGGCTTCGTACCTTTCAGACATGGAATCCATCTATCCAAGAAAATGTCCCTAAGGCAAAAAGGAGATAAATGACATGAGAGGTATTCCTTATGCTTGGTTGCCGGAAGCCTTATGTATGCAATGATGTATGCGAGACCGGATATCCGCTTAGCGTTGGCATGGTGGCAAGATATCAAAGTAACCCGGGGGAAAAAGAACATTGGATGGGCGATTAAAAACATTTTGAAGTATCGAAAAAAGAACTCGGGATAGAATGTTGATTTATCGGTCGATAGTCAATCCCCATCATCTACGGACTCGGATTTCCAATCGGACATAGACTCGAAAAATCTATCTCCGGTAGTGTGTTTTGCATGGGGAGGAGCCGTGACATGGAGAAGCATCAAGCGAAATCGTCGCAGATTCTACCATGGAAGCGAATATGTAGCTGCTTTGCGCGGCAGGCAAAAAAAAAGCGGTTTGGCACAAGAACTTCCTAGTGGACTTGGATGTGGTTCGAATTTACCAGCCGAGAATCCTTCATTTATTGTGACAATGACGGAGCGATTTGCAAATTCAAGGAACCAAGAGCCCACAAAACCAAAGCAAACACATTGAAAGGAAATACCATCTTATACGAGATATCGTTAAGAGAGAAGATATAGATGTGACAAAGATAGCGTCAGAAGACAACCTAGCAGATCCATTCACAAAGGGTCTGCCTCTGAATATATTCGAGAGACATGTGGAAGGAATGGGTGTCAAGACCGTTGCCAATCTGCTTTGAGTATAAGTGGGAGAAATTATTAGGTTCGTGTAGTTGACATTAGATGTCACTTAATTAGGAACTACGAGACATGTTGTAGTATACTTAAAAGCGAGACTTTGAGTATAAGTGGGAGATTGTTGGGATTATTTGGAAAGTATGCTTTTTACTTTGTATAATCAAAACTGAATTTCGGACTTATTTACTGAAATAAATTGTTTATCACTGATGCTTTAAATATTATCGAATGTTACATATATTTACTGCATAACTGTTCAATAATTCTTGCGTGTTATATTGTGGTTAATTTAGTGATACCAGATCATAGAAGATTAAATTAACAGTCCCTTGTAACTAAAAGTACGCCATTCACAACCTAGATGAAAATGAACAACCCATCGTGAAAAATGATTTGAATCTCCGAGGTGAATATTTAAATACAAATTTAATTCATTAATTATTCTAGCATGAATTAATCCTATATTAAGAGATTACATATAAGTGCATGTAAAACCCACGCATGAATCGATGCAATTGGCCGGATTCGGACGGACTAACCAAAAGGACTTCCCAAGTATTCCTTAGGAGGACGGTGGAAGGATACTTGAGAACAATTAACAAAAGGAAAAAAATAAACTTTGTTGCACCAGACCTGTGGATTCTTTAATACACATGGAATTGTTCTTGGGAATAAACTAATCATCCCCCTATTTAAGAAATTTATGTGATATTTCAATGTGGGATAAGTGGTCGTTATTTCTCTTGAATATATCATGCTAATTAAAAATTCACAAAATCCACCTCCTCTATTATGGGTTGGTAAAGCAAGAATCCAAGATTTGGATCTTCTTAATTTCAAGAAATCATACATAGATTCAATCAAGAAAACTAATTTTTTATCTTGGGATTTCAATTTAATTATTGGTCATATCTTGATTAACAAAATTAAGAAAATTTAATTCGGAGAATCGAAATATGCAACAATATTTATTTTATTTTAATCGCAAGCACCGGGTTATTGGACTATATTTGCCCTACCGGGGGGGTTAAGATGGACCTTTTATCATCTTGAATATCTAATATTGAGTGGAATTAGTTTAATTAATCCCCCATGATCATGCATTTATAGTTGGTGATCATGGATAATAATGTTGAATTAGACCCATTCGACCAAGGATGAAAAGATATTAATTAATGGAAAGCGATTCAATATTATTATCCTTGAATTAATTAATGGGCTAAGATTTAATAATTAAAAACACGGGAAATAATAATCATGTTTTATCAATAATATGGGTTAAGACAATGCGAGCCTTATTAATCTTGAACCGATTCATTTCCATCTGACAAATGAATGGGTTAAGATGGATATTTCCGATCAATATTAATTATGTAGTGGGATTAATTAATATTTATGGGCTTGAATAATATTGTGGCTCAATATTGATAAATTCAAGATCCATTGGAATAATCAATCTTAATTCTCCTCAAAAAAGTCCAATGGTTGTTCATTTAAACACATATAGTCCAATAACTGAAAAATGTGTTTAAAATAAAATAAATATTGTTGCTTATTTTTCCTTATTAAATTCGAAATTTATGGATAAAGGGGGAGAAAGATTTTCTTTGAATTTTGTTATGGAATGAAGATATGTATTCTTGGAATACAAGATTATCTCATTAAATTCAAGAAATCTCCCACTTGGTTATTCATCAAGAGATTTTCGAAAATTTTGGATAATTAAGGGCAAGAAAGATTTTCTTGATTTTCTTGAAAATATATTATGGAAGATATGTATTTCTTGAAATACAAGAATATCTCATAAATTCAAGAAGATCCAAATCTTGGAATCTTGACCCATATTTTTGAAATTTATCCATAACAAAGCTTAGGTGGGATTTTGTGGAATATTATAATTATGGGAAAAAGAATATAGGAGATATATTCAAGATTTCTTGGAGATCAAGAAAAGATTTTCCCACAAAGGTGGTGCAACATAATTTATTTTCCTTTTGTTAATTGTTCACAAGTGTCCTACCACCAGATAGTTGAACAAGGATTAAGAGAATACTTGGGAAGTTCTTTTTATTAGTCTAATCAGGCAGATCATTGCCATCCCAAGAGGTACGTTCACGTAAACTCGTGGAATTCCGCATGCGTAGGATTTACGTGAATTAATTATATGCATGATTTGTTGTTGGATTATTATTTGAATTAATATAGGATTAATTCATGCTAGTAATAATTATAAGAATTAAATTTGTATTTAAATATTCACCCCGAATAGATCTGTGCAACTTATTCCCCAACAGTTCCGACACGCTTTTTGTACACACAACTTTCGAACTCATTTTGATCGAACCCATAAGCATTTATAACATTATCAAAACATTGGTTCCAAGCTCTGGATGCCTGTTTGAGTCCGTAAATGGACTTCATGAGCTTACAAACTAGGTGTTCTTGGCCTTTTTCAATGAAGCCTTGGGGTTGTTGCATATAGATCTCTTCATCAAGACTTCCGTTAAGGAAAGCTGTCTTGACATCCATTTGCCAGATTTCAAAGTCGAGATGCGCAACAATCGATAAGAAAATTCGGATGGACTTAAGCATGGCTACGGGCGAAAAAGTTTCCTCATAATCGATCCCTTCTTTCTGAGTATAACCTTTCGCCACGAGTCTTGCCTTGAAGGTTTCCACTTTTCCGTCCGGTCCTCTTTTTCTCTTATACACCCACTTGCAACCAATGGGTTTGACCCCATTAAGTGGTTTGACTAGCTCCCACACTCTGTTATGAAATATAGAACCCATTTTGGCTTTCATTGTTGTTTGCCAAGAATCTGCATTCTTATCTTGGGTTGCCTCGTCATATGTCCATGGGTCTGATTCGTCTTGTCCGGGAATCAAGTCCGAGGACTCTCCTATTCCCATGAATCTCTCGGGCTGTTTCACAACCCTCCCACTACGACGAGGTTCTGGTTGTGTAAGTGTGTCGTTTGGTATGTCATCTTGTAAAGTTGGCATTGAGGTTAGCCCCCTTAGCTCATTTAAGGTAATCTCACTTCTGGGTCTTCTTTCGTTCATATAGTCTTCTTCCAAAAATCTAAAGTGGGTGCTTATTACCATCTTTTGATCTTTGGGACCATAGAACATACACCCTTTTGTTCCCTCGGGGTATCCCGCAAACAGCCTTAATTCTGATCGAGGATCCAATTTTCCGGCTTCCTTGTCCAACACGTAGGCCGGACACCCCCAAATCCTCATGTGTCTCATACTAGCCTTGCGCCCGTTCCACAATTCTTTGGGAGTTTTGGGAACCGATTTGGATGGCACCAAGTTCAGAATGTAGGCTGCTGTTTCAAAGGCATGACCCCAGAACGACTTGGGAAGATCCGCATAACTCATCATAGATCTAACCATTTTCAAAAGAGTTCTATTTCTTCGCTCTGCAACCCCGTTTTGTTGAGGGGTTCCGGGTGCAGTTAGCTGGGATGCAATCCCTTCATCAGACAAGTAGTTCAAAAACTCATCGCTGAGGTTTTCGCCTCCACGATCGAATCGTAGAGACTTGATACGTTTTTCCCTATGATTCTCTGCTTGAGCCTTAAATTCTTTGAATTTCTCAAAGGTCTCAAATTCATGCTTCATAAGGAAAATATAACCGTACCTTGAGTAGTCATCAATAAAAGTGACGAAATACTCATAAACTCCTCTTGCTTTGGTTGACATTGGACCACATACATCTGTGTGAACGATTTCTAACACTTCTTTGGCTCTATTCCCCTTGGCTCCGAATGCCCTCTTGGTCATTTTACCCTCCAAACATGATTCGCAGGTTGGAATTGGTTCAACTTGGAGAGACTCCAGTGAACCGTCTTTCACCAACCTTTGGATCCTCTTTGGATTTATATGACCTAATCTTAGATGCCATAGAAGTGTCTCGTTCATGTCTGATGAACGTTTTCTTTTCTCGGAAACAGTTGATGTGTTATAGGATGAATTTTGTGAGTGGTGCGCACAGTTAATTGTATAGAGATTATTCGACAACGTTCCATGACAGATAAATTTATCAAAAAGAGAAATGGTAACAACTTTATTAAAAGTAACCGAATATCCATCAAGAAAAAGTTTAGAAACTGAAATTAAATTCTTTCTAAATTTTGGAACGTAAAGAACATCTCTTAAAATTAAAACTCTGTCTTCAAAAGACAGGTGCACTTCTCCCACTGCTTCAGCTGCCACTCTCGTAGCATCGCCCAGTGTGATGAGGATCTCACTCCCACTAAGTTGCCGGGTCTTCTTGAACCCCTGTAAAGTGAAACAAACATGATCAGTGGATCTCGTATCCACCACCCATAAATGGGAGGCATACGCCGCTAAACAAGTTTCAACAACTAGTGCGTGAGAATTACCTTTCTTTCCATTCCCCTTTGGGATTGGAACAGGCTGACCTCGAGTGTCCTACTCTCCCGCTTTCCAAAATTTTCCTCATGCTTGATTCCATGCTCTTATTTGATGTTGAGTCTGCTTGGTTCAACTTTCTTCTCTTTTCATCATCCTTATCACCACTTGACCTAGGATGAAAAGAAGATTTTTGTTTTCCCAAGTTCTTTTCCTCGCGCTCCCTTTCCCTTTCAACCAAAGTGAGAGCATTTACAAGATCATCCACTGTAAAATCTAGATCTTCCATTAGATACTCAAGATAGTGGTGATTATAGCTCTTTGGTAAGGATTGGAGAATGAAATCAATCTTAGTCTTGAAATCACATTTTTTGCCGAGGATCTCAAGTTCCTCAAACAACACCATAACCCTAAGGGCGTCTTTGTCTTTGCGATAAATCCCTTTTTCCATTTTTAATTCAAACAATTTCTTGCTTCACACTTTGGATTTCCATATGGGTCGATGTGCGAACATCGCCCGAGATTCGTAAGATGTCTGCGGTGACTCATATTCTTGATGAAGGTGTTTCAACGCATCTTTACGGATGTGCGTAATTGTATCCTTCATCAATTCATTTGCCGACTCCCATTCACCATAAATCATCTCATCCCATATTCCGGCGTCCTTAGTTGGTTTTTCAGGTTTTGGTGTATCAAGTACCCATTTGGAAGGTGATGCGGTTAGGACAAATTTTAGTTTGTATTTCCAATCAAAATAGTTTTCACTAGTAAGCAAATTGTCTTTAAGTATATTGAATAGTGGATTAAAAGGTTGCGACATGATGAACTGAAATAAACAATAATATGCATAAGCACAATTATATCACAAGGTTCGATCACATGCATCATATTAAAATCTCAAAAAAAATATGAACATGCATCGCCCAACATCTCAAAAACAGTTTAAATAAGCACGCGTGGGGTGGGTCATTATTTAAACACATTCAAGCAAATTACAAAAAAAGACCTGTTACAACCTTTTAAAACCCAGTTAATAGTTGGCTCCCACTTGACCAATATAAAATTGACAGGGACTTCGGGGAAGTATATGCATATCAATTTTATACCTAAGTAATAACCATGATTAAATACAGGATTATTATTTCGCTTTGATCAAGCCTTGTGGGGAGGGTCATCGTCGCCACTAGTAATAATCCACAATCATCCATTTGGAATTCATTCATGTGAAAGCTAACTTTTGACCGTCCCGTGGGGGGAATTTCTCCAAAAGAATTCACAAATAAATAAATCATGGAGGTCAAAATTAATTCAATTTTATTTTCCGGAATAAAATTGTCAATTAATTATTTAAACATACTTAGTAATTTTTGAAAGTGAGATTTTTCATTGGGCAACTCTCATGCAAACACATTTAAACAAATTAAATAAAGCATAAGATAACACAATAATAAATCAAGCAAAGCAGAAAAATAAACATATTGGGCAAAAATTATCCAATTGTCATGGTTTGATTTTTCTTGGCTTGATCTTGAAGAAACGCCGTCTTGAATTTCTCCCACTCGATCGTCTCGAAAAGAACTCCGTCTCGAAACGCCACGCCAAGTAGTATTGGCCGGGATGCACGCGTCAAGATCCGACCGCCACTCGGCCAAGTCGACCTCTCGGCGGCCTCGCACACCTCAAAAACCGCCCGCCGTGCCTCGGCACTCCTCGGCAAGGTCCGGCAGTACCTCGGCGGCAGCTACGCGTGCCCGCGCCGTGCGCTCGCTTCGCTTCGCCGGCCTTGCCTGCGCCCGGAACTTTCAGCGGCCCGCGCGTCCCGCTTCGCCTCGGCCCGCCCGATCCGCTTAGCGCCCGCGGTGCCGCGTGGGCCTATCACGCCCGCCCGTGCGCCACGGCCTAATCCTCGCGGCGTCCTCGCCCCACGCCCGTGTGTACTGCGTCGCGTCGCGTCCGCAGCGTACCTCCCTCCTTGGCGCGTTTTTTAAGCCCTAATTCTGGATTTTTATTCTTTTATTCTTCTCCGTCCTCGTTTTCCAATACGGATTTACAATTTATTTACAAAAAATAAATAAACCTAGATCTGAACTAGTCTATTACATTGATCAAATCAAACAAATCCTAATCTCTTTCGTGGATTTTCTCCACGAGGCAAAAAACGAATCCGAACGAATCGAATTAAAAACCACAATTTATATGCATACATAAATAAACACATTAAATTCCATGACAATTGGATACCTGCAAAAAAGATCTAGAATTCTACAATCCAATTTCAAATTTAATGTCAGCTAATTAAATTACAATTTAAAATTTGAGCAAAACCGTGGCTCGATACGGCTTGTTGGGGAATTATTTGCACAGATCTATTCGGGGTGAATATTTAAATACAAATTTAATTCTTATAATTATTACTAGCATGAATTAATCCTATATTAATTCAAATAATAATCCAACAACATATCATGCATATAATTAATTCACGTAAATCCTACATGCGAAATTCTACGAGTTTACGAGCATAACCTCTTGGGATGGCAATGGTCCGGGGTGATTAGACTCACCAAAAGAACTTCCCAAGTATTCCCTTAATCCTTGCTCGACTATCCGGTTGTAGGACACTTGCGAACAATTAACAAAAGGAAAATAAATTATGTTGCACCACTTTTGTGGATTTACTAATTTTTCCAGCACATGGAATTGTACTTGGGAATGAAAGAGTCATCCCCTATTTATAGAGCATAGGTGGTCGAAAATTTTGGGCAAAAAAAAAATAATGTGGGAAAATATTTTCTTGATCTCAAAGAAATCTTGAATATATCTCCTATATTCTTTTTCCCATAATTATAATATTCCACAAAATCCCACATACTCTTTGTTATGGGATATTTTTGAAATTATAGGCAAGAATCCAAGATTTGGATCTTCTTGAATTTATGAGATATTCTTGTATTTCAAGAAATAGATATCTTCCATAATATCTCTTCAAGAAAATCAAGAAAATATTTTTTGCCCTTTATATTTCAAAATTTTCGAAATTTGCTTCATGAATAACCAAGTGGGAGATTTCTTGAATTTAATGAGATAATCTTGTATTCCAAGAATACATATCTTCATTCCATAACAAAATTCAAAGAAAATCTTTCTCCCCTTTTTATCCATAAATTTCGAAAATAATGGAAAAAATAAGCAACAATATTTATTTTATTTTAAACACATTTTCAGTTATTGGACTATATGTTGGGCTACTTAGGGGGCCTTTAGGAGAATTAAGATTGGACCTTCCAATGGATCTTGAATTATCAATATTGAGCCACAATATTATTCAAGCCCATAAATATTAATTAATCCCACTACATAATTAATATTGCACTATCCATCTTAACCCATATTATAGTCAATATGGCTCCCGATTATTATTTCCCGTGTTTAAGATTATCTAGCCCATTAATTAATTCAAGCCACTGATATAGCTTTCCATTAATTAATATCTTTTGTCCTTGGTCAAGGAACGGTTCAACATTATTATCCATATCGAAAACTAGTTCCACTTGCAAGATTTGCTATGATAAAGCTTATGAACCTCCCAAGGGGGCAAACCGAACAAGCGTACTTGCACACAATTTTCTGTATTAAATCTTAGCAATCGCATGTGACCAATAATATTGCCCAAGATAAAAAGTATTGAATCTCGTTGATTCTATACCCATGATAAGTGAAAGCAATAGTTACCAACCACACGTGATCCTATTTAAGGAACGAAGATTAAGAAATAGCGAACCACTGAGGTCTAATTCTTCCCTGTTCAGTTCTGAAAAATTTGTCCTCCTGTAGGTCCTATTCAGTGCATCAGTCATGCACTAGTGTAATCTCTTGGTCAAGATAAGCCAATCCGAGCCTTGTTGGGAAATAGGTTGCACAGATCTATTCGGGGTGAATATTTAAATACAAATTTAATTCTTTAATTATTACTAGCATGAATTAATCCTATATTACTTCAAATAATAATCCAACAACATATCATGCATATAATAATTCACGTAAAACCTACGCATGCGGAATTCTACGAGTTTACGTGAACGTACCTCTTGGGATGGCAACGGTGTGGCTGAAAAGACTAACCGTAAGGACTTCCCAAGTATTCCCTTAGCCCTCGTTCGACTATCCGGTGGAAGGATTCTTGTGAACGATTTAACAAAAGGAAAATAAAATATGTTGCACCACCTTTGTGGATTTACTAATTTTTCCAGCAAATGGAATTGTACACTACTCACAATTGTCGTTTTTCAAAAAAATAAAATCTGTCGACGTTACAAAATATTTGATATTTTATCGACGCTGATATTTTTCCCAAAAACCAATTTTTTCGTGTGTCTCTGGGAATGAACCATTCATTCCCTATTTATAGAGGAGAGGGGGACGAAAATTTAGTGATAAAATAATGTGGGAAAACCTTTTCTTGATCTTCAAGAAATCTTGAATATATCTCCTATATTCTTTTTCCCATAATTATAATATTCCACAAAAATCCCACCTTCTCTATTATTATGGAATTTTCGAAATTTTTGTGCAAGATTCCAAGATTTGGGTCTTCTTGAATTTATGAGATATTCTTGTATTTCAAGAAATACATATCTTCCATAATATCTTTTCAAGAAAATCAAGAAAATCTTTCTTGCCCACTATATTTCAAAATTTTCGAAAATATCATTATGAATAACCAAGTGGGAGATTTCTTGAATTTAATGAGATAATCTTGTATACCAAGAATACATATATTCATTCCATAACAAAATTCAAAGAAAATCTTTCTCCCAACTTTATCCATAATTTTCGAAATATTCTTGGAAAAATAAGCAACATTATTTATTTTATTTTAATCACCTTTTCAGTTAATGGACTATATGTTGGGCTACTCAGGGGGCCTTTAGGAGAATTAAGATTGGACCTTATAATGGACCTTGAATATCTAATATTGAGCCACAATATAATTCAAGCCCATAAATATTAATTAATCTCACTACATAATTAATATTGCACTATCCATCATAACCCATATTACAGTCAATATGGCTCCCGGTCATTATTTCCCGTGTTTAAGATTATCTAGCCCATTAATTAATTCAAGCCACTGAAATAGCTTTCCATTAATTAATATCTTTTATCCTTTGTCAAGGAACGGTTCAACATTATTATCCATACCGGAAACTAATTCCACTTGCAAGATTTGGTATGATAAAACTTATGAACCTCCCAAGGGGGCAAATCGAACAAAGCGTGCTTGCACATTACGATTCTTCAGATTAAATCTTAGCAATCACATGTGACCAATAATATTGTCCAAGATAAAAAGTATTTAATCTCATTGATTCGCTACCCATGATAAGTCAAAGCAATAGTTACCAATCCCACGTGATCCTATTTAAGGGACGAAGATTAAGAAATAACAAACCACTGAGGTCTAATTCTTCCTTCTTCTTCGATTCTCAAGAATTTATCCTCCCAGTAGGTCCTATTCAGTGCATCAGTCATGCACTAGTGTAATCTCTTGGTCAAGACAAGCCAATCCGAGCCTTACACTTCAACCTTTCACAATGGGTTGTTCATTTCCATCTAGGTCGTGAATGGCGTACTTTTTTAGTTACAAGGATTTGATTAATTTAATCTTACGTGATGCTGGTATCACTAAATTAACTACAATGTAACACGTACGACTTATTGAACAGTTATGCAGTAAATATATGTAACATTCGATAATATTTAAAGCATCAGTGATAAACAATTTATTTCAGTAAATAAGTCTGAGAATTCAGTTTCGATTATACAAAGTAAAAAGCATACTTTCTAGTATAATCCCAACAATCTCCCACTTATACTCAAAGTCTGCTTTTAAGTATACTACAACATGTCTCGTGTAGTCCGTGACATCTAATGTCACCTACACGAACCTAATAATTTCTCCCACTTATACTCAAAGCAGATTGGCAACGGTCTTGACACCCATTCCACCCACATGTCTCTCGAATGTATTCAGAGGCAGACCCTTTGTGAATGAATCTGCAAGGTTGTCCTTAGACGCTATCTTTGCCACATCTATATCTCCTCTCTTAATGATTTCTCGTATAAGATGTCTTTCCTTTAGTGTGCTTGTTTGACTCGTGGACTCTTGGTTCCCTTGAATTTGCAACTGCCCCTAGCAAATATTGCTAGACAAATTCGGAACTCCATCCAAGTCCACTAAGAAGGTCTAGAGCCAAATCGGTTCTTTCACTGCTTCACAAGCAGCTACTTACCCGATTTCCATGGTTGAGTCAGTGATGCATTTCTGCTTCACACTCGTCCATTTGATGGCTACACTTCCCAAATGGAAACACACTAACTGAGGCAGATAGTTTCTGGAATCTAAGTATGATTGGAAATGCGAGTCCGTGCAGCCGATGGGGATTGGAGTATCTGACTGATAAATCAACACTCTATCCCGAGTTCTTTTCATATACTTCAGAATGTTTTTAACTGTCGTCCAATGCTCTTTCCCTGGGTTACTTTGATATATTGCTACCATGCCTACGACAAAGCAGATATCCGGTCTCGTATACAGCATTGCATACATAAGGTTTCCGATAGCCGAAGCACAAGGAATGCCTTTCATGTCATCTATCTCCTTTTGCGTCTTAAGGGACATTTTCTTGGATAGATGGATTCCATGCCTGAAAGGTACGAATCCTTTCTTGGAATCTTGCATGCTGAATCGTTTCAAGACAGTGTCTATGTATGAAACTTGCGATAACCCGACCATCCTTTTCTTGCGATCTCGAGTGATCTTGATCCCAAGGATGTGTCCGGCTTCCCCTAAGTCTTTCATATCAAACTGTTTTGAAAGCCATGCCCTTACGTCTGATAACAACTTCACATCATTCCCGATGATCAGAATGTCATCTACGTATAGTACTAAGAATACCAATGCACTTCCGACACGCTTTTTATACACACAACTGTCAAACTCGTTTTGATCAAACCCATAAGACTTTATTACATGATCAAAACATTGGTTCCAAGCTCTGGATGCCTGTTTGAGTCCGTAAATGGACCTCTTGAGCTTACAAACTAGGTGTTCTTGGCCCGTTTCAATGAAACCTTGGGGTTGTTGTATATAGATCTCTTCATCAAGAATTCCATTAAGGAAAACTGTCTTGACATCCATTTGCCCGATTTCAAAGTCGAAATGCGCAGCAATCGATAAGAGAATACGGATGGACTTAAGCATGGCTACGGGCGAAAAAGTTTCCTCATAATTGATCCCATCTTTCTGAGTGTAACCTTTCACCACTAGTCTTGCTTTAAAGGTTTCAACCTTCCCGTCCGGTCCTCTTTTCCTCTTATATACCCACTTGCATCCAATGGGTTTGACCCCATTAAGTGGTTCGATTAGCTCCCACACTCTATTATGAAACATAGAACCCATTTCGGCTTTCATTGCTGTTTGCCAAGAATCTGCATCCTTATCTTGGAGTGCCTCGTCATATGTCCATGGGTCTGATTCGTCTTGTCCGGGAATCAAGTCCGAGGACTCTCCTATTCCCATGAATCTCTCGGGCTGTCTAACAACCCTCCCACTACGACGAGGCTCCGGTTGTGAAAATGTATCGTTTGGTATATCATCTAGTACAATTGGCACTGAGGTTTGCCCTCTAAGCTCATTTAAGGTAATCTCACTTCTGGGTTTTCTTTGGTTCATATAGTCTTCTTCCAAAAATCTAAAGTGGGTGCTGATGACCACCTTTTGATCTTCAAGACCATAGAACATACACCTTTTTGTTCCTGGGGGTATCCTACAAACAACCTTAATTTCGATCGAGGATCCAATTTCGGGCTTCCTTGTCCAACACGTGGGCGGACACCCCCAAATTCTCATGTGTCTCATACTAGGCTTGCGCATGGGTCCACAATTCTTTGGGAGTTTTGGGAACCGATTTGGATAGCACCAAGTTGAGAATGTAAGTCATGTTGTTTCAAGGCATGGCCCCGTAAGCGACTTGGGAAGACCCCATAACTCATCATTGATCTAACCATTTCCAAAAGAGTTCGTTTTCTTCGCTCTGCAACCCCATTTTGTTGAGGGGGTTCGGGTGCGATGTTGGGATACAATCCCTTCATCGGATAAGTAGTTCAAAAACTCATCATTTGTGGTATTCGCTTCCACGATCGGATCGTAGAGACTTGATACGTTTTTTCCCTATGATTCTCTGTTTGAGCCTTAAATTCTTTGAATTTCTCAAAGGTCTCAGATTTATGCTTCATAAGGAAAATGTAACCGTAGCTTGAGTAATCATCAATAAGAATACTCATAACCTCCTCTTGCTTTGGTTGACATTGGACCACATACATCTGTGTGAACGATTTCTAACACTTCTTTGGCCCTATTCCCCATTGGCTCCAAATGCCCTCTTGGTCATATTACCCTCCAAACATGATTCGCAGGTTGGAATCGGTTCAACTTGGAGAAGCCCTAGTGAACCGTCTCTCACCAACCTTTGGATCCTCTTTGGATTTATATGACCCAATCTTAGATGCCAAAGAAGTGTCTCGTTCACGTCTGATGAACGTTTTCTTTACTTGGAAACAGTTGATGTGTTATAGGATGCATTTCGTGAGTGGTGTGCACAGTTAATTGTATAGATATTTTCCATCAATGTCCCGTAACAGATACACTCATCATTTCAAGAAATGATGTCATTCTTATTAGAAGAAACTTAGTGTCCTTTAATCGAATTTTAGAAACCGAAAGTGAATTCTTTCTAAAAGCGGGAACATAAAGATAATCTCAAAAAAACTTTATCTTCAAAAGATGGTGCATTTCTCCCATCGCTTCACCGCCACTCTCAGAAGCATCGCCCGGTGTGATGAGGATCTCACTCCTATTAAGTTGCCGGGTCCGTTTGAACGTGAAGCCAACATGATTAGTGGATCTCGCGATCAACCACCCACGAATGAGAAGTATATACCGCTAAACAAGTTTCAACAACTAGTGCGTGAGAATTACCTTTCTTTGTCCTTTTGGGGTTGGAACAGCAAAACCTCCATTGTCTCTCACCATGACTTAAGCACTTCCTCTTTGGATTTTCCTTGACACAACAAGCATTCCTCATCTTACCATTGCCCTTGGCAACGATTGAGTTTTATTGCTTATGGCCTTTGGTCCTCTTTTTTATCTTGCCTACCCTTGGCCTAGAAGATGAAGGCGGACCACACTTTATCATCAAAGCTTGAGTTTGGTGCCTTATCATCATTTTTCGCCGAGACCAAAAGCTTGCAACAAATTAGCTAGCGAGGCCAAAATGCTCAAAAACTTTTTTAGAGAGTGAAGTACCAAATTCATCCGAGTCTCCGGATCATAATCCAGACTCGAGAATCTCAAGTTTGTTCGGGATGGGCCATCAATTTTGAGGACATAATCCCTTACGGGTTTGCCCTCCACCATTTTCAAATGACGACATCTCTCATGAAGGTGATCTCGACGAGTCCCGCGTGTTTTGACTTGTCGGTTGGCTCATCATCGATTTTGGTGTGTCAAGAATCCACTTGTGCTTTTTTTATGCGATTAGGACAATTATAATTTTTTGTTTCCAATCAATATAGTTTCCATACATATTGTATTGACTTTTAAGTATAATAACAATGGATTAAAAGGTAACGACATCTTTGAATGAAATAAACAACTATATGCAATAACACAAATATATCACTAGGTTCGATCACATGCATCATATTAAAATCTCAAAAAAAAATATGAACATGCATCACCAACATCTCAAAAACAGTTTTTTAAAAAGCCACGCGTTGGGTGGGTCATTATTTAAACACATTCAAGCGAGTTACAAACAAGAACGATTTATAAACCTTTAATATCCAGATTAATAGTTGGCTCCACTTGACCAATATAAAATTGCGGGGACTTGAGGAAGTATATGCATATCAATTTTATACCTAAGTAATAACCATGATTAAATACATGATTATTATTTCTCTTTGAACGAGCCTCGTTGGGAGGGTCATCGTCACCACTAGTAATAAACCACAATCATCCATTTGGAATTCATTCATGTGAAAGCTATCTTTTGACCGTCCCGTTGGGGGAATTTCTCCAAAAGAATTCACAAATAAATAAATCATGGATGTCAAAATTAATTAAATTTTATTATCCGGAATAAAATTGTCAATTAATTATTTAAACATACTTAGTAATTTTGAAGGTGAGATTTTTCCATTTGGCAACTCTCATGCAAACACATTTAAACAAATTAAATAAAACACAAGATAACACAAATAAATCAAGCAAAACAGAAAAATAAACATATTGGGCACAAATTATCCAATTGTCATGGTTTGATTTTTCTTGGCTTGATCTTGAATTAACACGTCTCGAATTTCTCCCACTTAGTCGTCTCGAAAAATACTTGGTCTCGAAATGCCACGCCAAGTAGCTCGCAGCCGGGATGCACTCCCGCATCCGGCCGGTCGTTTGGCCGAGCAACCGCGTCCGTATGCCTTGGCACAAATACAAGATCGCTTACCCGAAGCGCTAAAGATGTCGCCCGAAGCGCCAATGTCGCCCAGACGAAGCGCCAATGTCGCCCGACCAAAGCGCCGTGTCGCCCGTGTCGCATCACGCAGATGCCGCCCGCGTCGCCTAAGCGGCATCGCCCAGCAGCGTCTAAGCGGTTCCTTTACTGCGCGCCAGCGCCCGCGTCCGCCCGATTCGCTCTGCGCCGCAGTCGCGTCTTCTTCGCGCCCGTCTTGTGGCGTGATCTCCAGCGGCGCTCGGCCCTCGGCCCGCCCTGCGCCCTTGCATGCTGCGGCGTCGCGTCGCGTGCCTCCTTGACGCGTTTTGCGCGGCGACGCCCGCTACGCCCGTTCAGATTAAATCCTTTAATTCTTCATCTTCGTCCTCGTTTTCGATCCGGTTACAATTTATTTACAAAAAATAAATAAACCTAGATCTAGACTAGTCTATTACATTGATCAAATCAAACAAATTCTAATCTACTCGTGGATTTTCTCACGAGGCAAAACGAATCCGAACGAATCAAATTAAAAAACCACAGTTTATATGCATGCATAAACACATTAAATTCCATGACAATTGGATACCTGCAAAACAGATCTAGAAATTCTACTATCCAATTTCAAATTTAATGCCAACGAATTAGATTACAATTTAAAAATTTGAGCTTCAAACCGTGGCTCGATACCGCTTGTTGGGAAATAAGTTTGCACAGATCTATCGGGGGTGAATATTTAAATACAAATTTAATTCTTTAACTATTACTAGCATGAATTAATCCTATATTAATTCAAATAATAATCCAACAACATATCATGCATATAATAATTCACGTAAAACCTACGCATGCGGAATTCTATGAGTTTACATGAACGTACCTCTTGGTATGGCAACGGTGTGGCTGAAAAGTCTAACCGTAAGGACTTCCCAAGTATTCCCTTAGCCCTCGTTCGACTATCCGGTGGAAGGATTCTTGTGAACGATTTAATAAAAGGAAAATAAAATATGTTGCACCACCTTTGTGGATTTACTAATTTTTCCAGCAAATGGAATTGTACACTACTATTAATTGTCGTTTTTCAAAAAATACAATACAATCGCGTTACAAAATATTTGATATTTTATCGACGCTGATATTTTTCCGAAAAACCAATTTTTTCGTGTGTCTCTGGGAATGAACCATTCATTCCCTATTTATAGAGGAGAGGGGGACGAAAATTTAGTGATAAAATAATGTGGGAAAATCTTTTCTTGATCTTCAAGAAATCTTGAATATATCTCCTATATTCTTTTTCCCATAATTATAATATTCCACAAAAATCCCACTTTCTCTATTATTATGGAATTTTCGAAATTTATGTGCAAGATTCCAAGATTTGGATCTTCTTGAATTTATGAGATATTCTTGTATTTCAAGAAATACATATCTTCCATAATATCTTTTCAAGAAAATCAAGAAAATCTTTCTTGCCCACTATATTTCAAAATTTTCGGAAATATCATTATTAATAACCAAGTGGGAGATTTCTTGAATTTAATGAGATAATCTTGTATTCCAAGAATACATATCTTCATTCCATAACAAAATTCAAATAAAATCTTTCTCCCAACTTTATCCATAATTTTCGAAATATTCTTGGAAAAAATAAGCAACATTATTTATTTTATTTTAATCACCTTTTTAGTTAATGGACTATATGTTGGGCTACTCAGGGGGCCTTTAGGAGAATTAAGATTGGACCTTCTAATGGACCTTGAATATCTAATATTGAGCCACAATATAATTCAAGCCCATAAATATTAATTAATCCCACTACATAATTAATATTGCACTATCCATCTTAACCCATATTACAGTCAATATGGCTACCGGTCATTATTTCCCGTGTTTAAGATTATCTAGCCCATTAATTAATTCAAGCCACTGAAATAACTTTCCATTAATTAATATCTTTTATCCTTGGTCATGGAACGGTTCAACATTATTATCCATACCGGAAACTAATTCCACTTGCAAGATTTGGTATGATAAAACTTATGAACCTCCCAAGGGAAAAATCGAACAAGCGTTTTGCACACGATTCTTTCAGATTAAATCTTAGCAATCACATGTGACCAATAATATTGCCCAAGATAAAAATTATTGAATCTCATTGATTCTCTACCCATGATAAGTCAAAGCAATAGTTACCAATCCCACGTGATCCTATTTAAGGGACGAAGATTAAGAAATAACGAACCATCGAGGTCTAATTCTTCCTTGTTCGATTCAAGAATTTATCCTCCTCAGAGGTCCTATTCAAAGGCATCGGTCATGCACTAGTGTAATCTTTTGGTCAAGACAAGCCAATCGAGCCTTACACTTCAACCTTTCACGATGGGTTGTTCATTTCCATCTAGGTCGTGAATGGCGTACTTTTTTAGTTACAAAGGGACTATTAATTTAATCTTTCGTGATGCGGTATCACTAAATTAACTATAATGTAACACGCACGACTTATTGAAGCGATTATGCGATAAAAATATATGTAACATTCGATAATATTTAAAGCATCAGTGATAAACAATTTATTTCAGTAAATAAGTCTGAGAATTCAGTTTCGATTATACAAAGTAAAAAGCATACTTTCTAGTATAATCCCAACAAGCCTTACACTTCAACCTTTCACGATGGATTATTCATTTCCATCTAGGTCGTGAATGGTGTACTTTTAGTTACAAGAGACTGTTAATTTAATCTTATGTGATCTGGTATCACTAAATTAACTACAATGTAACACGTACGATTTATTGAACAGTTATGCAGTAAATATATGTAACATTCGATAATATTTAAAGCATCAGTGATAAACAATTTATTTCAGTAAATAAGTCCGAAATTCAGTTTTGATTATACAATGTAAAAGCATACTTTCCAGTATAATCCCAACAGGTACGAGTACGTTGTTTCCCTCAAGAGCCCTTCAAATGCAACACACGAAGAAGAAGCGTTGCACATGATACGGGTAGCGAAGCTCACAAACCTGGTTGTGAATCAACCAGAGGCAGAATATTCAAAAGAGATAATCAATTTATCTCTAATTTGAAAATAGACGAGGAGGACTGTATAGAGTCGTAAAATACAGTTTCTCACTTAGAGCATAGCTCAAAAAATGTCGATTTTGTGAGAGAATTGTATATAATTCCTAAGAACCTTAATGATGTATAACGAGTTGAGCGATAGAGGAGAAGACCCTACAATGTATATGATGGGTAGGGAACAAGAGTATCTTGATAAGATTACAGAGCATCCTATTAAGTTTGAAGCTACTCTCAATAAAAGGCATTTGAAGCCTAAGTATAGAGTTTTGCTGGATATCATGAGCAAATGTATAATGAGTCGGTCCGGCAGTTTTGAACAAATTAGTACGTCGAAGCTGAGATAAATGGCGGCTATTGAAGATTCACCCACCACCGCATTCAACTGGTTGCGTTATTTAATCAGAGTGGTGAGTGACCAAGCAAAACAAGTCCAGAAGGTGAACGGTTTGGTTGTCATTAAAGGAAAAATCCTTCATGCAACCAAGATAGCATTCATCTTGGAGATGTGCAGAGAGGAAGAAGAAATTTTTGCCAACTCCTCACCCTTTCCAAAGTCCAAGATCCTTTTCAAGCCAACTACATCAAAAAGGACTTTGAAAGGAAGAAAAGAGAAGAAGGAGGAGACTGCTGCAGAAGGAGCTGCTGAACAAGCCCATCAAGCCAGGGGGAAGGCCCTGATGGAGGTAAAGAGAGAAAAGGGAGAAGCCCTGAAGAAGAAAAAACATGGCTCCTAAGCGCCAGGAAAGTTCAGATTTAATCGGAGGAGGAGGTCGGTGAGATCGAGGAAGTTCAACTCGATGGGGCAAGCAAGGACAAAAATCTCCATTGCAAGAAATCTTCAGCTCATGGTGACATCGCTCTCAAGAGCAAACCGAGAACAGTGTTCTCTGAGGTTCTTGAAACATCTCTAAGCTCAGACAAGATTTCTCAGGAGATATTCAAGGGACCTCAGGTTTCTCGGAGGAGATGCTGCTCGGACCTCGTAACAAACCGAGCCTCGGGAGGCTGGCTGAATTTGGACATGCTCCTGAGTGAACCTTTCTTAGATCCTCAAAGACTGAAGCCAATCCTCATTGAACACGAAAAGCCCAAAGCTGAAGAAGGGAGAGGCAGAAGAGACCAAGTGGTGCAGCAAGGGGGAAAGATTCATTCTTGATAGATACCCTGATCTTCAGGACCTATTCTTCAGACTGAGGACCACAATCTACATTCTGAACCAAACCCTGCCAGAAATGCTTAACATTGCCTCCTTCAGAGGAGAGGACTGGTGGAATGAAGAGACTGCAATGCTGACTGAGTTCTCCGGGTTCAGGAAGACCAAGCTCCGGATGAAAGTTGCAGATTTTGATGAGCTGGTCAGGAAAAAGGTGGCTGAAAGGAGGGAAGCTGATGTTGGTGCCTCGAGCTCAAAAGATCAAGATCAAGAAGGGGACCAACAAGGAAATGTTGAGAAGCAATCTCAAGTGGAGAAAAATACTGATGCTGGTCAGCCTGATATCTCAAATCCTCAAACTGAAGTTAGTACTCTTCAGGTAACTTTTGACACTACTAAAAATTATGCCAAAGCTACTGAAGTTCCTATCTTTAAATATGTTATGTCTGATATGCAGACTGAGGTTCAGGTGGAGACTGAGGCTCAGGTGGAGCACCCAGCTCAGAAGGAACAACAAGTGATATATGCTCCAGAGATTGACTTCAGTCATATAGTGGACAAGCTGGAGAACGTGGTGCCAATTGTGGAGAAAGTTGCTCAAATTGAAGAAACATTGGCCAACCAATCCCAGGAGCTAGAGAACCTGAGTTCATCTTCAGACTTGATGCAGCTTCAGACATCTCTTACTGACAAAATGACTGCCATAGAAGGGAAGGTAGATGGAGTCAAAGTTGAGCTGAATGCAGAGATGAAGCAAATGTATCAAGAGAGAACTTCATATCTTGAAGCCAAGCTGGTGGAGAAAAATGATCAGATGATCAAGAGTGCTGTTGAGGAAATGGGCTCCCTGCTCATGACCAAGATGACAGACATGCTGAAAGATGTATTCTCCAACCAGTTCGCACCCTTATCTGAAGAGTTCTCAATGGCCAAGAACCATATGATGAGGCTAGAGGACGAGCATGATCAGTTGGCTGGAGAAGTGCGAAGTATCAGTAAAGAGCAATATCACATGGATACCGCACTGTCTCAACTTCTTCCAAGGTATGGTGCCAAAAAAGGGGGAAAGGCCTGGAGGCTAGCTGAAGGAGTTGTTGGCACAAACCTTGAAGAAGAAAACAGATAAGGAAGCTGAAAAGAAAATTCTTGTTGAAGCCTTAAAAGAAGTAGAAGCCACTAAGAAGCTCAAGTTCAAGCAAGCTGAAGAGTCAATCTACACTCATGTTTCTGAGCAAACAATTCAGGAAGCTATCTCTGAAAAACTGAGTGGTAGAAGAATGGTAGAAACAAGCCAAGCCGGTGCAGAGCAAGCCAAACCAATCAAGAGAAAGGCTGTGGCATTTGTTGAACCAGAGAAGAAAAGAGCTAAAGCTTCAAAGGCTACTCAAAGAAAATTGATCATTGATTTTGAAGAGTCTGAAGAAGAAGCTGGAAAAGAAGTCTTCGACACAAGAAAAGCCCTGAAATCACTTCAAGTTCAAAAAGAGAAGAAAACTGCTGCTTCTGTATCAGGAGTTCCTGTAATAAGGAAGAAGAAAGAAGAAGAGCAGAAGCGAATAAGTGATTTCAAGAAGTTCCTGAGCAAGAGGAGGGGTACTGCTAAAGCTCAGAAGTGGCCGCACATTGATAAATGGATGCCTATCCAATTCAATGATGCCTGGGAAGAGATAAAGAGAACCTTCTGGTTCTATTCTGAAATTATGAGGGAATGGAGGGGGACAAGCTCAGACATGAACGAAGCCTTCATAGAGTACTTATTAACTTTCTATCCTAAGTACCTGCAGAGTTGGATAAACTTAGCAGATGAAGGTAATGCTCAAATAGTTGCCCCTGGTCCATATACCTACCCAGCTCCAAGACTAGAGAATGGCTTGGTGAATGAAACAACAATTTCTCAAGAGATTGCTCAGTATGCCATCCAATTAGGACTGACAGGAAACAACCCAGATATCATCAAAGAAAGGGATGAGCTAAAAAAGAGATATTATGGGATGTTCAACCTGGAGGTGCCTGAGGATGAGGTTGAAGAAGATTGAAGAGCTGATTGAAGATAGAAGACTGAAGACTCTTTGTTCTTCTTTTGTTTCTGTTTTTTGATAATTTCATTGTACTCTGTAACTTCTATCTTACAATCAATGAAAATTTATCTTTATGCTCAAAGATAATATCTCATTATCTTTTTACATGTCTTTTATGTTTTGATATGCCTTTGTGATGAAATTGTTGGAAGAATTTGCCGTTCTTGGATTGTAATAGGAAAAATTGAAACCTGAGTATAGGTTAAGTGTTTTTGTAACAAGATGGTTTTGGCATCATCAAAAAGGGGGAAATTGTTGGGAGATGAATTTAATAAAGAAGATTTTGATTAGATCCCAAAACCCCTGAGTATGACATGTTCAGGATAATCTTGATAGTTGAGTCGATTCGGTTTTTAGAGTGTTCAGATGTTATCTCGCAACATGTATAGTCCAGATATAGATCATAGTTAGATCAAGATTTCAAGACTCAAGATGAAATCGAGAAATCAAGACTCAAAGATGAAACCGAGAATCAAGACTCAAAGATGAAATCGAGAAATCAAGACTCAAGATGAAACCGAGAAATCAAGACTCAATATGAAACTGAGTAACTAAAGACTCAGTATATCAATCAAGATATATCTCAAGACTCGTAAGACATCAAGACTCGTAAGACATCAAGACTCAAGACTCGTAAGACATCGAAGACACGTAAGATATCAAGACACAAAGAGTTATCGAAGACTCAAGAATCCATCAATGCTCAAGATAACCTGAATGTTCCGAGGCACTGAATAATATCTATCGAAGGCTACAAAACCGAGAAAAACGCGATTACTCAGAAAAATAGATATTGCCCAAGACATTCACATGCAGACAAAAGGAACTAAAACTAAGTGTTGTTAAGGTTATATCACTCAGAGATATTGACCAAAAAGAGCCGTTATGTTTGTCTACATTTAATGAAGACAAGAACCAATCAGAGGAAGACAGAACTGTACTTTACTGACACTGAAAGCGACAGGTCACTGAAGCATGTCAGTAGTACTATGTTCCAGACTGCAAAACGTGGTGAGTGGCTACATAAAGCATATTGCCTAAAACATGCAAGGGAGTATTCAAACCCTAAAAATAGCCGTTCATCAAACACCATAAGAGGAAACTCATGAAGCTATCTCCTCCAACGGATAGTTTTTCAAGAGTGACCTTGGTGATTGCCTATAAATACTAGTGACCCTCTACATTGAAGGTTACCGGAAATTTGTAAGCAACTAAAGAGCTCAATCTTATTATTGAAAATTGAAGCACTCGAAAACCCAAGAATTTCCCAAGTGCTTTATATTGAAGAGAGCTCATTCACTAAGCCTAGTTTGATAAGATATATCCAAAGCTTAGTGGAGATATCCTAGCCTTTGTATTGTACTTATTGTAAAGGATATCTCATCCTAGTTGGAAACCAACCAGAAACCCCAAACCCTTTGTAAGGTAGTTTGAGTGTGATTGTTGGTGAGTTGGAGTTGTAAAGAGTTAGTAAACTACATTGAGGTAGTCAGAAAACTCTAGAGAAGAAGTGAGTAAATTATCTTGGATAGTCAGAAAGCTTGTGTCTGTTTAGTAAGTAAACTACAGTGAGGTAGTCAGAAAACTCAAAGTAGAAAGGTGAGTAAGCTGCAGTGAGTCAGCCAGAAAACCTTAGGAAGTGGTTAAGGAATTTCTCTGAAGGTCAGCGAGAGTGGACGTAGGAGCTTGAGTCTCTGAACCACTATAATTGTTGTGTTGTTTTGCTTTATGTACTGCATTGTTATCTGTTGCATATCTTTAACTGAAAGCATAAATTTCTGATATTCAGTTGGAACCAATCCACTGAACTTGCATCTAACTGATCACAGCCTTAATCACTGTTTCATTAAAAGGAAGGTTTTCAGCAAAGCTAAACACGAGTATAAACTTAGGGCCAACCATTCCGCACACTTGAGTAGCTAGAACAGATAATTACCAAACTGAACAAACTCTACTGAGGGTTCAGTAAGATAGTTATCTGATCCAAGCAGCTCAGAATCTCTGAAAAACTCAGACTCAGTTGGGATAATCTGAGGCTTCTAAAAGCAGCTCAGGATCATTGTCTCAGGTAGACTTTGACTCAGGGCGATCTGTGCTTCTCAGGGCCAAATCATCAGGACAACCTGACCCATCTGACCTCAGTGAAAGAAAAGTTTTAAAAAATCACTGAACACGTGTATTCCCCCACCCATACACGTGTGAGACTCGTTAGCACCGGGACCAACACATTTCATATATAAATATTTATGTGAAACTTTAAACAAGGGATATAATTAAACTCACATGATAAATCATCGCATTGTCAGTTTTATTAAATTATATATATGTTCAGTCACTCCGGTGCGCGCATCTCCATTCACATTATAGATTTTGTATTGAGTGGCTCTCATGTGCATTTAGGTGCACTGTGCATTCATAGTGCATTTTATAAACATGTTTGTTAAATTGAAAGATGCAGTTTTTTTACACTGAATTGTGCAGTTATTTTCTCATATTAATAGTTATACGATTCAGTATAAACAAGTTGTATCTTTTAATATACAAATTGCATATTTCTAAAATACTATATGAATACACGGTGCATCTGAATGCATACAACACTTAGCCCTACAAAATTGACAACATGATTTAAACAAGGGATACTATACAACTCATATGTACATTATAAATAGGACACTAACTCAATAGCCTATCCTCCCACAAACACAAACAAGTCTTCACAAAATCATGAAGACTCCAATCCTATCTGCATTTGCACTCACTCTTGTTCTCACATTTTCATACTCATGCGCACATGATCAACAATCTTTTCTAGACTGCCTTACACAAAATTCCGACAGCTCAACCAACTTTTCCAGCTTTGTTTACACCCCAAACAACCCATCTTACTCCACCATTCTAAACTTCACAATCTGGAATTTGAGATTTGCATCAAGCTCAACTCCTAAGCCCCAAGTCATTATAACGCCGACACACGAATCCCAAGTCCCGCCTATCATATACTGCGCTAAAAAGAATGACATCGAGATTAGAACCCGTAGCGGGGGGCATGACTTCGAGGCACTGTCCTCCGTGTCGAAAGTGTCGTTTGTGGTCATTGACATGATCAGGCTTAGCAACATAAGCGTTGATCCCGTGGCGAAAACTGCTTGGGTTGGAGCTGGTGCGAATCTCGGCTCTATATATTACAGGATCGCCGAGAGTAGCCCGGTTCTAGGGTTCCCTGGCGGGGCTTGCGCGACCGTCGGTGTCAGTGGGCTTATCAGTGGAGGAGGCTACGGTTTTATGATGAGGAAATTCGGGATGGCTGCGGACCATGTCCTCGATGCAAGAATAGTCGACGTTAATGGCAGGATTCTTAACAGGAAGTCGATGGGCGAGGATCTCTTCTGGGCGATCAGAGGCGGTGGAGGTGCCAGTTTTGGTGTGATTGTTTCCTGGAAGCTACAACTGGTTGATGTTCCGGCAACAATTACTAATTTCCTAGTCAAAAGGACGACGGAACAAAACCTAACTGGGCTCCTTCACCGCTGGCAATATGTTGCACCCAGAGTGGATCCAGATCTGACCCTTCTGGTCAATGCAAATGTCAGAAATTCCACCGAAGCTGCACGTGGCATCACAATTGATGCTAGTTTTTTCGGAATCTTTCTCGGTGGGGCTGACAGATTATTGGCGTTGATGCAACGGAATTTTCCCGAGTTGGGGATGGTGAGGGCCGACTGCACTGAAATGAGCTGGATCCAATCCGTTGTAGTATACAACGAATACCCCCAGACAGCACCCGAGACTTTATTGAGCAGGGTACAACCCAATAAATCATACATGAAAAGAAAAACAGATTACGTCGAAAAACCCATCCCTTTGAGTGGGTTTGAAGGAATGGCCGAGTTTTATTATGAGCCAGAAGCCAGGCTGTCTACGCTCTCTTTCGTTCCATACGGTGGAAGAATGGCTGAAATACGTGAATCCGCCATTCCTTATCCCCACAGATCTCGTAACTTGTACCATACCTTTCATACAGTCTATTGGCCAGGAAGCGACAACCAAAATGCGGACAAGTACATAAATTGGCTCGACAGGATCTACAATTACATGACTAAATACGTGGCAAAGAATCCAAGGAGTGCGTACCTCAATTACAGAGATATCGATATTGGAGTCAGTGACCCTAATGGGAAGACGAGTTATGCACAAGCGAGCAAATGGGGTAGGCCATACTTCAGGAACAATTTCGATCGCCTTGTTAAGGTGAAAACCAAAGTTGATCCGACCGATTTCTTCAGGAACGAACAGAGCATTCCATCATTAAAAGCAAAGAAAGAAAGCCCACTAAGATCATATGTCCAAACACACGTTGATGATTTCGTTAATTTGCTTTGATTTTCTTTACTGCTTCTTTTTTTTGATCAGCGATTTTCTTTACTGTATTTGGTAAGAATAAGGTGCTTTGATAGTTATTTGGTGCCATCCTTTTCAAATAAGAATGTACTCTTCTTTCTGTCTTTGTACTAATATTGATGGATTTGAGAAGTACTTTTACTTTTATGTGGTGTTGATTACTATATTTTTTACAAACTATAGGTCATTTTGTTTTCTTAATGCCATTTTGTTTACTTTTATGAGTTTTTTTCATTTAGGTTTTCTTTTAAGCATTTGGATATTATGTTTTGACTATTACAAAGAAAAGGGGAAAAGGAAATAAATCACTCCTAAAAGTGCAAACTACTCTTTTTCTAAGAGAGTCTAGGAAGAGACTTTTTCATTCAGTCCTCTGATCTAGTCCTCTGATCTTAAATTAATTGGAAATGTCGTCAGACTCGCGAAAACTTTTGTAATTGGCTTCCTCATTTTCTAGATGGATATGCACGTTAAAAAGAATATTACCAATTTTCGAGGCTTATCGCACGTGTCCCTTAGGTGAGAAGTCCTATCAACTTTTTAAATAGTTTCTAACCTTTTTTTTTTCTAAAAAAAACAAACCACTTCTGATGAGAGGGGAAAACTCCCCCTAGGTGCTTTAAAAAAATTATAAGTGATTATAATTATATGGTATTTACAACTTCAATTAAGATTTCATTTGCAATCACTTATTTCAAGGACATAAGTGCTTATTTTTTTAAAAAAAATTGAGTATAAGTGTTTTTTACTATTTAAGAATTGGTTGAAAACACATCCTAAGAAAAATAAAATCACTTATTTTTAAAGTTATTCACTTATAATTTTTTGCATTTAGTAGTATTTTTCACTATTCAATAGTAGTTACAAACACTTGTGTGTAAAAATAATTTTGAGCGGTCTTTTTTTATTAGATAAGCTATCAAAAGTTACAAGTTAAAAGTTAAAAGGGGTTGCTTTTATGAGTCTTTTTTAAATACTATTAACCTTTTTTTTTTGCAACTATTAATTTTTCTTTGAATTTTTTTACAAACACTTATCAATTTCTACTATTAAATAATTTTTTCATAATCACTAATTTTAATCAATTCTTAAAAAACATAAATTTTTGCAAACACCTCCTAAATTTTTGTTTGTTCACAATTTTAATGGAATTTAAAATTCTGTAAGAAGAATTTGAAATAAAGTAAAAAGTGTATTTAAATTTTGTATATATTGAGGGTGTAGATTTGGTAAGATTTGATAGAGTATGATTTTGAAAAAGTAAATTATAGAAATAATATTATTGTAAAAACTAATGTAGAAATAATTGAATGATTGTGCAATGATTGATGTGTCTGAGTACATAGGCGGAGCCAGGACTTGAGACTAAAGAGGGCCAACAGTTGAAAATAAAATTTAATGCTAAAAATATTACAGTGTTTGATAAGAAATTTTAAAAAATATTTATATCAAAATACATAAATATTAGTAATTTTTTTAGGTATTCATAATACACAAATAATTCTTCTATAAAACAATGCTTATACTTCATATCAATGAAAACTTTAGTATTTACGAATATTCAAGAACATGATTTTTAAAAATATAAAAAGAAGAAGAGCGAAGCACATAATGATATCACTATTCTTATAAACTAATATCATAGTATTTAATGTTATGATCTCAGTTTCTAAAGTGCAATTGTATCAATTGATAATCATAATGATATTAATTTGTAATTGTAGTGATATAAATTTCATATTATGAATAAGTTTCATCGTAGACCTACTCTAAACTTTGTTATTAGTCATAATATTTTATATATATATGTACCTTAAAAAATCAGACTGATATAATATCATATGTATGTATATATAGAGAAAAAAAGTTTTTTGGTCCCATAATTTTTCTGTAATCAATTTTAGGTACTAAAAAATTTAACTATTCAATTTTGGCCTCCTAAATATCTCGATTGTCCAATTTTGGTCCCATTTTTATCAAAAAAATATAAAATTTTATCATTTTCAATTATGCGCAAGTGACGTGTCGGTTAAAATGCAGGTTTCCGAGCTCGTATCTTATGTGGACACTGATTGTTAAAAGAAAAGTTCATTTTTTAAAAAAATTAGAAAGAACAAGAAAATTTATCCCAACTGCGGAAAAAATGAATTTTTAAAGTCCACGTCCACTACGAGCTCGGGAAACATCAATTTTAATCAAAATGTGACTTGTGTGATGAAAAAAAAGGCAAAAATTTATATTTTTCGGCGAAAATGGGACCAAAATTGGACAATCGAGATAGTTATGGGACCAAAATTGAAAATATATATTAAATTTTTGAGATGATAAAAAATGAGCGTAATAAATGAACAAAAAGGAAACCTATGGGACCAATTTTTTTATAAAATAAAAAATAAATATATATATATATATGTATTTCATAGTAATGATAATAAAAAAAAAAGAATGAGAGAATGTAAAAAATATTATATATATATATATATATATATATGGGGTTGGGGTTGGGTTGGGGGGGCATGGTCCCCTTGGGCAGGGGCCAGTGAAGGAAAAAGGTGTGCCTCCTAGGGCGGTCTAAGAGTTGGTTGAGATATTCGGGGGAGTTGGCGAGATGAGTTGGTGTATATTATATGATAAAAATTCGTAGGAGATTGTCTCAAACATGCGATGGAGTATAAAATAGCAAAAATCAAAATCCCCCTCCCAATTTATATTACATCTCATTGTGAGATCATTTCACGTAAGTGTGACTCATAGTATGATGATAATAAAATAAAAAAGAATGAGAGAATGTATTGAGTTGAATAGATAATAATAAGGAATAATTGAAACGTGTGTGATAGATGATTGATAGTATATTAAAAATTGTGCTTGAAAAAAAGTAAGATAGATGTATTATATGTATTATATTGAAGGATTAAAGATTCTATACCAAAATCCTAATAAACAAATAGGTATTTGATGGGGAATATTTATTTCGTCCAATAAGGAGAAGACACGTGTAACATTGATCATATCCTGAGTGGGTTGGAATAATAGAGAAATGGGCTTGGAGGCCCGGGAGGGAGGGTAGGCAATCCGGAGGGAGGAGATAAGTCCCGATTTGAGTGTGAACTCGGTAAACATCACATCCCGAAAGGGAGAGTGGGATAAGTCCCGTTTGAAGAGATCAAGTAATGGGCTTGAAGGGAGAACAGGCCCGCGGTGTTCTGAAGGAAAGAAAGCCTAGATAACACATCAAAAAAAAAAAAAAAAGGCGGGGCCTAGGAGCTAACACGGGGTTCAAAAGTTATAGAGAAGTCCAGGAGATTTTTTTTTAAAAACCCATTTAGTTTAAAAAATGCATAAATTTTTGGATATGGAGGCTCAATCATCTTCTCATTTTAAAAATGAAAACAATGTTCTTCATCATTTTTCTCTTGTTTAACTAACATTGCGTATATTTTTAAGTTAGTTGTTTTGAGATATTCAAAAGGGGGAAATTGTTGGGAGTTTTGGCCAAAACATTATCAACTTGAGTTATTTAAGGTAATCTACGATAGATTCAAGGAAGGTAAATCGGAAGAAGAAGAAATCGTAAATCGGAAGAAGAAGAAATCGCATCAAGAATCGATGCGATTAGCTTCGAATCATAACCGATTGAATGGAAAAGAGATCAGATCGATGTTGACGTCGCAAGATCGAGAAGCCTTGATCAACTAGAGTTGAGAATATATCTTTGAATCGATCCGCAGAGAAATCTGGGCAAATTTTCGATATTCTGAATAGGGGATTTCGGTGGACAATAAGAAGATAACAACACATATATGAATGGAGAGTTCGGCAATAGAAGGAGGAGAGCAGATGGATTTGAATATTACTCTGGATAGAGATCAAGGGATGGAGCGTGACAATTAAAGCCAAATATTCAAGCATCTCCAGAGAAAGAGCATTACATATCCAAGATACCCAAGAGTGGAGCACAAATGTAATATCCTAAGCTTAGAGAGAGGGGTAAAGAAAATGGCTAGTTAAACAAAACAAGTGGATTGAGAGGGGCATAAACGTAAACCCGAAAATCTCTTCTCGGAGGGATTTAAATATCCTCCTGAGGAGATAAGTGTATCACTAAACACACGATTACACACAAGGACAATGACACAAATACATACTTTACTTACTTACTTGAATTCGAGCTATTCCATTCGATTTCATATGAGATTAAGAGTGATAACTTACTTGAGGGTCGGAGAGCCTTTGGAGAGTTCGAGAAGGAGGGGAGAGCGGTTGGATAGAGATCAAGGGCCCCCAATCCGCGTGATTTTCAGAGGGGGTACCCACGCACCCACGATGGATTGAGAGGGACGAGGTTCCTGCATTCAAAGCTCGAAGAATTTTCAACATTCAACGTACGAATTCCCGTTGAATTTCAGGTCATCTCTTGACCACTTTTTTTTGCACATTAGGATTCATGACTTGAAATCATGGGAGTGGTTTCTCACACTAGAAGAAAACAAGCCCTAACTAAGAATAATGTACCAGGTACACCGTACCTGTTATAGTGTATTTTTTAAATATACAACACAATTCATTTACACTAAAACATGTAATTTGTGTCACAAAAATAAATTGTATGTTTCAATATAAATAAGTTATGTGTTTCAGTAAAATAAATTATATGTTTTACACATATATTTTGTATGTACGATACACTTGGTGTACATGAGACTCATTTTTTAACTAAAATAATTTTTTTTGTGCATATGAGTATTTCTAAATTATGCTAGTGAATTTATTTCTAACTTACTGATTTTTAGACATTTAAAAAAAAAATCCTGCTTTACCCCTAATGCAATTACACAAATTTCTCTTCATTTTTAAGATTATCTTAATGGAGTCATTGTATTATCATTCTTAATTTCAACACTCAAAATTTAAAATATCAGTTATTTAAATTAAAGAGAGTATTACTTTTGAAATTAAGTCATCACAAATATAATACTTTTGTATATTTTTTCTTTTTGAAAAGTCATAGAAATTAAGTCATGGCAAATCTAGTATTTTTGTATATTTAGTCCTCTGGTCTTTAAAAAATTGGAATTGTTGTCGCACTCACCAAAGAAATTGCTAATTGGCCTCCTCGTTTTTTTAGATGGATGTGCTTATTATTATTATTTTTTTTAATCGGATAATTTATTCCTATTCAATTTAAGTCGTATCGATTTTTGCCAATTAAAAACAATTTTGATATTTAAAATTTGGCATTTTGACTTATTCGACAGTAGAAGGTTAGAATATTCTATTAATTCCAAGGTGACATAATCTAATTTGTCTAGATGTTTCAACTCTTATGTATGCAGTTGGTTAAGATATCAAAATACTTAAAAAGATCAAAGTTATAAAATTATTTTAAATTGGTGAAAATTAACAGTCTGAAATCAAAATAGCAGTAAAATATAGCATTCAGAAAACTATTTTCTCGAGGATGAATATTCCCGAATTATGGTTAAGCATGGTTAGTTCAAGTGGTTAGAGCTCCACCACCTGAGACCTTGAGGTCCCGGGTTCAAGACGCGAAGAGGGAATATTATTCATTCTTGTGGTGGTCCCCCTTTTGTGGGGTGGTGGTTCCCCTGTTGTTGGGTTGCGGTTCTGGTTGCGGTATGGTTGCGGTTCTGAGTTGCGGTTTCGGGTGGTCCCCTTTTGTGGTGATTACGGTTCCGGTCTACAGCGAGATGAAATGATGTTGCCATGTGCCCGATGAAAGCAGAAATTATTGTAATTGATTATGTTAGAAAACTATTGTAATTGATTGTCTTTTTAAAAAAAAAAATATTCCCGAATTATGAGGGCAGGTGACACGTTTCATCAAACATTTTGAGGGTATCAAAGAGAAAATATATATATATATTAATTCTCAGAAATATTAATATTCTTTTTTTTTAACATGATCAATTTAGCAATTTTTTTGTGAATGGTGAATGTAGCTATACTACTGTGTTTTTGTTTCAATTGGTTACTTTTCTATTAATTATTTTTATTGATAGGTGGACAAAATAGATTTTTAGTTTATTTTCTTTAAATTAATTAGATTTCTTTTAATATTAGAGAAAACTTGTAAAAAAAATCACCACTTTTATGTTTTATCGATTATAACACATATTATTTTTTTTCCATGTGAAGACACCACCTTTTAAACTTTTACAATTCGAAATATTTGTTCTTTTTTCGGCACTGATTAATGATGTCACTGTCGAAGCAACCACATATATGATCATGTAGGATCCACAACTGATGTATAAAATGATTTTTTTTCCTCATTTGAAAACTTTTTTCTAAGAAAAAACAATATATATTTTAACAATATCTGATGTCCAGGTCCATTAATTTTAGATTTGCTCAACAATTTGACGATTGCAATTATTCTGAGCGATAAGACGATGAGCTTCCTCCACAAGTTTAAAATGATTGTAGCTAGAGAATTTTAAAAAGGGAAAAGAACATTTAGGTACAAAGTCCACTCCAAAAAAACATTTTAGTACAAATGTTTTTTTCAATTACACTCCACTACAAACTTAAATCATTAAAGACTGAAATGCCCCTCTTTCCCTTTTAATTCCCTGCAGACTTTCTAAAGGCGGGTCCCATATTGTCCCATCGATGAACAGTATTTTCTGAAAGTGAAGAAATTTTGGCTGAAGTGCAGACATTTTTTTTACTTCACATTTTTTCTGTATAATTATTCCTTCTTCATTTTTGTATATTCTCACATTTTTCAAAATTTGTTCTTTTTACGTTTTTTTTTTCAAAAAATTGCATAATTATATACCTTTTTTTTCCAGCAAGAATTATATACATATTTACCAAAAGTATGGAAATTTTCTTCGAAAGTGTTTTTTTTACAGAATTATATACTTTTGTTTTTAATCAAAAAATATATTTCACTTTTTTTAATCAAAAAAATCAGATTTATTTTTTTTAAACAAAAATTTTCAATTTTTATAAAAAAAAATACAGAATCATTTACCAATTTACCAAAGGTGCAACATTTTTAACTAAAGTACATGTTTTCTGGGTAAAGGGAAATTTTTATAGTATACAGTGAAAGTTTTGTTTAGGTGAAGTGAAATATTTAAAACACAAGTACAAATTTTATAGGTGTAGTGAAAATTTTATAGATAAAGTGAAAAAATACCGAAAAAGTACATGCATAATAAGTTGATTACAGGTTTCTTTTGGTTGTTACTGAATAACACAATCACAGATACCTTGTTATACATATCCTAATACATCAACCAATTTCTATAAAACTGCTTATAAATTATTTAAAAAAACTTTACATATTCAATTTTATGAACAAAATCCATCCAGCAGAATATTGCCTATTGCTTGTCCTTCCAAAGCCCCAACAGGTTACCAAAACAACTAGCCAACATCAACATAATCCCAATGAAAAAAACATCATACATCAACCAAATAATACCATACGAAAGCTCATTAAAACCCAAGCAACAATCCACGACGACATCTGAAATTTTCAAATCAAACCAGCAAAGCAATCAGGCCATAAAAGAGCAATATTCAAAACAATAAAACCTGGATCAGATATAAGAAAATGGTTTTCAATTTCAGTGGAATACCTGGATCAGTTCTCTTTCAAAGCCGCAGAATAAGCAACCCAACAAACACAAACAACCAGATCTAAACCCGGATCCGCTTCTTGGATCTGGATTTCGGGTCGAACAGATGCTATTTGAGCGATTCCAAGCTGAATCCACCGCTGTAAACCTGCCCAAACCCAACTCCGATGTCGGCGCCGCACCCGACTCCGATCCCAAATGCTAGCCTGAGATCGTTACACCCCGAGCTGAGCAAACCACCCCTATCCCCAATCCGACAAAAGTAAAATCTGCAAAATTCTACAATTAAAATGCAAAACAGGGGGACAAAGATGAATTAATTAACAAGGGAATTCATCAGTCAACGCAAAGTCCACCAAAAATAATTGATCTTGCAGAAAATGACCCATCATCAAATTAAAACAAAAAAAAATGAAAGAAATAGATTTTCCCCATTTAAAAACCGCGGGTAAGTCGGCGACGGTATGAGTGGGCGGCTAGATCTGACTTTGCCTACAATATCCAAACGGGCTAGATCTCACTCCGGCGCTAGACTCAGGCTCACATATTTCTCCCCCTGGCTTTTCGCGGCGAGGAGCGGCGGTGCAGAGAGACGACGCAACCCACAAACGAAGGCCGTCGTCTCGCGATTCCAACCACCTTTCGCCGCATCGCGATTCCGACCACCTTCCGAACGTTGGTAGTAGCAATGGCCCTAAACTGGTTGAATAGCACTGCATCGGTAGTGCGGCGACGATGGTTGAATAGCACCGCGTTGGAGGAGCGCCCATTATATTTTTTTAGAGAGAGAAGGGTTGATTTTGAAAATGAGTAATAGAGAAGGAGGTTGAGTGAATATGTGAGCCGAATTGATGGGACGTCCTTTCTGGAGAGAGAAATCACAATAATATGAGAGGAGGAAAGGAAGTGGGGTATTGAAGAATGAGGGTCAAATTAGTCTTTTAATTGCCCATTTTGTAGTTAGTTGTAATTGGTAAAATTATTTGTATTTAGTTGTTAGGAGAGATGAAATTTTGTACTAGGTTGTAATTTTTTCTTTTAAAAAATATTTTTTAAATATTATTTTTCTTAAAAAATATTTTCAAAATTAAAAAAATAAAATATTAATATATTCATCGGTCTTGACATCCTATATGAATATCTATGTGGCAACCACATCATTTAATTGTTATAATAAAATGGATAGATATTTCGAATTGAAAAACTTAAAAGAGATAGTATCTCGATTGTAAAGAAAAAATAAAGATATATTTTAATTGAATTATGACGTAGGAAACCACTTATAAAATTTCAAATCATATTTCTTGTTTGTTTATCTGAATTTATGTATATGATTTTAAGTTCTCTAAACTTTCAATACCGATAATATATACCTATGTTACTAATACCGAAAATATATACCTATTTTAAAGTTCTATAAAATTTTCCCTATTATATAATACCGATAATATATACCTATTTTACTTTTTACCAAATACAATTTTCAATATACTATCAATCAATTATCACACATTTTTTAATTTATACTAATCTAATAACAAAATGTTGGGCCAATGTTGGGCCAAAAAATTATCACTAATTTTGTTATAAAATTTAAAAATATTAACAAATGAAATGTAGTGCAAATGGTATGATAAATTTTGTTTTATCTTCTTTGCATGCAAGAGGTACAAGGTTCAATTCCTCACATTTACAAAACATATATATTAATTATATTTTGAGTATTTTCTAAAATTTTAATATTATTTTTGAACTAGATCTATTTGTACATAAGAAATAATAAATATTATAAAAAAAATCAACTGAATAATTATTACAAATTTGTCATGAATTTTTAAAAGTGGCTATTAAGGATTAATAATATAAATAATAATTTTGTATTTGATATGGATACATTTAAAAAAAAAAACCAGTTACTCCCTCTGTCTATTATTATACAAAAAAATAAATAAAAAATCAACTGAATAATTTTTACAAATTTGTCATGAATTTTTAAAAGTGGCTATTAAGGATTAATAATATAAATAATAATTTTGTATTTGATATATATATATATATATATATATATATTTATCAGTTACTTCCTCTTTCTATTATAGATTGCTCATTTGCTTTTGACACGGGTTTTAGTGGGGAATTTCTTTATTAATATTTGAAGATAATATATATTCTTTTTTTGAAGGCAAGTTTGTTTTTTTCTTTTAGATCAGTATATTTTTGTTAAATTTAGTAAATGTGACAAAAAAATAATTCTTTTGTGTGTAATTATTAGTGATATGAGACGTAATTTAGTAAAGTAATGTTTATCTATAATCTTTTTAATGCAAAACCTATAAAAGATGATGTGTCAAATGATAAAATGACATGACAGCTGATGTGGCAAAGCCACATTTCTCTATTTCAAATCCCTATAATCTCATTCATTTGTAGTCTTGTTTTAATCTCAACCATTAATTTTTTTTACTATTTTCTATAAATTATCACATCTCTTATTCATTTTTCATTCATTCTCGAAAATCTATTCATCCACTGTATGTAGAGATTATTGTTTTTTTCTCATTCTTGCAAACTAATTCATTCTTATTCTTAAATTCTTATTCCATCTGCTCATAATTTTGTTGATTTCTTATTCAGATGGATTATCGTTCATATTTTCATTCTTATTTAATTTTTTTGCAGATAATTATTTAAATTCATTATGTACTTTACTGTTGTTATTTACAAATTTGTTATCAAAACATTTCTTGATTTCTTATTCAATTCAAATGGATTATCATTCTTATCTCTCTCTCTCTCCCTTTTTTTGTGTGCAGATAATTGTTTTGATTCATTATTGTAGTTTAAAGTTGATCCTGTTTACATATTCCTTCCAATGTTTCTTGATTCTTATTTGGATTCATTATTATTTCATTTTATTATAATATTTTTATTTTTAGGTGATCTAAATTATTCTACATGTGGAGAAGATTTGATGAGATATCAGAAGAAGATTACGTGAAAATGAATGCATGAAGGTCATGTGTTTTCTACTATGAAGACGAGAATAAGGTTAATGTATATCGATATAATGCGAAGATCACTGTAAGAAGTTCATAAATTTTCGTTTAAGATTTAGATTAATGTATTTTTTATTTTAACGTAAGTGATAATGATCCTTCAACCACTATATTTTAGTGTTAACTTGATAAAATTTCAAGTTTGATTTAATTTTTTTGTGTAGTATTTTCCGATCGAAATCCATAATCTATTTAAATTATTTCAATATCTGATACTTTTGCATAGAGAATACTAATACTATATGAAATAATCGTTTAATTTTTATTTGTATATCAATATTCTTACTTTAATTAAATCTAATGTGTAATTAATAACAATTAATACATAATTATGATTACCAAAAATATAAAGTCAAAGTCCATTTACTTATAATAATTAATGATAACTGATTTATAATATATTTACCAAAAATATAAATTACT
This sequence comes from Stenogyne calaminthoides, assembly GCA_037126765.1. Classification (NCBI taxonomy): domain Eukaryota; kingdom Viridiplantae; phylum Streptophyta; class Magnoliopsida; order Lamiales; family Lamiaceae; genus Stenogyne; species Stenogyne calaminthoides. The sequence continues at coordinate 23,109,532 of JBBCBC010000032.1, forward strand.
ATAGTGTTATGTAATTAAATAATCGTGCAATTAAATCCCTAAATTATATTAATTGATTATGTTTCAGAAATCATGTCATCCATGAAATTGATATAACCATAATTATGTTGTAATCAATGAGCATAAAATTTGATTGTTATAATAATTAATAGATTTTGTTATAATAATATATATTTTTTGTTTATTCGAGAACAATTATTGCTTAGATGGCAATTCATTCGACTTCAAACTACATGGAATCTTCAAAATTCTCTGATATAATTATCTAATTTATATCCTATAATTAGGTCTTACAATATATATATATATATATATATATATATATATATATATATTTAATTGAACAAAATTTTACTCCCATCATTTTTCACTTTAGAAACTAAATATGAGAATTTAGAAATGAATTTAGTTCATACTATCAAATTCATTAAGAGCTATATGGATCGCTCATAATTTATATATAGTTCACAACCCTCCCTTAAATAATGCTTTTATAACTTTTTGTGAATTTAAAATCATACTACTAATGTTCAAAATTAAGTATGTTTAAGTACAAAAATTAGAATTAGAAATAGATAAGACCATCAACATTAGTCGTAAATTACACGTAAATCCATAAGATAAGAGTCATAAGACGCAAAAGAGACGCCCAACTTTCTGCATATACAAAGATTATAAGGAATTTTTTATATTATATTTGTCATCCTAAATTATAATTAAATTGTCTGCATTAAGACATTCTACTTAACACTCAATTTAATAAATTTAGAAATCACACTCCCTAAAATCACTCAACTTAACTAAGTAATGAAGATTGATTATTGTATTTTAATTAATGGTAATTAATTAAGATATATAAAAAATTATGTGTTTAAAAAGATGGTATATTTTTAAGGAGAAAATTTGTTGCTATTAATTTATGATCAACTATTAAAAAAGTAGTATATTTTTTAGGAGAAAACTTGAAATTATGTAAAAATGTTACATTATACAAAAACTATTAATCTGATCAATTATTAATACGTACAAAATTTAAATTAAAGTATTTTATTTTTTAATTCTATTTAAGATAATACTATGATTTCTAAAATCACTCAATTAATAATTTATACGTCAACCAAAATGGTTAATGTAGATTGATTCGACTAAATGTAATTAATGCAATGAATAGTTAAATTACAGTATAATATATATATATATATATATATATATATATATATATATATATATATATATATATATAAATGTGTGTGTCAATGTAATAGTTTCTTATAAAATTCATTTTTTTATCATTTCATTTTTAAAATTAAAAGATGATTACTCCATTGTCACATCTCGGTATCTCTATTTTATGCAATTTCATTTATAAAAAAATTGGCCACATTAAAATAATATTTTGACAAAAGATATTATATATAGTAAAAAATATTTTAGTTAAAATATGACTTTAAAAAAAAAACATGGTATCTTTTATTAAAATAAATTGTCATCTTAACTTTTGAATATTTGAATTATTTAAAAAATGAAAACAGTATTTTGTATAGATATTTGGTGCAATACACATATGTATAGTAACTCATTGATAGATATTTGATGTTAGTTAACTTATTTTTTATAAAGTTTTTTAAATAGTAATAGTTTTTTCTATACAAAGATGATGTAGTTTAGATGATGGAGCAAATTTTGTTTTTCATTTTTAAATTTCTTAAAAATGTGGCGGTATCAAAATAAACTGATCAATTTTTATACTTCAAAATTCAATTTAATTATTTTTTTAAAATAAAAATACCCAAAATTGTATATTTCACTCGGTTCAATTTATACGTCAACCAAAATGGTTAATGTAGATTTTTTAAATTAATTTTGCAATGTTTAGTTAAAAAACAAAATAAATATACACCTATATAAAATTTAAATATATATTTTATTTTTCATATCATATTTTATAAATTTTGTCCCATCTTTTTTATCAATTTCATTTATCCCCACATTAAAAAATATTTGGAGAAAAATGTATATAGTAAAAAAATATTGATTTAAAAATATTAAATATTTAATATAAATTATTTTTTTTATATTTTTTTTAAAAAAAAAATAAAAATAGTTTTTTCTATACAAAGATGATGTCAGTTTAGATGATGGAGTTTTTAAAATGTTTTTTTTTGTATTTTCAGATGATTTTAAATTTTGTTTTTTCATTTAAATTTTGAAAAAGCCCATGGAAGGAAGGTCTTTTTTTTTTTTGTTGAGAGTTCGATTATTTTGTAATTTTTCCAATTGAACATTACCTTTTTTTAGAAGATAAATCTAATTTTTTTTGAAAAGAAACTACATTTTTTATTTGAAAACAAATATTTTTATTAGATCTATTTTGTCTACTCTAAAAGTATAAAAAATGTGATATTTAATTCAAATCAAATCATCAAATTTATAATAAATTGAAATTTGAATAATTAGAGATGAAGTCAAATATATTAAATTTAAAAAAAATTACATTTTAAAATATTTTATTGTTGTCGATCATACCATTTATAATTATTGAAAAAGAATCTTACCAATATATTATGTCATAACATGCAAATATTTTACACCAATTAGTGATTGTTTCTTAAACTATTTAATGACATAATAATATATTTATATTATTTTATGAATGTATGATATATCTTAATTATAATATTAATAATAAGAATTAGTATGCTATAAAATATTTTAAAATACAATTAATATATTGATATTTTTTTAGGTGAATTGTATTGTACGAAGAAAATTACTTAACAATAAAAACATAATAAATATTGAATCAACATGATATGCAATTACAAATACTTTAAAACATATATTATAATTTAGAATTTAGAATAATAAATGAATAGAAATATATATCACATTTACCATGTTTAAAATATAAATCATGTGTATACTTTTTTTAATAAAAAAAATATAATTTTGAGGTGTTTAATCTAATATATTAATATAAAATTTAGTTTGAAAGAAGAAATATTGCACTTTATAATATTAAAAAATAATAAATATGAATATAATAAAATTAAATTAATCAAACTAAATAAATATTTGAAGCATTTAAAAATATATAATCTTTTTAAAATCTTGTGTGTTGTGCAAAATTAAGATTATTAGTATATGTGACTCTTAAATAATATAGGGTTATATTATCGGAGTATGAGATTTATTTAAATTATATATAATCTAAAAATTATATAGGATTATATTTAAATGGAATTATATTTCATGTTTAAATATAGTATTTTTCACTTAGAATAATATGATGAGTTTTTTTAAGTGGGTGTCACTTATAGAATGAACGAGATGGTGTTTGAGGTTCATGTATGTTTTCCTTATTGCATACGTAGTGGCAATTGTAATATTTTATAGCACAATATGAAACACATTGTCATGTTGATTTAAAATGATCTGTATCAACACTTTAATTTGTGCAAGTAGATAGTTTTCTCCATCAGAAAATTCTTTATTTTTCTGATATTTTTATTTGTTATTCTGCTTTTTACAGTTGGGCTTTTACTAACATTTGCTTAATCTTCTCCGAGGAAGAAAAAAAAAAGAGTTGAAAACCTAAAAAAGTGTTTTTCTTTGAGAATAATTATGATGATCTATATCATGTGCACGATGCCTTACTTATGCCAAAAAATAGCAGCTAACTTAGATCCTTTAATACATATATCGTGCTCCAATTCCTCAATTAGTTGTCTTAGAAAAATATAAGGAGAGACATACTTTGGTAGAATTCATTAAAATAAGAACCTCTTTCTCTCCTAATGTTTTACCCTACTCATATATGAGAACATTCTTCTTTATCTTTTACTAACTCATTATTTTTATTTATTATGGTGTCTTATTACTTTGTGCAATGATAATCAGAACATGAAGTTTAATGCAAGTACGTAGCCCTTTAAGTGGTGAATTAATGTGTATGTATATGTGTGTCATTTGTTTTGTCTTTGTGCAGGTGATATGGTAGTTTCTAATGAACTCGGTCAAAAGCTCTAAAGATTTTTTTTGTGGGGCCGTTTTCGATGACCATTTTTCAAGATATCATTGGCTTCTTGGAGAAGAAGAGAAAAAATATTGAGATCAAATTTTAAATTTATTGTATGGTGGAAGTTGTGCAATTAACAACTAAATGAAATTTTGATTATCTTTTCTGAATTTAGAGTTAAAATTCATAGAGATATGGTGTTTAATGCATGCTTTTGAAAGTAACCTTATATAATTATTGCATTTATATATATACAAGTGAATTTCATAGGGTTGATTAATACATTGAGATTGTGGGATTTTTTTTTTGGCGATGATCTGAAATTTTTTGGTGAATTGTGGCAAATTTATTTTCACGTATTATCTCACATTTCACATGATTTTAATACAAAAGATAAATTTTCTGCTATATATACAAATGAAGTTGTAGTTACCATTTAAAATCTCTTTCATTGCAGAACTTAGGGTTTAACGTGAAATGTTATGTGTATATACATGTGGATAATTGCATAAGAAAATATTTTTTTGAAAATATGTTTAGACTCCCTCATTATTGATAGTAAATGTATACATTTCCAAGTAAGTTTTTGTATAGGATCAACTATGAGAAAATATTATTTTAAAGCCCTGTAACTTAGGGGAGGTGGCAATTTAAGGATAATAAGCTTCCGTTTAGGAAAAATAGGATATTAACATTTTTTTTTGGCAGAAGTAGAACATTAACCTCTTTTTTTGGCAAAAGTTGGACATTAACTTTTCTTTTTGGGCAAATATAGGCCATCTTATTTGCTATTTAGTGTCAAAATACTCTATGTCAATATTAAAATAATATATATCAGTATAAACATACACATTTTCTCTTATGTAGAGAATTATATTTATTATATATATGTTTAACTCGATTACAAACAAAAAAAATTGAAACTCAATCAAATGTACAACATAAAATTAGATAATTTAACACTACAAATTTTAACATTAAAGCGTTAGCAAATTTTATGGTGAATTAATGATTTTGCTTTAACTTAACTGAATATATTCAATTGTTTAGTTTAGAATTACTTACATTGTCAATTTTAATATATCTAATATTGTTTATTATCAGTGTCGACAACTTAACGAAAGGACAATAAGTTTAAGTTTTGAAAAGTAGGATATTACCTTTTCTTTTGACAAAAGTAGGATATGAATTTATTTATTTTGGCAAATATTAGACCATTTTTCTCACGAAAACGGGCCTAAATTTTCAAAAACTTAAATTTTACGGTCCTACTTTGCAAAAACTCATAATTTATGGATTTAATCTTGAGCAAACTCAAAACTCACGGTCCTACTTTTGTCAAACTGAAACTACCTAACCCACTTTTCCCTAATTGAAACTTATTGTCCTTAAATTGTCATCCTCATAGTTAAAGATATCAAAAATATTTTTCCCCATTCAACTACATAATGTTGTCTCAAGAGTGAAGAGCAAAGAAAATTAAAAACATTGTTGCGATTATGATAAAAATCATGCAAAATTACAACTAATATTATTTACAAATATGTGGTTAGAAATTTGTGATTTTAAATATTAATTTATTTTAAAATTAAATATATATTTTTAATGTATTAATATTCCTTTATTTAGTGTCAAATAATTACATCTTCTTTTTTCTTTTAAATATAATTAACATAGTAAATTAATACTTCCTCCATCCCAATCTTAAGGGAAGTCTTACAGTAGTTGAAATTTTTAAAAAATAGTGATAAAGTGAGAAAGTGTTGGGGGTAGAAAAAGTTATTTATTAGTATTTTATGTGATAAAGTGATAAAGCAATAAAGTGTTGGGGTAGAAAGAGTTGTTTATTACTCCCTCTGTCCTAATTTGATTGTCCATTTTTCGTAAATAGCTGTCCTAATTTTATTTGGTCATTTCCTAAAAAAGAAATAAAGCAACTTTCAATACTATTACTACTCTCCACCAAACCCACTTTACACCATTAAATATTATTATTTCCCTCCACCAAACCCACTTTACCCACTTTACATCATTTAATACTATTATCTCCTATTTTTTCTTAATTTTCGTGTCTACAGTAACCGGATAATAAAAAATAGAACGGAGGGAGTAGTATTTTATGTGATAAAGTGAGTATGTCTATTTTAGAAAATGTTATCTTAAGATTGAGACAAAAAAAATGGAAAGAGTTCCCTTAAGATTGGGACGGAGGGAGTATATTTTTTGTATTTTACATATATAAAATATTAAAAATATTATTATTATTGAATATAATTAACTTAAGCTAAATAAAATTTTGAAGTATTTACTCAAAGTTTAATAATATTTTCAGAATGAAGTTTCACTTTGGAGCTAATGGAGAGTTGCTTTCTATTGATTTTCTCTATTAAGAGCTCAGGACTACCAAATCAATGTTTCATTTTGAAGGAATGAGTGTCTGTAATACTTCTCAAGAATATTGACGTAAAGTTAGGTTTGAGCAATAACACGAGGTTGGTCGTTACAAAGTTGGGAAATCATAATTTTTAAAAGCACAAACAATGATATTAAGTAATATTGAGAATAAGGTGTTCATTTCGAAAATGATATTAAGTAATTCAGACCAAACAATGTCTGTAAAGTTTAAGAGGAAGCAATTTTCAACCATATTTTGTTTTGCGATGATGATAAAATAAAAGTTTGGATCAATCGTTTTCAACTGTAGTTTTGTATCTTCCCAAGTCGATTTTCACACACATACAATTATATGTTGCAATCTCAAAGCTAAAAATAAAAGAAATATGAAAATTTTGTGTTTCGGTTTGGATGGGAGACCTTGCAAGTATACAACAAATATTTTTTACAAATAATTTTTTCGAAAATTTATAATTTAGAGTGTTATATATATATATATATATATATATATTTCTTAATAGATGTGCATGCTTTATTTTGAACATGAGCGAGTACTGTTATGGAAGCATGTATAATAAAAAATTAGGAATAGATTCTTGTGAAACTTATTCACTGTAAAACTAGTTCATATATATAGAGGGTAAATTGCAGAAGTGGTCCTATGTGAATTTTTTGTCTACAGTTTTAATCCGACATTCTTTTTTATATATATATATATATATATATAGATGGTCCCGTTTTGATTTTTATTTAACAATTTTAATCCCAAGAGAATTTTTAAAAAATAATTTTGGTTCTAAAAATTCATTTTTTTTTCTTGTTACTCCCTCCGTCCCATTTGAAGCTTCACACCTACTTTATTATCGAGTTTTTGTTAGCGAGTTGTTTATTAATATTTCAAATGATAAAGTGATTTTTAAAGAGGGGTATTATAAATCTACTTCTCATCTATTGCATGCATCTTTAAAAATTACTTTATCATTTCAAATACTAATAAAAAACTCGCTTGCTAAAACACGAGAAAACAGTAAACGTGAAGATTTAAATGGGACGGAGGGAGTATTAAAAAAAAGACCACTTTCATGAGGGAAAATTCACATGGGACCACTTCTACAGTTTACCTTATTTATAGATCTGACCTTTCAGTTAGCACAACTAATATCCTTTTTTTAACATAAGTCATACCTTTCAATTATCACAACTATATAGACTTTTATAATATAAGTCATACACTTCAATATCATGAGAAATAAATTTTTTGTAGTAATAAGTCATATTCTTTAATTATCACGACTAATATTCTTTAGTAATATAAATCACTCGTAAAGGTACCCCGTCCAATCTCTTTTCCATTTCTCCATTCTTTTGTCGTTGCAAGTCTTGAGCGGACGTTGATAGACAAACTGCAAACAACGATCAATCAATATAGTTAGATATATAGTATATGAATTTTTATTCAAATTTAAATAAATCGATAAATTGACTTACATTGTTAGGATTAATCGTCGTTTGAGAAGATTATATCTTCAATATAGCAACACACAAAATATCCACAATGGGCACCATCTCGTTGCCTCAAAACCTGTTATGATTAGCAATTATAAGCACATATTACAATTATGATTATTTTCTATTAATTTGATAACTTTCTAAATTAAATTTACCTTAATATTTGTCCAGCTCACTTTATTGAAATTAGATCTTGAACTTTGATTCGGAAGGCGACTCCGATACATCGTCATCACACTATTATTATTATAATTAGAAAATAAAAATAGATTAAATATGCATAATTTTAAAAGTAAAACAAATCATTATATTTGAATATTAAAAATGAACTTACGCTTCCATGTATGACGTGAGATCAGGGCGATTTGCAGCCACCCCATTCACAGCTGGGTCCATATAAAATACACTTAATGTATTCATATTTATGGCGACCAACACCCAATGGTCCCTATATTATATTAAGAATATTAAAATTAACTGCAAATTTAGCAAATGTGCAAATATCATATTATGAATACAAATTTTAACGAAATGTTTATTGTACTCACCCCACATTTGTTGGCCAAAAAATGAGATGTTCTCTCCTAGTATGACACAACTGACAGTTTTGTTGCCTTCTTACGCCCGGGCCAAAGGGGTAATCTAACAAAATCCCTTAACTTCTAGACATATAAGGGTGATCTCGCAGATAATCGTCATCCCCACTCGATGTATAAACAGTCGGTACATCTCCGAAATATCCGCATCCACTGTATCTTCAAACCTAAAGTCAGTTTCTAGGTTGCTTGAGCTACATCCATCTCTTCTCTCACCATGATATGTCTAAACGGTATATGTTTTATCAATGCCGTGAATCATCAAGTGGTCAAACAAACTTTCTCGACCACTAACAGTTTTTCCATTCATACATTTTCAACACGGACATGCAATGTACCGATGGTCGATGCAGTGTCTAATTGCATGATTACAAAATTCTTCCACCCCATTCCTATACTCCTCTGATAATCGATCTGCTCGAACCCACTTTCGATCCATATAGAACTATAGATGCCTATAGGAAAGACAATATGAAGTGTTTCTCAAGACAATGTATCATAATGTATTAAATCTAAAAGTATTACAATCCTAATGTATAAAACTTGGATATATATAGAATGTGGTAGTACCTAAGGTTTGTATATTGCATGTACCTAAGGATTTGTTGAATCTCAAAACAATGTATATATCCTAATATACAATCATTAATCATCTAAAGCAACACACTACTATTCATTCACCAAATCATCAAATTAATATAACCAAAATATATCCTAATGTATTAGTCCTAATTTATGCTTAAATCCTCACACAAGCATATTATCAAACACCTTGAGTGCATCAATTGTTCATCTCTAAAATTAGCATAAAAAATCAAGTCAAGCCACACAATATATATTCATCTCTAACAAATTGTTCATCCCTAACACTAACAAAAATTGATTCATGCCACTAACAACAATTAATCCAAACTACTAACAACAATATAATTAAACCAACATTAATCCCACACTAACAACAATTAATCCTAACAACTAAACCAAGCCAAACATATATATAAACACATTTATATAAACAATTAATCCTATATATATATATATATATATATATATATATATATATATATATATATTTACTAACATATATATAACATATATATACATATATATATATATAAAATTAACATAAAAATACATATATATATATAAAAGAAAAAATACATATATGGGGTAGGGAGGAGGGAGGGGGAGGGGGGTAGGGGAGGGCGGCGGCGACGGTAGGAGAGGGAGGAGGAGGGCGCGCGACATACGATGCGATTTAGGAGAGATGGAGGAGATTGGTTCGAGACTAGGGGCGAGTTGGACTATTTGGGTTGGAGGAGGAGGGTGACAACACGATTTGGAGGAGAGGGAGGTGGTAGGAGGGCGACGGCGGCTATTTTAGGGAGAGGGAGGAGGAGGACGATTTGGGGGAGAAAATGGCGAAATAAGGGGTTCTGGACGCGATTTGGGGCTGATAAAAAATCCATGCTCCTTGGACATCGGTTTGGAACCGCTGTCCAAGTGTTTTCTTGGACAGTGGTTCGAAACCGCTGTCTTGGTGAGTTTGCATAGCGGTTTGAAACCACTTTCCAAGTTTTATTCTTGGACAGCGGTTTCAAATCACTTTTTTTTTTTTTAATAAAACCGCTCTCCAAGTTATATCTTGGAGAGCTGTTTGAAAAAAGGGTTGTCCAAGTGTAGCTTTGCAAGCTTAAATGTATAGTAGTGCTATCATACTCTGAGCTAAAGAAAATGACATGGAGGTTAGAATTCGAAGGGCGGTCATGACTTCGCGGAACTATCTTTTGTAGCAAAAGTGTCATTTTTGGTCATTGATTTGATCAAGCTTATTAAAATAACAGTTGATGTCAAGGCGAAAACTGCATGGGTTCAAGCTGGTGCAACCACTTTAGCTTTTCCTGGCGGTATTGGCACAACTCTTGGAGTGGATGGGCACATAAGTGGAGGAGGCTACGGGGCGATGTTGAGAAAATATGGGGTGGCTGCAGACCATGTAATCGATGCAAGAATAGTCGACGTTAATGGCAGAATTCTCAACAAAAAATCAATGGGCAAAGATCTCTGGGTTTGTGGTGTGAAATTAAGTATCATTTTTTTTTTTTTTTATGTGGAACCTACCTTCCTAGAGAAGGATTATTTTTTCAAAATTGAACAATCCACTAACCCCAAGGACGAAGAACAGTCTGATAAGGTCAAAACCAATGCCCTAATGTTTCTAAGACAACATATCAATCCTAGTTTACGCCGGAATTACCTTCAATTGAAAACACCCGAAGAACAGTGGGAGACCCGAACGTTTTGGAAACATACATAATGAAATCTGCTTACTTGACTATTAGAGGGTCATTTTTTTTTAATAATGTTATGTTGTGTTTTAAAACACATCTTACTCTCTGTGAAAAGAAATTCACAAAAGATGATCCTACTTTCCTTTTATTATTCATGCATAGCGGTTTTAAGTTTATTGATATGCTTTAACTTCTTAACTGCTTCATATTTTTCGAATTTCTGGCGCTATGAATACTTATTTACCCATTTTTAAAAGAATGATTTTATTGTTCAAGTTTGAATTTTTATGAACTATCACCTCTTATAAATTCAATAAGAAAATAAAGAAAGTGTTTTTATGTCTCAGTCCTGGTGAATTGCCCAAATCTGTATTGGACATGTACGTTTTTATAAAAAGATTTTTTTCCAGATACAAGTTATACTAGGCAGGCAACAAGTTCCTTGATGATGTGTGTCATCTTATAAGTAATTGAAAAATATGATCAAATTCTTTTAAATAATAAAGTCAAACCTGATGGGACAAAGAAAATTCTCAACGCTAACTTTATTAAGGGAACAATGGAAAGAGTCATAAAGGAAAGTGGGCATGACGTGTTAATCCCGACTAACGTAAAAAAATAATAAATGCACCATGGTACGGGTTGTGGGACCCATGGTAAGGGTCCATTACCATGAAAGCACAAAGTAGTAATTAATTATAAGAGGCACGGGGAATCTAAAGAAGGTGAAACCCATTATATGGAAGGCAAACCATCGTAAAGATGTTAACCTCACGAATGAAGATTTAAATGGCAATAAGGACTTTGCCCAGTCAATAAGTATTCGTGATTTTGACTGCTTTACTGTATCAATTTCTTATTTTTCAAGAATGTTGTTAAGGCATAGTGCCTCCTTTTATTTGAACACGTACTTTGGGTCTTAAAGGTATTTAGACCGATGATTTCTTAGTTTGATTTTTGGATTAAGTTCTTTTAGTGATGTTGGCTTATTAATTTGAACTTTATTCTAAAAGTAAAAATTTATTTCAATATATTGTACTTCAATATTTCTTGTTTAACTTTAAAGATATTTGTGACAACATTATCATTTGAAAGATCATAATGAGAATGAAATTCAATTACCTCTAGTGAATGAGGAAAAAAACACATCTTAGAGAAATTAATGAGTCAATCTAGTGAATTGTATCTCACTATTATTTAAATTCTTGAATCATATGTTGTTACCAATGATGAATTATGGGACACTAATTAATATAGGCTCTGCCATGACAATCTTGGACATCCAAGTTGTGACATGATGATCTATATATTGAATAACTAATACGGACATCTGTTTTCTGAGTGAAGTATAAAATGGGATAAAAATCTAATACAATGCTCAATATCGGTCATGTTGTTGCTTTGTTGCAACCTTTATTTTCTGAAGCACCAGAAACAGTATTTACATCTCACTCTGCCTCATTATAAATCTCAAAGACACATCACTCATTTTACAAAGTCTGCTCTTTAGCAAAAGTAACAATGAGACCTACTTATGCTAAAATTTTTAAATAAAATATTTCATTCTAACAAAGAATACAAGATGATATTTGTGAAACAATTCATCCTGAATGCGGACCATTAAAGTATTTTATGGTTCTGGTTGATTCTTCGACATATGGTAACATGTCATTCTATTGTCCACAATTAATTATGCATTGCTAACTCTTAGCACATATTATATGTTTAAGGACTCATCATCCTTATCATTATCAAAAGCATTTGATGGTTATTGCATCTATTGGGATTAATGTGAAGCATCCTGCACCCCTTGTGCTACACAAATGGTCTCGCAGAGGCCACCATCAAAGGAAAATAAATGGTGGCTAGGGCACTGTTTATGCACATCAACATGCAACTTTAATTATTCGTTTTAAACCCACAGTTAACCAACCAAATTTTGCGTACCAGTTGGTAACTGGATATAAGCCTGAAATTTCACGTTGTGCAATATATGTGCCTATTGCGCCCCCACAGCGCAGTAAGATGAGTTCTTAAAGACGATTAAGTATATAAGTTGGATATGAATCCGCAACAATTATCCTCAATTTAGAACCTTTGAAAGACGACCTATTTGCCGCTAAGCCTGTGGATTGTCACTTTAATAAGACAGTCTTCCCGTCGTTAGGGGGAGATAAGAAAAAGAATTTTCTAAGGGAACGACTGAAAGTATCGTGGTCCATCCCCACTATGTCTCATTGATCCCCAAACTTCACAACGTGAAAGTGAATTATAATTAATATCGGTCATTCAGAACATAGCAGGTCCGATTGCTATAGTGACTAGGTCCCATATACCAGCTGCAAATGTCTTCAAGGTTAGAAGTCCCCAACAAGGGGCACAATGCCGTAGAAAATGTGTTGAAACCACACTTGGTGGAAGTGTGGTTGAGGTTGTGACTCTTAAAAGTAAATTGGGGAAGCCACCTGGTTCGATTGACACCATCCAAAAAGAAGAAAAGGGAGGTGTGGCACAATTCAATTTATTGATCATCAATATCGAGAATACATCTTGTGAGATTATCTCTGATTATAGTTATGTCCATGAATCATTACTAGAGGACGCTCCTAAGTTTTATATGATTCCATAGATAAATAAATCTCAATATATTATGAGAGTGCATATGAATCGATGAGCGTATTAACGCACATGATTGATGAGGTATTTCTTGTTGGTCCGGTGTAAACGAAGTCTTACATGTGTATGGGGAATACACGTGTTCGGTGTTTTTAAAACTTTTTTCTTTTATCGAGGTCACTTGGGTGGGTTGTCCGATGATTTGGTCCGAGAAGCACAAATCGCTCGAGTCAAAGTCTACCTAAGAGCGGTGATCTGGTTCGCTTTCGGATACCTCGGATAATCCCAACCGATCCACGAGTTTTTCATAGATCTGAAAGCCGCTTGGATCGGATAACTAACTTCTTGAACCCTCGTAAGAGTAAGTTCGGTTTGGTAACTATCGTTCGTTCTAGCTACTCGGATGTGCGGAATGGTTGGCCCTTAGTTTATACCCGTTTTAAGTTTTTTTGAAAACCTTCTTTTTAATGGAATAGTGATTAGGCCGTGATTGATTCGGATGCAACCGGTGGATTGATTCCAATGAATATCGGTGAAAATATGCTTTCGGTTTAAAGATATGCAATGAGTTAATCAAAGCAAAAAAGAAAAGCAAAGAACACAGCAAGTTATAGTGGTTCAGAGACTCAAGCTCCTACATCCACTCTCCCTGATCACTTCAGAGAAATTCACTAACACTTCCTAAGGTTTTCTGACTACCTCTGTACTTTACTAACCTTTCTATCTTGAGCTTTCTGATTACCTCTGTAGTTTACTAACTCAAAACACACACAAGATTTATGTCTATCCAAGATAGATTACTCACTTCTCCTCTAGAGCTTTCTGACTACCTCCTTGTAGTTTACTAACTCTTTACAACTCCAATCTCACCAACAATCACACTCAAACTACCTTACAAAGGGTTTGGGGTTTCTTGGTTGGTTTCCAACTAGGATGAGATATCCTTTACAATTAAGAACAATTCAAAGGTTAGGATATCTCGACTAAGCTTTGGATATATCTTATCAAGCTAGGCTTAGTGGAATGAGCTCTCTTCGAAATAAAGCACTTGGGAAATTCTTGGTTTTTCGAGTGCTTCAACTTGCAATAATAAGTTTGAGCTCTTGAGTTGCTTACAAATTTCCCGTAACCTTCAATGTAGAGGGTCACAAGTATTTATAGGCATACACCAAGGTCACTCTTGAAAAACTATCCGTTGGAAGAGATAGCTCCATGAGTTTCCTATTATGGTGTGTGATGAACGACTATATTTAGGGTTTGAGACACCCTATCACGTTTTAGGTAAGCTGTTTTTCATGTAGATGGCCATCACTTTTTGTAGTCTGGAACTTAGTACTTCTGACATCTTTTTCAAATGACTGTCGTTGTCGATGTCGATAATGTCTGATCTTTGTCTTCTTTTTTTGACTTTTGTCTCGGTTAAAGGTAGACAACCTCACGGCTCTTTTTGGTTACATCTCTGAGTGACATAACCTTAACAACACTTTGTCTTAGTTCCTTTTGTCTGCATGAGAATGTCTTGGACAATATCTATTTTTCTAAGGAATCACGTTTTTCTCAGTATTGAATCCTTCAGATAGATATTTTCAGTGCCTCGGAACATTGAGTTTATCTTGAGCATTGATTACATTCTTGAGTCTTGATAATTATTGTGCCGCCGATATCCTTGATTTCGATCTTGATCTTACATCTTCTGGCGTCTTGGGTCTTGAGTCTTGAGTCTTGAGCCCGTGTCTTGAGTCTTGAGGGTCTTTGAGTCTTTGAGTCTTCGAGTCTTTGAGTCTTGATGACTTCGAGTCTTCACAGAGATATCTTGGCCCGATATCTTTGAGTCTTCATCTTTGAGTCTTGATTTCTTCTTGAGTCTTGATATCTCGATTTCTCTTGAGTCTTGATTCTCGATTTCATCTTGAAACTTCGGTTTCATCTTGAAACCGGTTTCTCGAAACTTACTAACCTATCCTCGATCTATATCTCACGACTATACATTTTGCGATAATAGCATCCCTAAACACTAAAACTGAATCCTGACTCAACTATCAAGATTATCTTGAACATGTCATACTCAGGGGTTTTGGGATCTAATCAAAATCTCTCTTTATTAAATTCATCTCCCAACAATTTCCCCCTTTTTGATGATGTCAAAACCTATCTTGTTTACAACATACTTAACCTTATACTCGTGTTTGGTTTATCCTATTACAAGATTGGTTTATCTCCAACAATTTCATAAACAGAGAATCTCCCAACAATTTCTCAAACAGAGAATCTCCAAACAGTTAATCTCAGAGACAACAAACAGGCATATCAAAATTAAAGACATGTAAATTAAGATAATGAGATATTATATTTTGAGCATAAATGATAAGGTTTCATTGATGTTTGGTAGAGCGATTACAAAGTTACAATGAATCTTATCTAACAAAATCAAAAAGACAAAAAGATAAAGAATTACAAGAGTCTTCTGAGTTGATCTTCAGTCTTCTTTTCTTTTCTGCTATGGCTCTTCAGTTCGATTTTCCACCTCATCAGCAGGCACCTCAAGGTTGAACATCCCATAATATCTTCTTTTCAGCGCATCTCTTTCTTTAATGATATCAGGATTGTTCCCTGTCAGGCCCAACTGATTGGCGTTGAAAGCAATTTCTTGAGAAATGGTCGCTTCATTTACCAAGCCATTTCCAAGTCTAGGAGGAGGGTAAGAGTATGGGCCAGGGGGCCATTATATCGCACCTTCCCTTCATCTGCAAGATTGATCCATCCTTGAAGGTATTTTGGATAGAAGGTCAGGAGATAGTCAATGAACGCCTCATTGGGATCTGAGCTTTCTCCCCTCAACTCTCTGAGCACATCATAGTAGAACCAAAAAGTTCTCTTGATTTCTTCCCACGCATCATTGAGCTAGATTGACATCCATTTGTCAACATCACGGCCATTTCGTCTTGTCTTTGTCCCTCTTCTCTTGCTTTCATGAACCTCTTGAAACCACTCCTTCTTTTACGCTCTTCTTCCATCTTCTTTCCGATCCTTTGGAACTCCGAGATGAGCGGCGATTTTCTTTTGTTTGCTCAATTTGGAGTGACTTCAGAGCACTTCTAGTGTTGAAGACCTTCTTCTGGGGCACTTCCTCGGACTCTTCAATATCTGAATCGACTTTCTACGAGGCGGCTTAGAAGTCTTAGTTCTTTTGCCCTTAGGCTCCTCGAACGCCACAACTTTTCTTTTAATTGGCATTTCAGCTCCAGCTTGGCTTGTTCCAACTCTTCTACCACTCAGTTTCTCTGCAGCAACTTCTTGCATTGATTCCTCTGAAACCTGAGTGTAGATTGGCTTCTCCACCTTCTTAAACTTCAGCTTCTCAGTGGCCTCTATCTCCTTCATGGCTTCGGCAACGATTTTCTTCTCAGATTCCTTGATCGTCTTGCCTTTTAGAGTTTGATCCAATAATTTCACGAGGGGAAAGACCGGTCTTCCCCCTTCTTAGATCCATACTCTGGTAGAAGCACGGAGAGTCTTTGGTCCATATGATATTGTTCTTTAATGACACTCGCACCTCCCACGCTTAACCCGATGCTCCTCCTCGAGCCTTCTAAGGTGGTTCTTCGCCACCGAGAATTCTTGACAGATGAGAAAATTGGCTAGAGAGAGCTTCCTTGAACATGTCTGTCATCTTGGCCATGAGCATTGAGCTCATCTCATCAACAGTGTTCTTCACTAGCATCTCATTCTTTTCTGCCAATTTAGCTTCTAGAGATTGATCACTCTCGATGCCTTTGCTTCACTCTTCATTAAGTTCATCTTTGACCCCTTCCATCTTTTTTCTTCTAACTTTCCTTCCATGGAGGTCACTTCTCGATCATAGAGTTACGAAGTTGCACGATTTAGAAGAAGAACTCAAGCTTTCAATCTTCTTAATCTGGTTGCCAATACCTCCTCGTCCCGAGCAACTTTGGTCAGATTGACTCAACCTTCTCCAAATTTTTCCATCACAGGGGTGAGATCAATCTCGTGAGCATATCGATTTTGTTGTGTCTCCCGAATTTGGGTTGTTCATCCCGAGTCTCGGTCCCGAACACGAGCTTGATCTGAACGGGGCTTCACCACCGAGCTTGGGTGTCCACTGAGCCTCGGTCTGCATTTCGGACATTCTGATTTAAAGATGGGTACTTGGTAATCCTGGCATAATTGTTAATAGTGCAAAAATTACACGAAGGCTAACTTCGATCCGAGGATGTTCGACAAATGACCTCTTCAAAGATCAATTTGGTCTTTCTAATTCTGAGATTAACCCTCATCATCCCCTTGTTGGTCCCCATCCTGAGATTTGTCTTTGGAGCTCGGGGCACCAACTTCTGCATCCTTCCTCTCGGCCACTTTTCTCTTAACCAACTCATCAAAGTCGGACATTTTCATTCTCGAAGCTTGGTTTTCTGAATCTCGAGAATTCAGGTGAGCAAAATTTGTTTCCTCGTTCCACCGGTCTTCGCCTCGAAAGAAGCTATGTTGAGCATTTCGGAAAGAGTCCGGTTGAGGATGAAGACCGTTGACCTCAATGAAGAAGATGTCTTGGAGGTCGGGGAATGAGCTAAGCTTCGAGTGGTACCGGTCAAGGATGAACCGTTCCCTTGCTTTGCCATTCGGTCTCTTGACTTCACCCTTCTTGAGCATCGGGCTCTCGGGTTGATGAGAAGTCTGTTGAAGGATCGATAAAAGATCTTTCGGGAGCTCATCAAAGTTCATCGGCTCCGAGGCTCAAAGAAATTCGAGGGTTGGGCGGTGACTCCTCAGTCTGAATTTGACTTGGTTCTGAGGTCTAAGCTGGCGCCTCCTCAGTGGGAATTTTAGTTTGCTCTGAGGTCTGAGTGGGCATTTCCTCAGCAAGAATCTGAGCATCTTCTGCGGTCTGAGCCGGCACTTCCTCAGAAGGAATCTGAACTTTCTTTGAGGTCTGAGGTCCTTGGAATATTTCTTGAGAGAACTTATCTGAACTTAGCGACGTCTCAAGAGCCTCAGAGAAGACTTGCTCCTCAGTTTGATCCTGTGCCTTTGAGATAGCCTGAGCCAATACATGTAAGGGCGATTTCTGAGCAGTTTGGCTCTCAGGTTGAATCTCCTCAGCCTCACTTTCCTCCTCATCATCAGTGAGAACCACCATTCTCTTGCGCTTTGGAGCCAGGGTCTTCTTCTTCAATTTTTCACCCTGCTCCTTCTTGGCCTCCAACAAAGCCTTCCCCCTGGCTTGTTGGGTTTCTTCAGTAGCAGCAGCAACTGGTGATTCCACTTTCTTCTCTTTCTTCCCTTTGATGGTCCTCTTTGCAGCAATGGGCTTGAACATTACTTAGGACTTAGGGAAAGGATTAGAGTTAGCAAAGATATCCTCCTCCTCTCAACACATTTCCAAAATAAAAGCTATTTTGGTGGCATGGAGGATCTTGCCTTTGATCGAAATTGAGTCGTCCTCCTTTTTTATGACCTTGGCTTGCTCACTCACCACCTTGATTAGATACTTCAGCCAGTTGAAATCCTTGGTGGGTGAGTCCTCAATCGCCGCCATCAATCGGAGTTTGGGAGTGCTAATCTTCTCAAAACTCCCCGATCGACTCATTATGCACTTACTCACAATATCCATCAAAACTCAGTATTTTGGCCTCAAATGCCGCTTATGTAAGGTCGCCTCAAATTTAACAGGATTCTCAGTAATCCTATCAAGATATTCTTGCTCTCGACCTAACATATACAAAGTGGGATCATCTCCCCTATCGCACAACTCAAAAACATCGTTTAAATTTTGATGGACTATGTACAGCTCCCGAACAAAATCTATATACATCGATGTATGCTCTAAATACGAAACAGAAATTTTGGACTCAATATTATCATCCTCATCTATTTCCATATTAGAGACAAACTCTATTACCTCTCACGAATATTCCGCCTCCGGTCGGTTTGAGGCGAGGTTTGTCAGTTTCGCCAATCTAATCAAATGAAGCGCCTCTTCTTCATGTTTGGCGTTGGAAGTACTCTCCAGAGATACAACGTACTCATACCAAGGTTTATTGGTTTCGGCCAATTTATAGTAAATGATATAAGTCATTTTGAAGAAATTGAAGGTTAGGGATTCGGAGTGATAAAGATTTTATGGGCAAAGGGAATTTTATTTGCAGAGGATTTTGGAGACGAGGGTTTAATAAAAGGGGCTTGAATTGTCTTCTCAAGGAATATATATACCGATTCGTGGGAATTCGTATCGGTTTGGTGAGAATCAATGGTTAAGATTAATCCACGATTAATCGGGTATGCGAAAGGAGTCTCACGAAAAGTAAGCCGTCATTTTAACCTCATTGGTGAATAAAAGCAACAAAGCATTTAATGACTGTTGACCTTCCTTGGAATTTCAAAGGTCCGCCCAAAAAACATTCTTCAGGTGTTTTGTATTTATTGCAAATGATTACTGAGTTTCACTTAAGCAATAAATGAGTTGCATGAGTCATTACCTCTTCAGACTAATTTTCTTATCAGTCTTACTGAGTATTGACCTTGATAAAATGTCAAGATGATAATCTTAATCTTGAAGCAGGTTCAAGATGATAATCGAAAATCTTGATCTTCAAGAAAACCCGAGTTTCTTCAAGACTTCGATTCAAGATTTTCAATTTTATCCTGAGTTTCTCAGTAGAATTTTGAGAAAACTTCATGCATCTGAAAACCTTCGATTTTTCAAATTTACTCTATACACCTGGATCCAACATCCCTAATTCAACTGATAGTTCCTGAAATCTTGATTCAGCCAAAGGTTTAGTCAAGATATCAGCTCTCTGCTTATCAGTATGAATTTTCTCCATCCTGATGTCCTTTTTCTCGACATGATCTCTGATGAAGTGATGTCTGATATCCACATGTTTGTATCTGGTGTGCAATACCAGATTTTGTGAAATAGCAATATCACTATTATTATCACAAAATATGGGTACTTCATTGGCTACAACTTTATAATCCCTTAATTGTTGTCTGAGCCAAAGAATCTAAGCACGCAATGACTTCGCAGACCATGTATTCAAACCCGGTGAAGTCTTTGGTTCTCTTCGAGGTCCGCTTTCTACAAAAAAACCAAGATATCGACTTACTTCCAAGAAATTGATAAGTTCTGTAGTGGACTTCCTGTCAATTCTACAACCTCCATAATCAGCATCTGAATAACCAGTTAACTCAAGGTTATCATCAGCTGGATACCACAATCCTCTATTCACTGTGCCCTTAAGATACTTCAGTATCTTTTTGGCGACCTCCATGTGTGACAAATTTTAGGATTAACTTGGTATCTTGCACATATCCCAACAAACAAATGTTATATCCGCCTACTTGTCTTTGTGAGATAGAGCAATGATCCAATGATTTCTCTATAATCGGTGTAACTTCTTGATTTGCCTTGTAATCGGGATCCATCTTGTAGTTAGTATTCATGGGAATTCTAATCGCATTGCAATTCTGTACACCATATTTGGCAATCGATCTACGGTGTACTTTGCTCGGGTTGATGAAGATTCCTTCCTTTGATTGTTTCACTTGAAGACCTAGAAAGAAATTCATCTCCCCATCATAGACATCTCAAACTTGCCTTTCATCGGTGTAGAAAACTTTTCACACAACCGATGATTTGGAGATCCAAAAATGATGTCATCAACATATATCCGAACTAGTAAGATATCTTCCCCATCTTCTATCACGAACAAAGTTCTATCAGCGATTCCTTTGACAAAACCGTGGTCAGTAAGAAACTGAGAAAGAGTATCATACCATGCTCTTGGTGCTTGCTTAAGACCATACAAGGCTTTTCTGAGCCTGCAAACTTGGTCATTCTGTCTGAAACCAAGTGGTTGTTCCACATAAACCTCTTCTTTAAGCACACCGATTCGGAAATGCACTCTTCACATCCATCCGATAGATATGTGAACTTCATGTGGGCAAAGATATGCAAGAAACAATCGATGGCTTCTAGTCTTGCAACAAGTGCAAAGGTTTCATCATAATCAAGCCTTCTTCTTTGGGAATAACCTTGCAACCAAATTTTTTTTTTATTTCTTACAATGTTGTTGTTCTCATCTCTTTTATTCTTAAATACCCACTTGGTTCCAATAACATTGTGCCTTTCAGGTCTATCTACTACACTACAGGAAATTCGAAAAATCGCGATGAAAAAATTCGTCACTGAAACATCATTTTTCGTCACAATTGATAATTTGTGAAGATTTTTTTTGTGGCATAGATCCTCATTTAATGTGTGTGGTATTATGTAAAATTTGACGCTATATTAATTCGTCATTAAAAGGACATTATTTGGTGACGAAAAAGGTCATCATCACTATATGTTTACATCTATTGTGACGCATAAATTGTCATATTAGGAATAAAAAATTCGTCACTTAATATGATTTTTCATCACTAAAAGTTTAATTTTACGTGACGATTTAATTAACTGTCACAAAAAAGTTACTTTAGTGACGTTAATTTTGTCACAGTTAGATTGGTTATTTCATCACATTTTGTATATTCGTCAAGAAAGAGTTGTTATTCGATGACGAAATATTGATCGTTGTTATATGTGTACATATATAATGACGATAAAATTTGTCACTAATTAGTACGATTTAGTGACAAAATTTTTATTGTCGCTAAATGATGTGGAAATTGTGACAAATTATTTTTGTCACTATAATATACTATTTAGTGACGAAAATAATAATCATCACTAAAAGTTCAGATTTGATGACAATATATTTTGTCATATTTCACATTTTTCGTCATGAAAGAATTATAGAAAAATGACGAAAAAAGTGACAAAATATTCGTCGTCGTTAAAAGATATGAAAATGGTGACAAAATATTTTTTGTCATAAATAAATATTATTCAGTGACGATGATGATAATTGTCACTTAAAGAGATTGATATAATAACAACATATATCGTCATGATTAGTTAACATACGATGACCAATTATTTCGTCATAAAAATAATACATATTGTGACGCATTTATTTCATCATAAAATATTTTAATTGCCAATTTTTTTGAATTTATATATATATTAAATCAATAATAATACTAAATATATTAATTTCAATTACTAAATAAAAAAAATTACAATAAAAACTAAATTAATTAAAGAAAAAAAAGTAATTTGCATTAACAAAAAAACTCCTTCAAGCAATTAGAAAGCAATCAACAATATTTGTTATCAATATTACATGAAACAATAAACTAAAAACCAGAGTCTTGTATATTTTTAAAACTAATTTACATGTATTATTCCTTTTTGCACTTCAAACGACGATGATGAAATTTTCTCCTCTGTAGATATCACCTATAAAAAATATTATATCAGATGGATTTTCTAATTTAATTAACAAATCATACATCTCACAAGATCATAATAAGCATCAATCTACTAACTCCTTTTGACTGTTTCTCAATCACATCACTTTCGAGAAACAAATCTACTTTCAGGACACCGAGAGTCGCAAAATAAAATTTTCCCATGTAACATTACAAAATCAAAGTTTAAAAAGGAGACTTTTAACATTGGAAGACGTAGTTTACTCATTTTCCCCTGTGCATAATAATATTTAAAAACCAGAATGCCTAGAATCAAATATAAAGTAACGAGAAGAAAATAAATCACATTTGCCATCATTATCATATAAAAACTCGAGAATGATAATTACATACAAGTCATACAATGTAACTGTCATTACCTTGGTACAAGTACGACTCGGTGATTGCTAACCACCCTTTACAAGCTTTAGAACGATGGGTTGATCATCATCGGGGTGATTTCCCTGAAACGAAAAGACATTTAGGATGAACTGGATGCAGTAAAAAATGGAAAAGGAGATGACGCATTGGAATAAGTCAAAGGCGTCTTCTAATGTGATGAATTTACATCCTTTATCTACGATGGAGAGAGAACCAACTTCAGATAAGTGATTTCAAAAAAGAGAATATCATGACTTATACAAATTGAAGTTTAGTTGTTCTACTACTAAGGGAGTATAGGGGTGTATCAATTTTTATTTATTTTCTCTTTTTGGGTGGGTGGGAGGGGTTAATTAGGTAAATGTAAATTATATTGATAAGAAAATATACAATTTTAACTGAGCTTAACAGAGAGAGAATACACATAAATGTCAGACCATTAACAAGATCAAGTCCATAAACACATATACCATAACAATGTGGATAAATCCAATAAGGAAGCCTATACAAAATCAAGAATGTACACAAAGGAGCTACAAATGCCACAAAAATACGACCAAACCAGAAAAGAATTTGCCAAGCAGAATAATAAAGGTGAGGTAATTGCCCCAAAGTCAAGATGTGAACATTTTATTCTTACATCTCTTTTTTGACATCTGTATTGCTATGGGGAAAAGATATTATAAAGCGAGATCATTTTAACATCATTTTATATACTGAGAAAGTAGATAGAATTTTGCATACTAAAAAAGTAGGCAGACTTTTATTATTTAATATGTGATCTTAATCTGGGAGTATGTCAATATAACATCTATTTTTCTAGAGCATTAAATTTGCAGAAAATATAATTTGAGGAAATGAAACATTCAAACATAACCAGACAGATATAATGATAGTTGAAATTCAACCACTAGAACAAATACATACATGAGAAACTGATGCTTGCTTGGGTAAGTGTCACTTTTTGTCTTCACCAAGATACACGTAGTATCCACAAGGGTTAAAACTTTAACGGAACCTGGAAAGTAAATAGAAAGAATTGTTGGGGAAAGTAACTGAAAACACTACATAGTCAAGGAAGAAAATAGCTTATCTGAAGATTACCTATTCATTCTTATATAATAGCACATTGATCACAAGTTAGACATTTGCATAATTATCAAAAGATTTCTTAATGAAAAGGATGTGTCACCCAATTTAAGATAGCATTAATAATATTGATTAAACTATTCTATTGGAAAATCCAGATGTAACGGTTTGTGTGTTACTTACCATTGTAGTGGCAGATGTATGCAGTGACAAGAACGAGAACAATGGTGAAAAGATTGAGTACCGACGCCAGATCGGTAACTTCTAGTAATAATCTAGGCATCAGAATAGTTCCATTTATCAACTTAAAGACTGTAGTCTCCACAATGATAACAAGGAACACAACAGCAAGTGCAACTGATAGAGCAGATGTGTATCTCAATGAATCTGCAAACATAAATAAAGAAGAAGGATTCATCTATAGTAAATAGGAGATGCCAACATACTTGCAAAATCTATAAATAGAAGATGTGCAACTAAAAATTACTATAATTTCAGCAATTTGTTCTGATATAGACGGTTACATGTGGGTCTATGTTGTGTATTAATGGGTAAATAATTCATTCTACATTACTTAGCATTTTTGAAAATAATAAGCATAAAAATTGATAAACAAAAGCAGCAAGTCTTTATGAATTTATTTCATCTCATTATCAATCATCATTACATCATATGTATTAATAGATGTACAGAACATTGTTCTAAATTCCAATTTCCAATCTATTGATAGGCTGAATAAGAAAGGACTCACCAATTTTCTTTAAGCTGGCCAGGTGGTGCAAATATGGCAAGTGTAACGTATATTAAAAAAGGGTATTATCCGTGATAATTATACTACAATAGGGTAATAGTCATGATACTGAAGAGTATGAATTACATTACAAAAGGATATTAGTCGTGATACTCAAGAGTGTAACTTATACTAAAAAAAGATATTAGTCGTGATAACTGAAGGGTATGACTTATATTACAAAAGTGTATTAGTCGTGATACTGAAGATTGTAATTTATACTACAAAAGTGTATTAGTCGTGATAACTGAATACAAAATGGTATTAGTCGTGATATTGAAGAGTGTAACTTATACTACAAATGATATTAGTCGTGGTAACTGAAAGGTTATTAAATAAAAAATGAAGCAGTATTACATGCAAAACATAACAGTATTACATGTAAAAATATAAAAGTATTACATCCAAAACATAATAAAAAATTTAAAATTCGAAGTGTATTAAATGCATAACTTAGCAGTATTTAAAATTTATAATCAACAATCATTAACATCTTTTACTTTGATTTCAAAATAAGAAAATGAAGTAGTATTACAATCAAAACATAACAGTATTACATACAAAAACATAACAATATTACAAGAAAAAACGTAATAATATTACAATCTAAACATAAAAAAGTAAGTAAGTTATGCAGGTTATCTAATCAAAATGAAATAATATTACATGCAAAATAAGACAGTATCTATATTCTATATATATATATATATAATAGCAGAAACCGGGCCAAAACCATTAAATTTTTCCGCAAAAAATTATTGCTAAATTGAGAAATGGATCTTTGAAAAAAATATTAACAAATAACAATGAATTGAGAAAAAATCTTTAAGAAAAAATAGAAAAAAATATTGGTAGATAAAAATGGAAAAAAATTTAGAATAAATATTAACAAATAATAATGGGAAAAAATCTTTGGTATTTAGATTGATTATGATTTTTATGATTTATACCCCATAATAAATCTCTTTAAAATTGGTTTATAAAAAAAATAAAAAATATAATAATCTATATTTTCTCGCCTATTTGGAACTCTCCATATCTACTGTATCTGCACAATTTGATTCTATATATATATCGCAATGATAAAAAATATTTTAATATTGTAATTTATTCCAAATAAAATTATGATCAAATCTATATATTTCAAAATAAAATCAAGATCAAATTTATTGATTTTTTTTTTTAAATTACATTAAATTTATGCCGACTTTATTATCGTTTTGATATGGAGCATCAAATTTACTCATTTAATTAATATTAATATAAGATTATCAAATCAAAGATTTTAGAAAAAAATTAATGGCATATCTCGCAACATCCATAAAAAAGGCAACAAATCTCACGCCACTCATCTTCTTCAACCGATTTTTAATTTTAACATTCTACTACTTATATACCTGTCAAAAAAAAAAACATTCTACTACTTATATAGAAGCTTTGTCGATTATTCATCTTCATTAACTTTTTATGGTCTCTTTAAAAAACAATTATGATCTCTTCCAAAAAAAAAAAAAAAAATTATGATCCCTTTTAAAAGAAAAATTAAAAATTATGATCTAGTAATAATGGTTGAAGTGCATGTTCTGTTGGTTTCCAACAAAATGAAACCTGGAAATTGCTATTGTTACGTTCAATTTATATAAACACATAATTTTTTGATTGATTAGCTTAATTTAATATTTATTATTTTTCATGTTTATACTTTTTTTAAAATTTAGAATTTATTAGCTTAATTTAACATTTATTGTTTTTCATGTTTGTTTGTTTTTTATCAAAATTTTTTAGCTTAATTTAATATTTATTGTTTTTCATGTTTGCTTTATTTGTTCGATAATTTTTTAAATAAAGTGGAACGATGGATACTCTTTTTTATCAGAATTTCTTAATTTAGTTTAAAAATAAAATTAGCACAAAAAAATCTTAAATATAAAACTAAATTTTTATTTGAACTTTCAACAACAAATATTTTCTTTTTTATATGAACTTTAAGTTTTCTAGAGATGTAGAATACTTTCTCTAAAAATGAAATATCATCAATAAAACAAAAAGAATCATCTCTTTAGAATGAATAAACACTTTAATACGAATACTTATAAAGATTTAATATAAACTAATTGTGTAATTATAACCGTGCATCGCACGGGTTCAAATACTAGTTAAAATAAAAAAACACAATTTTGAAATATATTATACGTACAATTTGTAAATAGAAGTACTAATAAAAATATTTTCTTATATAATTGAATCAGATAACTAGAGATAACTCTATTTTTCATTCATCAATTAATTGCGAATTTGTAATTTATAGATAACTAAATGTACATAACTAATTTAAACGAATAAACACATTTATTATATATAAAACCTCAATTTTGAGCATCAAGTTATTTTAGTATAGTGGTAAAATCATCTTTGTCTATATAGTGACCCAGGTTCGACTTCTATGCACATCAAACTCGTGTAGCGCTAATATTTTTTTATAAATAAATTTGCTTATATTTTTAATTGAAACGAATAAACTATATTTATTGATAAAATTTAATTCTCAAATATCAAGGTTAAGTGGCCTAGTGGTACAAGTTGTCTTTCTCTACTTGGGGGACAAAGGATCGATCTTTGTTGGCGGCGAATAATTATGTTCCTACTTTTTCAATAAAGGATAATTAATGAATTCTGTTATATATTTTTAATTGAAACCAATAAACTATATATAATATATATAAAATTTAATATTTAAACGTCAAGCAATTTAATATTTAAACGTCAAGGTGAAGTGGCTGGCATTTTTTTAATAAAGATTTTCTTATTTTTTTTCTATAAAGGAGTTTCTATATATTTTCAAAAAAATTCACATAATACTTTGTCAATAAAAATTGTATAGTTGAGTTGGTGAGAATTTATTAAATTATGTTGTAGAAGTCTTAGGTTTGAACATTAATTACAACATTTTATTTTGAATTATTGTAAAGTTTTATTTAATTTTGTCACCATATGTGCACGATAATGACGAATATAAAATTATATATAATACTAAATGATTACCGTCCACAATTTTTATATAAGGAAAATTGATGCTTAAAATATAATAATATTCAATGTAAATATAAGCATTGAATGTGTATAGTAATTTAATTCTATATTGGATATTGGAAGTCTTGGGTTCAAAACTTTATTGTTGCATTTTATATTTGAGTTATTGTGACTTTTTATTTAATTTTGTCACCATATGTGCACAATAGTGACGAATATGGAATTTTGTCACTAAATAATTACCGTTCACAATTTATTCTTATGATAAAATTCAAATTCATCGTGTTTGTGTAACAACTGATGACAAAATTCATTTGTCGCGAAAAACTCGATTTAGAATTTATGGCTTCCTTTTGTTGAAAGTGACAAATGATTATTAATCGTCACTATATATAAATATTGAATGACGAAATAATATGTCACTAATTACTATGAACAATTAATGACGAAACATAAAACCGTCATGAAAATTTTATATTATATGACCAATATTGATCGTCACTAATTACACTGAAGACCGTCACCGAATAATATTGTGAAGAAATAAGTGTGTCACTTAAAAATGATTATTAATCGTCACTATATATAAATATTGGTGACGAAAGAATATGTCACTAATTACTATGAACAATTAACGACGAAACATAAAGTTGTCATGAAAATTTTATATTATATGACGACTATGATCGTCACTAATTACAATGAAGATTGTCACTGAATAATATTGTTACGAAATAAGTTCGTCATTGAAAAATAATTATTAATCGTCACTATATATTAATATTGGTGACGAAAGAATATGTCACCAATTACTATGAACAATTAACGACGAAACATAAAATTGTCATGAAAATTTTATATTATATGACGACTTTTATCGTCACAAATTACAATGACGATCGTCACAAATTACAATGACGATCGTCACCAAATAAAATTGTGACGAATTAAGTGCGTCACCAATTCTTTTGAATAATTAATGACAAAACATATAGTGGTCATGACGTTGAATATCGTCACTAAATATTATGAATATCGTCACCAAAGTTTATTGTGACGAATTTCTTGTTATTGTCATGAATTCTTTGAATTAGTGACGAAAAAAATCATCAGTGGTGACAAAAAAAAAATTTGTCACAAATTCTCACTTTTTAGTGACGAAAATTAAATTTGTCACCTTTAGGTAACATATTGTGACAAATTTTGTGTCGTCACATAAAATTTCGTCATTGAATGTATGATTTCCTGTAGTGCTAGCTCCCATACCTCATTCCTTGAGAATTGATTCAGCTTTTCTTGCATAGCAGTAATCCAAAAAGAATCTTGTAGAGCTTCTTCAATCTCAGTAGGCTCTTTCTCTGATAGGAAGCAGCAGAATAGTGCACTCTCACCATGGAACCTTCTTGTTTTAACACCTTCAGTTAGATTACCCACAATCTGACTTGTAGGATGACTATCTAACCAACTTCTTCTAGATGTTCCCCCTTCAATAGTATCCTCAACATTTGAAATGTTAGGTTCGATTAGTTCAATAAACTCGGGGAACACGAGAAAAGGAGAAAGGGAATCATCTTCCTCGTGGAAATTCTATTGAGAACATTGTCGGTGACATTTTGTTCCTTTGGTTGATAGATTCAGAATTTGCCTCATTTGTGACCACATCTTCATTGGCATCACATACCCGAAGTCCGGGCGGGTGTCTGTTCGGATTGGTCACCTTTGGTGTGTTGGCTTTCCGAGTCTCACCATCCCGAGTTCCATCCCGAACTTCTTTATGCGAGTCCGAGTCACTCCATTCATAGAAGGTGGACCGACTTCTTCTTTTCGAGTTCGATGGATGATTTGTCATTCTTTTTCGGGCTTAATCTGGTGATTCTCTTGGTCATTTCTTACGCATCATGTTCTGTTTCTTCCGAACACAAGTAGATTCATCAAAAACAACATGAGGTGTTTCCTCCACAATAAGAGTCCTACATTTGTAAACTCGAAAGTTTTTCTCGACTTGAGAATATCCTAAGAATATTCCTTCATCGCCTTTGCTATCAAATGTTTTCAACCGATCTTTACCATTATTGTGTATGAAACACTTGCAACCAAAACACGAAAAGAAAGAAACAAGAGGCTTCCTTTCATTCCAAAGCTCGTGATGGTGTTTTGCCTTGACTCTTGGTCAAGATGGATCTGTTATGTGAATAGCATGCAAAGGTTGTTGTTGACAAATTTCAAAATCTTTTAGGAATCTAATTTATCATGGTCCTTGCGACTTTCTTTTTAAAGTCATGTTTCTTCTTTCAAGAAACACCATTTTGTTGAGGGTCCTTGCGGTGATGTTTCATGAGTAATTCCATTTCTTTGCACAATAATTAGATATAATATGGTTTATAAATTGGTTTGTCGATCGGATCGATTTTGACCACACTCGATTCTTCTCAATATCGAGCCTTTTTCATAACTTTTCAGTGACTTTATCTCGAGTCTCCTTCTTCATCGAAAGTAAGAATATGACCTAAGTATATCTTGAGTAGTCATCAACTCTGCGAGTGTATATTTCACGCCATTAGTGCTTATTGGTGTTATTCTTTGGACAAAAAGATCCATATGCAACAACTGAAGTATTCTCTCAGTAGAAACATCTACTTTGCTTTTAAATGATGCTTTAACTTGTTTTCCTTTTTGGCACGCATCACAAACATGTTCCTTACTGAACACTTCATTTGGCAACCCTCTCACAAGAGCTAATCTTGCAAGTTTATTCAGGGTTTTGAAATTCAGGTGATTCATTCTTTTATGCCATAACCAATTGGTATCTGTGGAACTTTTTGCAACCAAACATGTATCTTTAGGAGTTGAACTCCAATCAGCAAGATACACATTTCCTTTTCTTGTACCAGTCAGTAATATTTTCTGTGAAATATCATCTTTCACATAACATAAGTTCTTAGAGAACTCAACATTAAAACCCTTATCACAGAATTGGCTTATTGAAAGCAAATTATGCTTCAATCCAGATACATATGAAACACCATGGATATGAACTGAATCGATTTCCAAAGTTCCATATCCTTCAGTCTATCCCTTGGAGTTATCTCCAAATGTGATATGAGGGCCTCTTTGTTCAACATAGTCACTGAGTATCTTCTTGAATCCTATCATATGTCTTGAGCATCCTTTGTCAAGATACCATACAAATAGAGGGCCATTTCATCTCCACTCATCGAGTCTTATGTGATCTTCAATCATTTTCGTGCCCTTTTTTTCCTCCGAAAAACAAATCAATTCTTAGGTACCCAATTTGTGTAGGGTCCTACAAGGTTAGTTGTACCTTTCGGAATCCAAATCGCTCGACAACTCTAATCACTTTAGAGTGGGCGATCATCTTCCATAAACATCTACATACACATTTACTACTCGGGTGCCTTAGCGATTGTGTCCGTGTATGAGTGCTAGCCTTGGCATGAACATGAGCCTTAGAATTTTTTTTGTACAGGCCTTTTGTTCATTTGCTTTGGAAAACAGTGCCGTCCGTCGAATCTTTTGTCGACTCGGGTTGTGTAACCTTTACCCTTAGGCAAGTGGGGTTCGGGTTGCTGTCTTTGAAATTTGGGTCTTTTCAATTATATTGAGGACTTGGTCTCTTCGGTTGAGAATGTCTCTTGAAAGTGTTTTCTCTTCAAGATTCCTCCGATGGTTCAAGTCTGAGATCCTTTCGTGTTTGCATTCTTAACCGAGGCTTCAAGTACTTACTCGAATTTTTCCTCATCGAGTGCTCGGGTTTTCTAGCCTTCACCGAGGTTTGGGCTTTCTTACCCGATCATTCAGGTTTCTTTGGAACCATATGTCATTTTCCTTGTCTAACACCTTGGGCATTTCTTGATTTGAAGTGTAGGTGACATTGGTTTAACAAAGATTGTCTTCTTGCTACTTGATGCAAAGATTCGGATGACCTTGAGGGTCCCCCCTGGAATGTATCCCAATCCAGATTTTTTATAGTGGCGGTCTCGATAACTCACGAATTTCATCTATTACTTTAGATGCAGATTCAATAGAGTTAGCTTCTTTACAAGACTATCCTCCTGATTTTGTAGAGTCTCATGCTTCTCAGAGAGGTCATTAAACTTGGTTCTGATTAGCTGAATCTCTTCAGTGGATTTCTCTAGCATTTCATTCAGGGTCACTATCAACTTCTCTTTCTCTGAGAGTTGTACTTTCAGAACATCCAGTTCATCAGTAGCTCCCATTAATTGAGAAGTGATTTCAGTATTTTCCACTTAAGATTTTCAGCTTTCAGTTCCTTATTCTACTC
Organism: Stenogyne calaminthoides; assembly: GCA_037126765.1. Lineage (NCBI taxonomy): Eukaryota > Viridiplantae > Streptophyta > Magnoliopsida > Lamiales > Lamiaceae > Stenogyne > Stenogyne calaminthoides. The sequence goes on from JBBCBC010000032.1 coordinate 23,141,918, forward strand.
CTGAGTTTCATTTAGCAGTTCTTGTAAAACAGCATAGTCCTTCATCAGACTCTCAAAAGAATCCATCAGGTCAAATTGACTGTTTACAGTTGAACTTGACAACTCTTGTGCTAGTGTAGGAGCAACAACAGAGAAATAATAGTTTACCTCATCAACAACCATTAGACAGAGGTAATCACTTTCACTGTCTGAGAATATTTCATCTGAAGAGCTAGATCCTTCCTCAGAATGTTCTTCTTCTGCAACCATGGCCTTTTTGCTAGAGAAGAACTTTCTCTTTTTAGCTTGTCTTTCTCTTCTCTCCTTAGCTTTTCGGTCGGGACAATCATTTGGAAGTGACCTTTCTTTTTGGCAATTGTAGCATATGTTGGCATCATCATCCTGATCACTTTCTTCTTTGGACTTGGAGTCCTTCCTTTTGGATGAAGATCCTTCAGCTTTCAGGTCCTTCTTCTTCTCAGTTGATTTGTCCTCAGCTTTCTTCTGGTACCTGTGATTCCTGTAATAGTTTTTGTATTTTCCATATCGACTATTAAGTCTTTCAAACCTCCTTGCCATTAGTGCTAGCTTATCCTCAAGCTCATCCTGATTCTTAGCAAGGGAGTTCTCAGACTCTCTAGTTTTACAGGTTTTATCCTTGGCTTTGAAAGCCACATTTTTACTAGATGATGAATCATCTTTGCTGTTAGCTTTTTTAGATTTCTTATCAATTACAAACTCATAGGCCTTTAGCTCAGAGAAGACTTGTTGATATGACATTGAATCAATGTTTTTGGTGTTTTCAATCACCACAGCATGAATATCCCATTTCTTAGAAAGACCTCTAAGAATTTTCAATGCCACTTCTCTCTGTGGATATCTCTTTCCAAGTGCATTCAGATCATTCATAATGCTAGTGAATCTGACTTCCAATTTGTCTATAGATTCACCATCTTCCATTTCAAAACTATCAAACTTTCCAATTGCAACTGAAAGTTTGTTTTCCTTGATATGATCTGTGCCTTGGCACATTACAGCTAGTGTATCCCAAATTTCTTTTGCAGTATTACAGTGAGAAATCATTCCCATCACACCATCATCAATTGTACTGTATAGTGTGTCTTTAGCAATATAGTCTAGATTGACTAACTTCCTCTCCTTAGGAGTCAGTTGGTCATCAGACTTAGGAAATTCTATTCGGGGATCATTTCTCTCATTTTCTGTTCCTTTGGGATTCACCACAGTAAATTGGAATGACCCTTCAGAGACCACTCTCCACATACGTTCATGTTTGGAATACAGGTGAGCCTGCATTCTCAGTCTCCATAAATCATAGTTCTCTACTGAGAACATGGGAAGTTTCTTAGAAGACATATAATCTGAGTCTTTTAAGAATTTAGCAAAATAAGATCTGTTCAGATAGACCACAAGTATTTTAGCAAATAAGACTTTGGTCAACAAAGCAGGTGGTCAAGTTGAACCACTGCTCTGATACCACTTGTTGGTCCCGGTGTAAACGAGTCTTACACGTGTATGGGGGGGAATACACGTGTTCAGTGTTTTTAAAACTTTTCTTTTACTGAGGTCAGCTTGGGTCAGGTTGTCCTGATGATTTGGTCCTGAGAAGCACAAATCGCTCTGAGTCAAAGTCTACCTGAGACAGTGATCCTGAGCTACTTTCAGATACCTCAGATAATTCCAACTGATCCTGAGTTTTCAGAGATCCTGAGCTGCTTGGATCGGATAACTAACTTACTGAACCCTCAGAAGAGTAAGTTCAGTTTGGTAACTATCTGTTCTAGCTACTCAGATGTGCGGAATGGTTGGCCCTTAGTTTATACCCGTTTTAAGCTTTTGCTGAAAATCTTCCCTTTTTAATGGAACAGTGATTAGGCTGTGATTCAGTTCAGATGCAACTTCAGTGGATTGATTCCAACTGAATATCAGTGAAAATATGCTTTCAGTTTAAAGATATGCAACAGTTAATCAAAGCAAAAACATAAAGCAAAGAACACAACAAGTTATAGTGGTTCAGAGACTCAAGCTCCTACGTCCACTCTCCCTGATCACTTCAGAGAAATTCACTAACACTTCCTAAGGTTTCTGACTACCTCTGTAGTTTACTAACCTTTCTATCTTGAGCTTTCTGACTACCTCTGTAGTTTACTAACTCAAAACACACACAAGCTTTCTGTCTATCCAAGATAGATTACTCACTTCTCCTCTAGAGCTTTCTGACTACCTCCTTGTAGTTTACTAACTCTTTACAACTCCAATCTCACCAACAATCACACTCAAACTACCTTACAAAGGGTTTGGGGTTTCTTGGTTGGTTTCCAACTAGGATGAGATATCCTTTACAATTAAGAACAATGCAAAGGTTAGGATATCTGGACTAAGCTTTGGATATATCTTATCAAGCTAGGCTTAGTGGAATGAGCTCTCTTCGAAATAAAGCACTTGGGAAATTCTTGGTTTTTCGAGTGCTTCAACTTGCAATAATAAGTTTGAGCTCTTGAGTTGCTTACAAATTTCCCGTAACCTTCAATGTAGAGGGTCACAAGTATTTATAGGCATACACCAAGGTCACTCTTGAAAAACTATCCGTTGGAAGAGATAGCTCCATGAGTTTCCTCTTATGGTGTGTGATGAACGGCTATATTTAGGGTTTGAGACTCCCTAGCACATTTTAGGTAAACTGCTTTTCATGTAGCTGGTCATCACTTTTTGCAGTCTGGAACTTAGTACTTCTGACATCTTTTCAGGTGACTGTCATTTGTCGGTGTCGATAATGTACGATCTTTGTCTTCTTCTTTTTGACTTTTGTCTCCGATTAAAGGTAGACAACCTCGGCTCTTTTTTGGTTACATCTCCGAGTGACATAACCTTAACAACACTTTGTCTTAGTTCCTTTTTATGCATGATAATGTCTTGGACAATATCTATTTTTCTAAGGAATCGCGTTTTTTCGATATTCAATCCTTGGATAGATATTTTCGGTGCCTCGGAACATTCGGGTTTATCTTGAGCATTGATACATTCTTGAGTCTTGATAATTATTGTGCCTTGATATCCTCGGTCTTGATCTTGATCTTACGTGTTGAGGGTCTTCGAGTCTTGAGCCTTGGTGTCTTACGAGTCTTGAGGGTCTCCGAGTCTTGAGTCTTACGAGTCTTTCGGTGACTTCGAGTCTTGATGACCGAGTCTTCACGAGATATCTTGGTGATATCTTGAGTCTTCATCTTTGAGTCTTGATTTCTTCTTTGAGTCTTGATATCTCGGTTTCTCCGAGTCTTGATTCTCGATTTCATCTTTGAAACTTCAAAAACTTGATTTCTTGAAACTTCTTGAGTCTTCAGAACCTATCCTGATCTATATCTGCTGACTATACATTTTGCAGATAGCATCCTGAACACTCTAAAACTGAATCCTGACTCAATTATCAAGATTATCCTGAACATGTCATACTCAGGGGTTTTAGGATCTAATCAAAATCTCTCTTTATTAAATTCATCTCCCAACATTTACTTATACTGTTGCTCAAGGAATTATAGAGCACGATGATATCGAACCATGCTCAATTATATAATGTTAACAAAAAGCATATTGACCTAAAATGAAATAAGTAATCCAGGAAGAACTTGATTATGTAACAAAGACACAGGTATTTGGTCCGGTAGTGCTAGCCTGACCAAGTGTAAAGCCTATAGGATATAAACGAGTCTTTATCAGAAAGCGTAATGAGAAATATAAAGTCCTGATAACTTTTTCACTACGCCCTGGGTTGACATAATTGACGTTATAACATTTCACTACTTAGTTAGCCTAAAAGTTTCCAAAGGACTGGAAATGCAGCATATAAAAGTGGTTACTGCATATCTCTATGGGGATCTTAATTTAGAGATACATATGGAAGTGTCTGATGGTCTTTCCATTACCCAAGTCAGGTGACTCTAAACAACGGAGTGTGTTTGTAGTAAATTTGAAATATTCACTTTAGATTGAAACAATCTGGACGTATATGGTATACCCACTTAAGTGACTACTTGATTGGAAAATATTATAGAATGACGAAAAATGTCCCTGCGTTTTATAAAGAAACAAGTTTCGGATTTATAGTTTATGTTGATGAATGAACATAATAGGTACTTTTAATGAACTAAGAGAAACCACAAATAATATATACACTTAACAAAATAAGAGAATCATGAGCTACTTGCAATCCGAAATTGAGAGAAAGAATATTGGGAAAACTATGTTTGTCTAGGCTTTGTACTAGAACTTGAGCTTGTGGAATACTTATCCACCAATCTGCATATGTCCAAAATATGTTCAGGCGATTTAACATGGACAAGATGCATTTGGTTAGCACTCCCATTATCGATCGAAGTATGGATTTAAAGAAAGATCCATTTCGTCCAAAGAAAAATGACGAAGAGCTATTGTTATCTGAAATTCCCTATATAAGCTCAGTATGTGCATTATTGTACTTAGCTCAATACACTCGATTGATTATTACCTTCTCAATGAACTTGTTAGCTAGATTTAATTCAGGACCAAACGCAGTATCATCGGGATGGTGTCATTGATACGCTCTGATACCTAAAAAGAAACCTTTGGATGGACTTGTTATGTCATTACTGAAAATGTTAAAGGGACCACTGATGAAATTGTGACCCCTAAAGAAATCTTGAAAGGGGCAACATATGAAATTGTAACCCTTAAGGAAATGTTGAAGGTACCCCCTACACCTATAGACTAAATAATGTGTTAGTTGATTTTGTTTATGTTGATTATCTTTCTAATCCACGTAAAGGTCATTTACAAAATGGTTTGTATATTAACCATGGGAAACGACAAGTTTTACTTACGTACATGTAACTCAAGTAAGATCTAAAGTAATTGTGTTTGATTTTTTTACATAATTATTGCCGAGAACAATTCTTGAGAGGTGTACACTTCATGGGGAGTCTCGGCATAGGTGCGTTGTAACTATTTTCCTTTTAACTAAGATTTATTTTCCTACTTAGTTTTTGTTATTTGGCAAGGGCATTAGCGAGATAACATTTATGCACCATCTACCCTTTTGATTTGACACAAGGGGGAGTGTTGAAGGAAAAACACATTATGTGTCTTTATCAAGCGTAACCGATTGAGAGATAAATTATAACATTCATCAATTGTAGTAAATAGAGGAATTAATTAGGCATTTATTATATTCCTTATACACCCTATATAAAGGGACTATTATATAGAATAATTGGATGATGATATAGTAAAATTTCCTGGCTTAATACGCCCCCAGACGTAATCGTTATCGACGAACTGGGTAACAAACAATCTATCTCTATTATCTCTATTATCCTACGACATATATCATATAATTCCAATTCTTCATCAAATCAACTGTACTCACATCACGATCACGTCACATACGATTTAAATGACCTTCAACAATAATGAAGAAGATATGAATTAATTGCATGGATGAATTAACTTTATTATGAAGCATTAATTGCCATCAACTTTACTCATATTTTCTGGGGCCCAAAAGTTGGCAGTTCTGGAAGGTCAAGTAAACGATAAATTGAACATTCAAATTTCAGATATATATCTTGATCTAGTTATATATATATATATATATAAATTTGAAATTTTTTGAAGGCCAACCAAAATTGACCAGTTCCATGCATGGATATTAAGTTTAAAAATAATTTCATCCGCAAGACCAATAATCTAAGATAATCAATTTTAAGAATAAAACATTGGATTAAATTAATCTGTCGATACTCATGATAAAACATGCAATTCTTGAATTAAACCAATTATACTGAAGCTGAACTAAAAAGATGTTAATGAATGTTATAGTATCAGTGTCTCCCTATTGTATTTCTGTGAGGGCATTCCTTATGCTCCCTTTGAATTAATGAATTTGCCTTTTGTCGAGGGAAATTAAGTAAATAGATTATTTTCGACCCTCTCTACAATCTCGAGCTTTTAAATGAGACGGAATTATCTTATGATGTCAGAGTCCAGGTTGTGGGTTCGATTCCCATGGAAGCACTCCATCCATTTAAATTGTCCACTCTGTTGGGCCTCCTCTTCATAGAGACGGAATTCTCTCACCTTTTTTTCAAAAAATATTATAGTATCAATGTCCCAGGTTGTGTGACTTTCATGAATAAAAGTTATAAGATTAGATCCTCTCTACAGACCAAATGGTCGGTGTTATGAAATATTTAAGATATTTAATTAACTCTATTTTGTAATTAATTCAGATTAAGGTATACTGTAAGAATTTAGAAAACCAACTTGGCCACTCGTATATGTGATGTGAACATATATTTTATTAGCAAACTGGTATTCTTAGAATTTGAATTGATTTTCTTGAAATTGAAGATTTTTTATTTGGAAATTAAATGGGAGAATTGTCATGGGAATTAACGTGTAGACGGGGGAACTTACAAAAATATATATAAATAATATATATGTATATATGTTGGGAGATGAATTTAATAAATATATGATTTTGATTAGATTCCAAAACCCTGAGTATGACATGTTCAGAATAATCTTGATAGTTGAGTCAGGATTCAGTTTTAGAGTATTCAGGATGATATCTGCAAAATGTATAGTCAGCAGATATAGATCAGGTTAAGATCTGAAGATTCTGAAGACTCGGTATGTTTCTGAAGAAACTGAAGTTTCAGTATGAAACCGAAGTTTCAAGAAGAAGAAACCGAGAATCAAGACTCGGAGAAATCGAGAATCAAGACGGAGAAACCGAAAGTAATCAAGACTTCAAAGATGAAGACTCAAAGATATCGGTCAAGATACATGTGAAGACTCTGAAGACTCAAAGAAGACTCAAGACACGAAGACGGAAGATCAAGACCAAGTCTCGAAGATCAAGAATATGAAGGCACGCGAATTATCAAGACTTCAAGAATGTACTGAATGCTCAGTATAATCCTGAATGTTCCGAGGCACTGAGAATATCTATCTGAAGGATGCAATACTGAGAATGTCGCGATTCCTTAGAGAAATAGATATTGCCCAAGACATTCAAATGCAGACAAAAGGAACTAAGTCAGAGTGTTGTTAAGGTTGTATCAACTCAGAGATTATAACCAAAAGAACCGTTGAAGGTGTCTACCTTTAACTGAAGACAAAAGTCAAAAAGAGGAGACAAAGATTGCACCATACCGACACCGATAACGGATGTGTCATTTGAAAAAGATGTCGGAAGTACAAAAGTTTCCATCGCAAAAAAGTGAAGATCGGCTACATGAAAGGCTAATGCCTAAAACGTGTTAGGGAGTTTCAAACCCTAAATATAGCCGTTCCTCACACACCATAAGAGGAAACTCACGAAGCTATCTCCTCCAACGGATAGTTTTTCAAGAGTGACCTTGGTGTATGCATATAAATACTTGTGACCCTCTACATTGTAAGGTTACGGGAAATTTGTAAGCAACTCAAGAGCTCAAACTTATTATCGCAAAGTTGAAGCACTCGAAAACCCAAGAATTTCCCAAGTGCTTTATATTGAAGAGAGCTCATTAAACTAAGCCTAGCTTGATAAGATATATCCAAAGCTTAGTCGAGATATCCTAGCCTTTGCATTGAATCACAGTCTAATCACTATTCCATTCAAAGGAAGGTTTTCAGCAAAGCTTAAAACGAGTATAAACTAAAGGGTCAACCATTCAAGACATCCGAAAGCAAAATTTAGAACAGATAGTTACCAAACCGAACTTACTCTTTCCGAGGGTTCAAGAAGTTAGTTATATCGATCCAAGCAACTCGGGATCTCTCAAAACTTCGGGACTCGGTTGGGATTATCGAGGTTTAAAGCGACTTCAGATCACCGTCTCAATAGACTTTGACTTCGAGTGATTGTGCTTTCAGGACCAAATGTTCGAGACAACCCCGACCAAGCCGACCTCGAAGAAAAGAAAAGTTTTAAAACTCTTGAACACGTGTATTCCCCCCATACGTGTAAGACTCGTTTTACCTTTGGGACCAACAAGTGGTATCAGAGCAGTGGTTCAACTTGACCACCTGCTTTGTTGACCAAAGTTTTATTTGCTAAAAATACTTGTGGTCTATCTGAACTGATCTTATTTGCTGAATTCTTAAAAGACTCAGATAAAAATGTCTTCTAAGAAACTTCCCATGTTCTCAGTGGAGAACTATGATTTGTGGAGATTGAGAATGCAGGCTCACCTGTATTCTAAACATGAACGAATGTGGAGAATGGTCTCTGAAGGGCCATTCCAATTTACTGTGGTGAATCCCAGAGGAACAAAAATGAGAGAAACGATCCTAGAAGCGAAATTTCCTAAGTCGATGACCAACCCGACTCTCGAGGAGAGAAAGTTAGTCAATCTAGACTATATAGCTAAAGACACACTATACAGTACTATTGATGATGTTGTGATGGGAATGATCTCTCACTGTAATACTGCAAAAGAAATTTGTGATACACTAGCTGTAATGTGCCAAGGCACATATCATATCAAGGAAAACAAACTTTCAGTTGCAATAGGAAAGTTTGATAGTTTTGATATGGAAGAAGGTGAATCAATTGACAAATTGGAAGTCAGATTCACTAGTATTATGAATGATCTAAATGCACTTGGTAAGAAATATCCACAGAGAGAAGTAGCATTGAAAATTCTTAGAGGTCTTTCTAAGAAATGGGATATACATGCAGTGGTGATTGAAAACACCAAAAACATTAATTCAATGCCATATCAACAAGTCTTCTCTGAGCTGAAGGCCTATGGGTTTGTAATTGATAATAAATCCAAAAAGGCTGACAGCAAAGATGATTCATCATCTAGTAAGAATGTAGCTTTTAAAGCCAAAGATAAAAACCAGAAACTAGAGAGTTCGAGAACTCCTTGCTAAAAATCGGGATGAGCTTGAGGATAAGCTAAAGACCGATGGCAAGGAGGTTTGAAAGACTTAATAGTTGATATGGAAAATACAAAAGCTATTACAGGGAATCACGGTATCCGAAGAAACCCGAGGACGGATCAACCGAGAAGAAGAAGGACACGAAGTCGAGGGATCTTCATCCAAAAGGAAGGACTCCAAGTCCAAAGAAGAAAGTGATCGGGATGATGATGCCAACAGATGCTACAATTGCCAAAAGAAAGGTCACTTCCAAAGATGATTGTCCAGATCGAAGTCTTAAGGGAGAGAAGAGAAAGACAAGCTAAAAAGAGACAAGAAGTTCTCTAGCAAAAAGGTTATGGTTGCGAGAAGAAGAACATTCGAGGAGGATCTAGCTCTTCGGATGAAATATTCTCGAACAAAGTGAAAGTGATGACATTTGTCGATGGCCATTGAGGAGGTAAACTCTTCTTTCTCTGTTGTTGCTCCTACACTAGCACAAGAGTTGTCAAGTTCAAGCGTAAACAAATCAATTTGACCGATGGATTCTTTTTTGAGAATCTAATGAAGGACTATCTTTATTTTACAAGAAGCGCTAAATGAAAACTCAAGAGCGAATAAGGAATCAAGGAAAATCTAAAATGGAAAGACTTCTAGCAAAAGCGAAATCACTTCTCAATTAATGGGAGCTCTTGATGAACTGGATGTTCGAAAGTACAACTCTCAGAGAAAGAGAAGTTGATAGTGACCCTAATCGAAAAAGCTAGAGAAATCCACCAAGAGATTCAAATTTGATCGTAACTAAGTTCAATGACCTCTCTGAGAAGCATGAAACTCTCTGGTGTGAGGATAGTGCACATAAGAAGCTAACTCTATTGAATATCGTGATCTAAAGTAATAGATGAAATCCAGAGTTACCAGAGATCCGCCACTATAAAACTGGATTGGGATACATTCGGGGGAACCTCACAAGGTCATCCGAATGCAAACATCAAGTAGCAAGAAGACAATCTTTGTAAAACCAAATGGCACCTACACTTCAAAGCGAAGAAATGCCCAAGGTTGTAGACAAGGGAAAAGGACCCATGGTTTTGATAGAAACCGAATGATCGGTAGGAAAGCCCAAACCTCGGTGAATGCTAGAAAACACGAGCACTTTCGGTTGGAAAAATTTGAGCAAGTACTTCAAAGCCTCAAAGCTAAGAATGCAAACACGAAAGGATCTCAGATTGAACCATCGGAGGAATCTTCGGAAGAGAAACACTCAGCCAGAGACATTCTCAATGAAGAGACCAAGTCCTCAAGATATCTTGAAAGACCCAAATTTCAAGATGCATAACTTGAACCCCACTTGCCTAAGGGTAAAAAGGTTATCTCAACCCGAGTCAACAAAGATTTAGACCGGCTGCACAGAAGCCAAAGAAAATGAACAAAAGGTCTGAACCAAAGAAAAATTCAAAAGCCCATGTTCATGCTAAGGCTAGCACTCATACACAAAAAACTGCTAAGGCACCTAGAGTAGTAAATGTGTATGTTGATGTTTATGGAAGATAAATTAGCCACTCTAATGTGATTAGAGTTGTCAGGCAGATTTGGATTCCGAAAGGTACAATTTAACCTTGTAGGACCCTACACAAGTTGGGTACCTAAAAATTGATCTATTTTTTCGGGAGGAAAACAAGGAACCGAAATGATCAAAGATCATATATCACTGATGAGCAGAGATGAAAAAGCCACTGATGTATGGTATCTTGACAGTGGATGTTCAAGACATATGACAGGATTCAAGAAGATACTCAGTGACTATGTTGAACAAAGAGGCCCTCAGATCACTTTTGGAGATAACTCCAAGGGATAGAATGAAGGATATGGAACTTTGCAAATCGACTCAGTTCATATCCATGGTGTTTCATATGTATCTGGATTGAAGCATAACTTGCTTTCAATAAGTCAATTCTGTGATAAAGGTTTTAATGTTGAGTTCTCTAAGAACTTATGTTATGTGAAAGATGATACAACACAGAAAATATTACTAACTGGTACTAGAAAAGGAAATGTGTATCTTCTTCGATTGGAGTTCAACTCCTAAAGATACATGTTTGGTTGCTAAAAGTTCCATAGATACCCGGTTGGTTATGGCATAAAAGAATGAATCACTGAATTTCAAAACCCTGAATAAGCTTGCAAGATTAGCTCTTGTGAGAGGGTTGCCTAATGAAGTGTTCAAGAAGGAACATATTTGTGATGCGTGTGCGAAAAGGAAAACAAATTAGAGCATCATTTAAAAGCAAAGTAGAGTTTTTCACCGAAAGAATACTTGATTCATCGTGATATGGATCTTTTTGGTCCTATAACACCAAATGAGCACTAATGGCGGAAATACACACTAGTAGTAGTTGATGACTACTCAAGATATACTTGGGTCATATTCTTACTCAAGAAGAAAAGAGACTCGAGATAAAAGCTGAAATTCATGAAAAGGCTCAAGATTGAGAAAAAATCGAGTGTGGTCAAAATCGATCGACAAGGAACTGAATTTATAAATCATATCATATCGATTATTGTGCAAAGAAATGGAATTACTCATGAAACATCACCGCAAAGGACCCTCAACAAAATGGTGTTCTTTGAAAGAAGGAACATGACTCGAAAAGAAGTTCGCAAGGACAATGATAAATTTGGGCGATATTCCTAAAAGGTTTTGGGTTGAAGCAGTCAACACTGCATGCTACTCTCAAAACAGATCCATGCTGACCAAGAGTCAAGGCAAAACACCTTATGAGCTTTGGAATGAAATGAAGCCTCTTGTTTCTTTCTTTCGTGTGTTTGGTTGCAAGTGTTTCATACACAATAATGGTAAAGATCGGGTTGAAAACATTTGATAGTAAAGTTCGATGAAGGAATATTCTTAGGATATTCGAAGTCGATAAAGCTTTCGAGTTTACAACCCGTAGGACTCTTATTGTGGAGGAAACACCTCATGTTGTTTTTGATGAATCTACTTGTGTTCGAAGAAACAAGAACATGATGCAGATGAACCGACCAAGAGGATCACCAGGATTAAGCCTGAAAAAGAATGACAAATCATCCATCGAACACGAAAAGAAGAAGTCAGTCACTATCTATGATTGGAGTGACTCAGACTCAGATAAAGAGGTTTAGGATGGAACTCAGGATGGTGAGACTCAGGAAAGCCAACACACCAAAGGTTACCAATCTGAACAAATACCAGTTCAGACTCAGGTATGTGATGCCAATGAAGATGTGGTCACAGCTGAGGCAAATTTCGAATCTATCAACCAAAGGGGAACAAATGTCTCGACAATGTTCTCGAATGGAATTTCCACGAGGAAGATGATTCCTTTCCTTTTTCATTGTTCTCGAAGTTTCTTGAATTAATCGAACCTAACATTTCAAATGTTGAGGATACTGTTGAATGGGAAACATCTAGAAGGAAATGGTTAGATAGTCATCCTACAAGTCAGATTGTGGGTGATCTAACTGAAGGTGTCAAAACAAGAAGGTTCCATGGTGAGAGTGCACTATTCTGCTGCTTCCTATCAGAGAAAGAGCCTACTGAGATTGGTGAAGCTCTACAAGATTCTCATTGGATTACTGCTATGCAAGATGAGCTGAATCAATTCTCAAGGAATGAAGTATGGGAGCTAGTAGATAGACCTGAAAGGCACAATGTCATTGGAACCAAGTGGGTTTTCAAGAATAAAAGAGATGAAAATAACAACATTGTAAGAAACAAGGCAAGACTAGTTGCACAAGGTTATTCCCAAGAAGAAGGCTTGGATTATGATGAAACCTTTGCTTTTGTTGCAAGACTAGAAGCCATCAGATTGTTTCTTGCATATCTTTGCCCACATGAAGTTCACAAATTGTATCAAATGGATGTGAAAAGTGCATTTACGAGCGGTGTGCTTAAAAAGAGGTTTATGTGGAACAACCTCTCCGGTTTCAAAGCAGAATGACCAAGTTTCTGTGCTCGGAAAAGCTTTGTATGGTCTTAAGCAAGCACACCGAGCATGGTATGATACTCTTTCTCGGTTTTTCTTCTTGACCATGGTTTTGTCAAAGGGATTGTTGATAGAACTCGTTCGAGAATAGAAGATGGGAAAATATCTTATCGTTGGTTGGATATATGTTGATGACATCATTTTTTGGATCTCAAACCATCAAATTTGTGTGAAAAGTTTTCTTATTCGATGAAAGACAAGTTTGAGATGTCAATGATGGGAGAGATGAATTTCTTTCTAGGTCTTGATTGAAACAATCAAAGGAAGGAATATTCATCAACCGTGCAAAGTACACCGTAGATCCGATTGCCAAATATGGTGTCTGAGATTGCAATGCGATTAGATTCCTATGAATACTAACTACAAGATGGATCGATTACGAAGGCAAATCGGTGAGTCATACCGATTATAGAGGAATCATTGGATCATTGCTCTATCTCGCGCAAGTAGGCGGATATAACATTTGTTGTTGGGATATGTGCAAGATACCAAGCTAATCCTAAGGCTAGTCACATGGAGGCTGCCAAAAAGATACTGAAGTATCTTAAGGGAACAGTGAATAGAGGATTATGGTATTCGGTGATGATAACCTTGAATTAACCGGTTACTCGGATCTTCGATTATGGAGGTTGCAGGATTGACGCGAAGTCCACTCTTTGGAACTTGTCAATTTCTTGGAAGTAAGGCGATATCCCGGTTTTCGAAGAAACATACCTCAAGAGCAACGAAGATTAAAATTTGAATACATGGTCGCGGGGAAGCTTCTTTGTGCTTTCGATTCTTTGGCTCAGACAACAATTAAGGGATTATAAAATTGTAGCCAATGAAGTACCAATATTTTGTGACAATAATAGTGTCATTGCTATTTCACAAAATCCGGTATTGCACACCAGATGCAAGCATGTGGATATCAGACATCACTTCATCAGAGATCATGTCGAGAAAAAGGACATAAGGATGGAGAAAATTCATCGATAAGAGAGTCGATATCTTGACTAAACCTTTCATTTGAATCAAGATTTCAAGAACTTTCGAGTTGAATTAGGGATGTTAGATCCGGTGTATAGAGTAAAATCTAAAAATTGAAGGTTTTCGGATGCATGAAGTTTTCTCGATTTCTCTTCGAGAAACTCGAGGATAAAATGGAAATCTTGAATCGAGTCTCGAAACTCAGATTTCTTGAAGGTCAAGATTACTCGGTTGTTATCTTGAACCCATTCAGTACTAAGTATTATACTGACATTTTATCAAGGTCAATACTCAGTAAGACTGATAGAAGGAAATTAGTCTGAATAAGTAATGACTCATGCGACTCATTTATTGCTTAAGTGAAGCTCAGTAATCATTTGCAATAAATACAAAACACCTAAGGAATGTTTTTGGGCGGGATCTTTTGAAATTTTGAAGAAGGTCAACAGTCATTTAATGCTCTGTTACATTTAATGACCAATAAGGATAAATTGGCGGCTTACTTTTCGGAAGATTGACTGTTCGCATACCCGATTAATCGGTGATTAATCTCAACCGTTGCTTTTCACCTAACCAACGCGAATCCCCACGATCTCGAAACTATATAGTCCTCAAGAAGCCATTCAAGCCAAATTTTATCAAACCCTTCGTTCCCAAAATCCTCTGCAAGAAAATCCCTTTTGCCCAGAAAACCTAAACCCTAAATCTTCAAATCTTCAAATCTCAAATGGCCCCAACCATTTTCGAGAAATTAGCCGAGACAAATAATCCATGGTACGAATACGTGGTTTCTTTGGAGAGTACGTCCAATGCCAAGCACGAGGAAGAGGTGCTCCACTTAATCCGACTGGCGAAACTGACGAACCTCATCGCGAATCGACCGGAGCAGGAGTATGCTCGTGAGGTAATCGAGTTTGTTGCAAATATGGAAATAGATGAGGAGGATAATATAGAATCCAAAATTTCTGTTTCTCATCTTGAACAATCGATGAAGTTTGTTGAGTTTGTTCGTGAGTTTTGTATAGTCCCTAAGGATTTAAACGACGTATTTGAGTTGTGCGATAGGGGAGATGATCCCTCAGTATATATGTTGGGACGAGAGCAGGAGTATCTTGACAAGGTTGCCGAGAAACCTGTTAAGTTTGAGGCTACTCTGCACAAACGGCATCTGAAGCCGAAATACAGAGTATTGATGGATATTGTGGGAAAGTGCATAATGAGTCGATCTGGAAGCTTCGAGCAGATCAGCACTCCCAAACTCCGACTAATGGCGGTGATTGAGGACTCACCCACCAAGGATTTCAACTGGTTGAAGTATTTGATCAAGGTGGTGGCTGAGCAAGCCAAGGTCATAAAAAGGGAGAAGGATGGGGCAATATCTATCAAAGGCAGGATCCTCCACGCCACCAAAATTGCATTTATCTTGGAGATGTGCCGAGAGGAGGAGGACATTTTTGCCAACTCTACCCCATTTCCCAAGTCCAAAGTGATGTTCAAGCCCATTGATGCGAAGAGGACTATAAAGGGAAAGAAATAGAAGAAAGTGGAATCACCAATTGCGGCTGCTGCAGAAGAAACCCAACAAACCAGGGGGAAGGTTTTGTTGGATGCCAAGAAGGAGCAGGGTGAGAAATTGAAGAAGAAAACCCTCGCTCCCAAGTGCAAAAGAATGGTGGTTCTCACTGATGAAGATGAAGAAAGTGAGACTGAGGAGATTCAGCCTGAGAGCCAAGCTGCTCAGAAATCACCTTTACTTGTATTGGCTCAGGCTATCTCAAAGGCATAGGATCAAACTGAGGAGCAAGTCTTCTCTGAGGTTCTTGAGACTTCGCTTAGCTCAGATAAATTTTCTCAGGAAATTTTTCAAGGACCTCAGACCTCAGAAAATGTTCAGATTCCATCTGAGGATGTGGCGGCTCAGACCACAGAAGATGCTCAGATTCCTGCCGAGGAAGTGCAGATTCAGTTCTCGAGCAAACCGAAAATCCCATCGAGGAGGCGCCCGCCGGACCTCGAGAACCAAGCCGATTCAACCGAGGAGGAACTGCCCAAACCTCGAGTTTTTGAGCCTCGGGGAGCAAGTGAATTTTGATGAGCTTCTGAATGAGCTCTTAGTAGATCTTTTAGCAGACCCTTCCACTGAACCTGAGAGCCCGATGCTCAAGAAAGAAGAAGCTGAAGAGACCGAATGGTGAAGCAAGGGGGAACGGTTCATTCTTGACCGCTATCTGGTGAGCTCATTCCCCGACCTCAAGACATCTTCTTGATTGAGGTCAATCTGGTCTAAATCCTCAACCAGACTCTTCCAGAGATGCTTAATATTGCTTCATTCAGAGGGGAAGACGGTGGAACGAGGAGACAACTTTTCTCACTGAATTCTCAGGATTCAGGAAGACAAAGCTTCAGGATGAAAATTTCCGATTTTGATGAGCTAGTTCAGAAGAAGATCGCTGAGAGGAGAGCTACTGAAGTTGGTGCCCCTAGCAGCAGAGACAAATCTCAAGATGGGGACCAACAGGGAGATGCTGAGGATCAGTCTCAGACGGAGAAGGAAACTTCTTATGCCGATCAACCTGAAATCATTCAACCTCAGACTGAAGCTAGCACTCTTTAGGTACCTTTTGGCAATATTAACAATTATGCCAAAGTTCTTTGAAGTTTCTATCTTTAACTCTGAATTGTTCGATGTCTGGTCGAGGCTCGATTAGAGATGGAGCTCGGGATGAAGTCGATCTTTCGAGTTCAGACCGACCCTCCGGGTTGTGTACGAACCCCAGATGATCAATCAAGCCAGAAGGTGCAAAATGTTCTGAGATCGACCTCATTCCCATAGTAGAGAAGCTTGAGAAGGTTGAGCCAATCTTTGAACAAGATCACTTTCGGATGGAAGAGACATTGGCCGACCCAATATCGGAAGATGGAGAATCAAGTTCATCTTGAGCGGTGCAACTTCAAGACACTCGACCTCAAAGATGACCTCCATGGAAGACAAATTTGAATGAGAGTTTTGGAGGAGTCAACGAAATTTGAAAGTCTTGAACTTAAATAGAAGCACAGAGAGAACCGAAGTTTCTAGAGGTGAAATTGGCGAGAGAAGAACAATCTTGATCAAGTCTCTTTGTTGAGGAAATGAGCTCAATGCTCATGACCAAGATGACAGAGATGTTTAAAGATGCTCTCTCGGCCGCTTTTGCCCATCTTTCGGAAGAATTTCTCGTGGCAAAGAACCACCTCGTGAGGCTAGAAGATGAACAGATCGAGTTAGCGGGAGAGGTGCATTTGTGTAAGCAAAGAGCAATACCATATGGACACAAAGACTCTCCAGACTCTTTCAAATTATTACAAGAAGGGGGAAAAGCCGGTGAAGACCTCGGGAAGTTATTGGCACGTGCTTTGGAGAAAAAAAAAGCATAAAAGGAAGCTGAAATGAATATCCTATCTGAAGCCTTGAAGGAAGTCAAAGATACTGAGAAGTTGAAGTTCAAAGAGGTGGAGAAGCCGATCTACACTCAGGTTTCTGAGGAAACCATGCTTGAAGTTGCGAGAGAGAAACTGAGTGATAGAGCTAAGGTTGGAACAAGCCGAAATTTCTTTCTTTGAATTGCTTATGAAGAGGAAAGCCTTGGGCATTGTTGAACCTGAGAGCAAGTGTGCTAAGGCTTCTAAGCCAGTACAAAGAAAGTTGATTGAAGATTTAGAAGAGTCTGCAGGTCAACCTCAGAGAAAAGTCTTCAACACAAGGAATGCTCTGAAGACACTCCAGATAGAACAAGCAAAGAAAGTTGCTGCTTCGGTCTCAGGCGTGCCTGTGATCAGGAAGAAAATGGATGAAGAGCAGAAGCGAAGGAGTGGATACAAAAAGTTTGCGAGCAAACGGAGAGGGACATCAAAAGCACATAAATGGCCACACGTTGACAAATGGATGCCCATCCAATTCAACGATAGTTGGGAAGAGGTCAAGAGAACCTTCTGGTTCTACTATGATGTGCTCAGGGAATGGAGAGGGGAAAGCTTAGATCCAAATGAAGAATTTATTGAATATCTCCTAACCTTCTATCCTAAATATCTCCAAAGCTGGATAAACCTTGCGGATGAAGGAAAGGTGCAGATAGTAGCCCCCGGTCCATATACCTACCCTTCTCCAAGACTTGATAATGGCTTGGTGAATGAAAAAGCCATTACTCAAGAAATTGCTCAATATGCTGTTCAGTTGGGTTTGACAGGAAACAATCCGGATATCATTAAGGAAAGAAATGCACTGAAGAAGAGGTATTTTGGAATGTTCAACCTGGAGGTGCCCGCTGATGAAGTTGAAGAAGATGCAAACTGAAGAGCAGAAGACTGAAGAGCCAAATCTGAAGACTTAAGACTGAAGACTTACCTGAAGACACTTGTAATTTTTCTATCTTTTTGTCTTTTATTTTTGTTTCTGATAAGACTCATTGTAAACTGTAACAGTCTACCTATCATCAATGAAAACTTATCATTTGTGCTCAAAAGATAATATCTCATTATCTTATTTACATGTCTTTTTACTTTTTATATGCCTGTATGATTGTCTCTGAATTGTTTGTTTATGGGGGAAATTGTTTTAAGTATTTGGTGATGAATTCTTTGAATAATTCATTACTGAAGAAATTGTTGAGAGACTAACTGATAAGAGATTCTCTACTTAGGAAATTGTTGGGAGATTCTCTGTTCAGAAACCAATCTTGTAATAGGATAAACTGAAACCTGAGTTTAGGTTATATGTTTGTAACAAGATAGGTTTTGGCATCATCAAAAAGGGGGAAATTGTTGGGAGATGAATTTAATAAATATATGATTTTGATTAGATCCCAAAACCCTGAGTATGACATGTTCAGAATAATCTTGATAGTTGAGTCAGGATTCAGTTTTAGAGTATTCAGGATGATATCTGCAAAATGTATAGTAGCAGATATAGATCAGGTTAAGATCTGAAGATTCTGAAGACTCAGTATGTTTCTGAAGAAACTGAAGTTTCAAAGATGAAACCGGAAGTTTCAAGACTCAAGAAGAAATCGAGAATCAAGACTCAAGGAGAAATCGAGAATCAAGACTCAAGGAGAAATCGAGTAATCAAGACTCAAAGATGAAGACTCAAAGATATCACCAAGATACATGTGAAGACTTAGAAGACTCAAGACTCAAGAAGAGACACGTAAGATCAAGATCAAGTCAAGATCAAGATCAAGAATATCGGCGCACAAAGAATTATCAAGACTCAAGAATGTATGAATGCTCAAAAGATAATCTGAATGTTCCGAGGCACTGAGAATATCTATCTGAAGGATGCAATACTGAGAATGTCGCGATTCCTTAGAAAAATAGATATTGCCCAAGACATTCAAATGCAGACAAAATGAACTTAGTCAGAGTGTTGTTAATGTTGTATCAACTCAGAGATTATAACCAAAAGAACCGTTGAAGGTGTCTACCTTTAACTGAAGACAAAAGTCAAAAAGAGGAGACAACATGCACTATATCGACATCGACAAACGACAAAGTCATTGAAAAAAGATGTCAGAAGTACAAAAGTTTCAGACTGCAAAAAGTGAAGATCGGCTACATGAAAGACTATTGCCTAAAACGTGTTAGGGAGTTTCAAACCCTAAATATAGTCGTTCCTCACACACCATAAGAGGAAACTCAAGAAGCTATCTCCTCCAACAGATAGTTTTTCAAGAGTGACCTTGGTGTATGCCTATAAATACTTGTGACCTTCTACATTGTAAGGTTACGGGAAATTTGTAAGCAACTCAAGAGCTCAAACTTATTATCGCAAAGTTGAAGCACTCGAAAACCCAAGAATTTCCCAAGTGCTTTATATTGAAGAGAGCTCATTAAACTAAGCCTAGCTTGATAAGATATATCCAAAGCTTAGTAGAGATATCCTAGCCTTTGCATTGTACTTCATTGTAAAGGATATCTCATCCTAGTTGGAAACCAACCAAGAAACCCCAAACCCTTTAGAAGGTAGTTTGAGTGTGATTGTTGGTGAGAAGAGTTGTAAAGAGTTAGTAAACTACGCGGAGTAGTCAGAAAGCTCTAGAGGTGAAGTTAGTAAGCTGCAGAGGTAGTCTGAAAGCTTGTTTGTGTTTGAGTAAGTAAACTACGGAGGTAGTCAGAAAGCTCAAGGTCGGGTTGAGTAAGTAAACCACGCGGAGTAGTGTAAAGCTCGGGGCGAAGTTGAGTAAAGTAAACCACGCGAGGTAGTCGTAAAGCTCAAGGAAGTGATTAGTGAATTTCTCCAAGAGATCGAGAGAGTGGACGAGGAGCTTGAGTCTACGAACCACTATAAATTGTTGTGTTGTTTATTGCTTTTTTATCGTAGGCTTAATCGTTGCATTGACTTAAATCTCGAAAAGCATATTTTCATCGACATTTCATTTGGAATCAATCCTTTGGAAGTTGCATATAATTGAATCATGACCTCAATCACTATTCCATTCAAAGGAAGGTTTTCATCAAAAACTTAAAACGCAGTATAAACTAAAGGGTCAACCATTCAAGACATCCGAGTAGCTAGAACGAGATAGTTACCAAACCGAACTTACTCTTCCGAGGGTTGATAAGTTAGTTATCCGATCCAAGCAACTCGGGATCTCTCAAAACTTCAGGACTCGGTTGGGATTATCTCGAGGTTTCGAAAGCACTTTCAGATCATTTGTCTCAAGAGACTTTGACTCAGAGTGATTTGTGCTTCTCAGGACCAAATCTTCAGGACAACCTGACCCAAGCTGACCTCAGTAAAAGAAAAGTTTTATAAACACTGAACACGTGTATTCCCCCCCATACACGTGTAAGACTCGTTTGCACCGGGACCAACAATATACATGTATATATTTATAATTTATATATTGTGAAAGGTGGGAGAATTTATATTTAAATTTACTTTTTCTTGTAGTTATTCGTTTAGGTCTCTTGTGCATCTAAGTTTATGTAAACTCGATTGTCACTATACGTATATATATGAAGTGCCCCAATTACGTATATGAAGTGTTATTGTTTAAATAATGTTTGATTTTTTATTTTTTTTGTTATTTATCTCAAATCACACAACAGTGCCACTTTAAAAAAAATGACACACACAAATTTTTGTCTAGTTATTACTACCTCCGTTTCAACTCTTTGTTCACATTTATTATTTTCAAATATTCTGTGTTTTAGTGAATGAGTTTTTTATTAGTTTTTAAAATGATAAAGTAATTTTTAAGGAGACATATAATAGAGGAGAGATAAATCTATCACACTTCTTCTTAAAAGTCAGTATATCATTTCAAATACTAATAAACAACTCGCTCGTTAAATACGAAAAAAAAAAGGTGGTGTGAAGAAAGTGTTGAGGTGGGGTAGTTTTATTCTGGTATGTAGATTAAAAAAAATAAACGACATTTCCTAATTCCAATTAGGAGAATACTTCAAATTGACAGAAGTTAAAAGAATCAACATATGGACTAGCTAGCTAGTCTTCCGTTGATTCCTTTGAAATATTATTTCTTCTACACTAGAATGAAGTGGCACACCATTTTGGAAATACAATAAGTAGTTCAGAGTATGAAACGGTCGGGGGAATTCAGACCCTCCAAATTCAAGCCTTATAAATAGCACCCCATGCATATATCCTCCCACACAAAATTAAACAATAATCTTCTCTAAATCATGAAGACTACTCAAAGCATATCTGCACTTACATTCATCCTTCTACTCATATTTTCGTGCTCATCCGCGGATGATCACGAAGATTTTCTCGAATGCCTTTCCGAAAAATTCCATAACTACTCCTCCATTTCCAACCTTGTTTACACCCCAAGCAACCCAAATTACTCTTCTGTCCTCCTCTCCCCCATTTGGAATCTAAGATTTACCTCAAACACTACCCGTAGACCCCAGGTTATTATAACCCCAGAATACGAATCCCAAATCCCGCCTATCATACTCTGCGCTAAACAAAATGACATGGAGGTTAGAATTCGAAGTGGCGGTCATGACTTCGCGGCACTATCTTCTGTAGCAAAAGTGTCATTTTTGGTCATTGATTTGAGCAAGCTTACTGAAATAACCGTTGATGCCAAGGCGAAAACTGCATGGGTTCAAGCTGGTGCAACCACTGGCTCTTTATATTACAGGATCGCTGAGAAAAGCTCGACTTTAGCTTTTCCTGGCGGTATTGGCACAACTCTTGGAGTGGGTGGGCACATAAGCGGAGGAGGCTACGGCACATTGCTGAGAAAATACGGGTTGGCTGCGGATCACGTCATTGATGCAAGAATAGTCGACGCTAATGGCAGAATTCTCGATAGAAAATCAATGGGTGAGGATCTCTTCTGGGCGATCAGAGGCGGTGGAGGTGCCAGCTTTGGTGTAATTCTTGCATGGAAGCTACAACTGGTTGATGTTCCAGAAAGACTCACTGTTTTCAACGTCCAAAGGACGTTGGAACAAAATCTTACTCAACTCATGCACCGCTGGCAATACGTTGCACCCAGATTGGACCGGGATATAACCCTCTTTATCAATGCAATGGTGATGAGTTCCAATCAAACCGCGGGAAGGAACGTCACACTTAGCGCTTCCTTTTTCGCGCTTTTCCTAGGCGGGGCGGACAAATTATTGGCAATGATGCAATATAAATTCCCGGAGTTGGGATTGGTGAGAGAAGACTTAACCGAGATGAGCTGGATCCAATCCACTCTATACTTCTACGGACTCCCGATAAAATCACCTGAGATTCTACTGACCCGGACTTCTACCAACAAATCGTACATGGCCAGAAAATTAGATTACGTGCAGAGACCCATTCCCGAGAAAGGGTTTGAAGGCGTCACCAGACTATATTTTGAACCGGAAGCCAGGATGACTGGACTAGGCTTCGTGCCATACGGTGGAATAATGGATAAAATATCTAAATCCGCCATTCCTTTTCCTCATAGAGCCGGTAATTTGTTCCATGTGTTTTATTCAGCCTTTTGGATAGAAGCCGATGCTCAAAACCCCGATAAGTACGTAAATTGGGTTAACAGGGTCTACAATTACATGACTCCATACGCGTCAAAGAACCCAAGGTCGGCATACTTGAATTACAGAGATATTGGGCTTGGAGCCAATAACGTCGACGGAAAGACAAGTTATGCACAAGCAAGCATTTGGGGTAAGAAATATTTCAACAACAATTTTGATCGCCTTGTTCAGGTGAAAACCAAAGTTGATCCGGATAATTTCTTTAGGTATGAACAAAGTATTCCTTCACTGCACTAAGCATATGGTGCTTTCATATATTCAGTTTGACTTCGTTATAGTATTTGGTTATGAATAATTAAGGTGCCATTCTTTTGAGGTAGAAATAAGATTTTATTGTTCTTCCATATTGTACTAATAAATTGATGTATTTGAGAAGTATTCTTTTTTGTATTATTAATTACTGAAATATTGTTTGCAAACTTTGTGTAATTTATTATTAATTTACTTTATCATCGAATATCAAATATTTCAGTGTCATTAAGAATTCCGATACGGCCACTTTGCCGTGTGGACTCAAATTTTATTTTAAAATAATAAAATTCCAAATATAATAAATAAAAATAGACAGAAAGTCTACCTCCCTCGTTTTCTTCCCCGTTTGATTCCAGATGAGAAAAAATAAATTAATCAATTTACAGATTATCTTTTGACTACCGTGCTCAATAAAAGGGAGGACCTATTCTTCTCTGTACTAGAAAAATTATCGTTTGTAACAAAAAACAAATCTTATTTTAAGATAGGGCAAAGTCGTGCACCTGAAATTTTAGTGTAATTTTTAAACATGCAATTTTTTTTTTAAAACGTTGTTTGCACTTAAAACCACTATATGAAAAATATAAAATTCCAACCGAATAAAAAATCGTTGGAATGAAAATTTCAAAATTCCAAGGAATTTTTCCGACATAGTAGTAACTGCTAGATAATTTCAATGGAAATTCCATCAGCTACCAGAATTCGTTGGAATTTATTGTTTGAAAATTTCAGTTGGAGTCTTCTTTTTTTTACTTCCAACAAAAATTCCAATAACCCTATACCATTGGTTCCCTAAATTAATTCCGACGAAGTTCTGGTGGATTCCATTGATTCGAAGAGTTATATACTTAATAATATATTATTTTTATATATATATATATACTAGTACGTAACCCGCGAATTTCGCGGGATTGAAAAAAAATTTACAATATTATTGTAAATTAAATACTTTAAATATTATATTATTATAATTAATTTAATAATAGATATAATTTTATTTTAAAAAAATTATATGTGTATAATATACTTCTTCTATTTCAAGCAAAGTTTTACAGTTGTCATTTCCTGAGTCCCAACCAAAGTTTTGCATTTTCTTTTTTTGGCGAGTTGTAGATCCACTTTTCTTAATAATTATTCCTATTTTTATTGAAAAATTACGTCAATTTCCAATCAATTAATATTTTAAAATTAAAATACACATTTTTTCTTTTTCCACCTTTTACTTTTCTTGCGCATCCCACTAACCAACAATACATCACTTCTTTACTAATTGAGAATCAATCCCCACATCTCTAATTACTCTATTTAAAAATACTTAATTTTTAAACAATCATGCAATATACAAAACACATAATCATTAATTTAATTACTACATTAATATAGAACTCAAATTACTTACCTTAATAGCATCTACAATATACAAAATAAAATCATTAATTACACAATTACAATAAATATTCATAACCAATAACGATGTAATTAAATTATACAGTTGCAATAATTATTTAGAACCAATGCAGATCTCAAATTACTCACCTTAATACTCATGCAATATACAAAATAAAGCAATTAATTTAATTACACATCTTGCTTAGCCATAAATAAAATCTAAAACCTAAAATTTCATAGGAACGTTATTAAAAAATAAACCTAAAATTTTAAGCTAATACCTGATTGGACTCAAGAAGAACACAATTCTCATCTTCAAATTTGTAACAATATCCATCTTTGCTACAATAATACCATCCTGCAATATATAGTATTAAGATTAAGATATATATATATATATATATTTTATTTTTTAAATAAATAATAAAAATCAACAAAATTCCTAAACAAAAATAGGCCTTCTTTTTCTCATTTTAGAATTGAAAAACCTATACTCCTCTCCCGCGCTCTTTTCTCATATTTCTCTGCTCAGGCTTATTTTTAATTTCCTTGTGGATAGGATTTGGAGCAATAGGATGAAATTAAACATATATGAAAACGTCAACCATTAATGCGAGCAATCTTGACTGATATTTGTAGAAATTATCAAAAGGGTCATGGTTGTTTGTTATAAAAAGGGATCGATCCAGGCTTTTATCCCAAAGAGGGTGAAATTTTCCATTAAGTAAGGGCGGCAAAATTTCTGTATCCCAATTACGGGGGTGAAATGACAAAATTTTACGATTTTAAAGCATAAATATAAAATTATATAGAAGAGGAAACAAGTGGTTGAGGGGCAATCAAAACCATATGTTCACTAATACAGATTTGGCTTTGCACAACTGCTAAAAATACTTTAGACAGCAGTTATAACCGCTGTCCAAGTAACAACAGTCTAAACTTAGACAACTGTTTAAAAACCGTTGTGCAAGATTTCGGCTTCGACAACGATTTTGAACTGCTGTGCAAGATTTTGGCTTAGACAATGATTTTTAACCTTTGTGTAAGATTTCTCCCTTGGACAGCGGTTTTCAACCGCTCTCTAATATATTTTTTTAATAATTTTTTTATAATATTGGATAGACAGCGATTTATAACCACTGTCCAAGAACTAAATTATTATTTTTTATAATTTTTTTATATTTTAAAAATCTTGTTTATACAGAACCAAAATCAAAAAGCAAAAGTTATACCACTATAATATATACTTCCAATACCAAAACATCAAAATAAATAAACATACACATCATATTCATGGCCGCAAGACCAGGTGACATTGCCAATGATGTCTTCGTCACGCCATATTCAGTACTTCGTAAGAGGGCGGGATGCTCCTGACGACCTATAGCCCGTCCAAGCAGATCATCAGTACCGATAATGCGGAGGTCGTCGAGAGTTATGCTCTGAGATATGCGCTCCTGAATCACAAAAGATTATTATTTAATTATTTGTTTAGAAATAATAGTTTGTAATTCAAAGATAAATTAATGTATAGATTACCGCTTCTTCAATGATACGCTCTGTACTTGAATCGGGAATATTCCCGTTTCGAGTCTTTATGGTAGCCTGAAATAACTCGAAACGTGTAACTACAGGGGCACACTCTTCAGCTTTCTTTTTTTTCTTCTTTCTATGATAGTGATGAACGTGTCCCTTTATTAGATATATTAAAAGTGAATATATATAAAAAATTAAAAGTTAGGATTTCGATCTCACCAAATCTTCCCTTATGCGTGCATAACCTTTGGAATATCCACGATATCGCGCCTCCATCACCTTAGCTTGTTCGTGATTTTTCTTACTTTGATTCTATAGTGTAATAGAAATATGATAAACACTGAAAAACATCGTGCATTAAGAATAGGGGAAATGACATTGATCAATTTTACCTGTAAATCATCAGCCATAGCTCTACACACAAACTCCTCCCAGTACGGGGCCACCATAGGGTTATCCTCATAGAGCTTCGGCGGCCTAGGCGAGTAATGACCAGTAATAGGGTCTCGTGTGGTTTTTCTCAGCCAAGACCGAAATTCTTGGCCATTACCCCAGCTTGCATAAGTATTTGCTTCTTATTTGTATGGTTAAAGCCGAGGAATGTAGTCTATATGCATATAACATAACTATTTAGTAAATTTAGTAATCATACAATAACTTTTATAAGCATATAATTAACATACCGAAAGTTCGTCCCATAACACTTTCTTGAAATGAGCCAGTTTGTTGCTACGCCAGTCTTTGGTTGGCAGCACGATAGGGATAACTCTCCTGACTGCAGCCCCAAGGTAGAAGGACAACTTCTCACTCTCTTTTCCTATCGGATGTCCATACTCATTGAATGATAACTGCAATAACATAGTATTTAATTAGGTTCAACGATCAATCAATATAATTATAATTTCAACTGTTTAATTGTAATAAAATTACCTGAAGTGTTTTCCCTTGCTATGAGCTCTCTTCAAAGAAGCCATCGTGATTATACCCCTCGTGCGCTTCTCCCCAGAGCTGCTAGCGGTGGGAGCATCAGTGTCACCCTGTCCCAAGTCATCTGTATGATCTCGATCATATGCGCTATCATCTCCATGATAATCTCCATCATTATATCATCTCCGGGTTAGGGCAAATAAGACATGATCCTGTAAAGCAGAAGAAACAACATTTAATAAACCAAAAAAAAAAAACATTTAATAAAGCAGAAGAAACAACATTCAATAAAGCAACACACTATCCATTCACCAAATCTAAAGCAACACACTATACATTAGAATGTGGTGAGTACAATGTATCCTAATGTACCATCAATCATCTAAAACAACACACTATCCATTCACCAAATCATCAAATTAATAACCCAAATATATCCTAATGTATTAATCTAATTTATGCTTAAATCCTCACACAAACATATTATCAAACACCTTGAGTGCATCAATTGTTCATCTCTAAATTAGCATAAAAAATCACCAACCAACTCAAAAATGTATCTCAAAATCCTCACACAAGCATATTATCAAACACCTTGAGTGCATCAATTGTTCATCTCTAAATTAGCATAAAAAAACCACCAACCAACTCAAAAATATATCTCAATCCTAATTTATGCTTAAATCCTCACACAAGCATATTATCAATCACCTTGAGTGCATCAATTGTTCATCTCTAAATTAGCATAAAAAAACCACCAACCAACTCAAAAATATATCTCAATCCTAATTTATGCTTAAATCCTCACACAAACATATTATCAATCACCTTGAGTGCATCAATTGTTCATCTCTAAATTAACATAAAAAATCACCAACAATTCTAACACTAACAACAATTAATTTTAACAAATTAGCTAAACCAAGTCACACAATATATATATATATATATATATATATATATAACACAAAGAAAATTAAAGAATAAAATAAGTTAGCAAAATTACCTTGTGGAGGAGGAGGAAGGCGGCGATGGCACTGCGGCGACGGCAGGTCGGAGAAGGGAGGAGACGATGAGCAAATCGGCAGAGAGGGAGAACACAACACAAAATGGGAGAAATTGGGTTGGGGGGAGTATATATATTAGGGGTTTGACCACTTACACAACGGTTCGAAACTGCTGTCCAAACTTTTCCTTGGACAGCGGTTCAAAACCGCACTCCAATTCAACTTGCACAACGGTTCATAAACGCTGTCTAAGTTTTGTTCTTGGACAGCGATTTTGAACCGCTGTCTATTTTTTCTTTTTTAATATTTTTTATTAAAACCGCTCTCTCCAAGCTATATTTTGGAGAGCTGTTTGAAAAAAGGGTTGTCCAAGTGGAGTTGTGCAAGCTTAAATGTGTAGTAGTGGTTTGAGCGGAAACAAGAAGAACATTGTAGCTAATACTGATGGTTGTTTTCACCGTGGTGGTGCTATTTCTATCTCTGAGCATAAAAGACGATTGGGTAAGTATAATTTCTCAAGTTAATTAAGTCATACTTGTATTTAAATTTTAATTTATTTAGAATTATTTGTTGTAGGTTTCCTGAGGTTTTATTGAGGTTTCCTGAGGTTTTATTGAATGACACGAACAAGGAAGAAGAATCTGTGAGATCCGCCAGCAATCTGAAGAGAAGAGGAAGAATAAAAAATATGGCAGCGTCCGTGCGGCGCGACGCGATAAAGATGGAGAAAGCCCATTAGCCACCAGCAATCTGTCCTAACTCGCTTTCACTACTACACATTTGAACTTGGATAGCTTCACTTGGACAACCCTTTTTAATAACCCCACTCCAAAGTATCACTTGGAGTGCGGTTTTACCAATCGATTTAAAAAAAAACTCTTAGAGACCGGTTTTTAACCGCTATCCAAACGAAGCTCTTACACAACGGTTGATAACCGCTCTCCAAAGTAAACTTGGAGAGCGGTTTAAAACCGCATTCATATTACACTGCATTCAATTGTTTTTCGAATTTATATATGCGTAAATACACAGATCGAAGTCACATACGCGTTTTTCTCCCAAGTAAACCCTCCTCCGTCGTGATTTTCCCCCTCGACCTTGCACGCCGCCGCCACCGACGCCACAGCCGCAAGACGCCGCCACGGTTCGAAGCCGCCGCCATCACGCCCTTGCCGCGCGCCGTCCGCCCTCTCACAGTAATTAATCCTTAATTTGTTTATATAGTTTTTGGATTTTCTTTTAACCCTTGCTTTAGATGTGAATATATAGGTTATTTAATTTAGTTTTTGGGATGTGAATGCTCTTGCAAATGTGTGGCTTAAGATGTGAATTTATATATTTTTAGGTTGGTTGATGATTTATGCTAATTTAGGGATGAACAATATATTGATGCACTCAAGGTGTTTGATAATATGCTTATGTGAGGATTTAAGCATAAATATAGAATTTTTAAATTAGGATGAACAATTGATGCACTCAAGGTGTTTGATAATATGCTTGTGTGATGATTTAAGCATAAATATAGGATTTTTAAATTAGGATGAACAATTGATGCACTCAAGGTGTTTGATAATATGCTTGTGTGAGGATTTAAGCATAAATATAGGATTAATACATTAGGATATATTTGGGTTATTGATTTGATAATTTGGTAAATGGATACTGTGTTGCTTTAGATGATTGATGGTACATTAGGATACATATTGTCATTCTATATATATATATATGCAAGTTTTTGTAAGACTCATTTTGTGTATATTTCAAAAATTGGAAGGATTTCACGGAAACCAAGTTCACACACAAGTGTTGTGAGTTGATTAGTTGATTAGGATTTGAAATAGTATGGTTAGGTATGCATTTGTTTTGTTACGAAATAGCTTTCAATAAAAAAATAATTATTTTATACATTAGGATTGTAATACTTTTAGGTTTAATACTTTAAGATACATTGTCTTGAGAAACAGTCTTCATATTGTGTTTCCTATATGCATCTCTAGTTCTATATGGATCGAAAGTGGGTTGGATCAGATCGATTATCAGAGGAGTATAGGAATGGGGTGGAAGAGTTTTGTAATCATGCAATTAGACACTGCACCGACCATCGGTACATTCCATGTCCATGTTGGAAATGTATGAATGGAAAAACCGTTAGTGGTCGAGAAAGTCTGTTTCACCACTTGATGATTCACGGTATTGATAAAACATATACCGTTTGGACATATCATGGTGAGAGAAGAGATGGATGTAGCTCAAGCAACCTAGAAACTGACTTTAGGTTTGAAGATACAGTGGATGCAGATATTTTCGATGATGTACCGACTGTTGATACATCGAGTGGAGATGACGATGATCTGCAAGATCACCCTTATATGTCAGAGAAGTTAAGGGATTCTACTGGATTACCACTGTGCCCGGGTGTAAGAAGGCAACAAAACTGTCAGCTGTGTTGATATTGTTCAACCTAAAAGCAGCTCACCAATTGTCTGATGCGTGCTTCACAAATATGCTGGAAGCAGTTAGTGGTCTATTGTCTGATGGAAATGTACTGCCTACGAGAGCATATGATGCTAAAAAATGCTCAAATCCATCGGATTAACACATCAGAAAATTCATACTTGTCCAGGTGATTGTATCTTATTTTAGAAGGAGTATGCAGAACTCGATGAATGTCCCAAGTGTGGGGAGAAATAATATAAGAAAAATAAATCTCCCGCGAAGGTGATGTGGTACTTTCCGATAATACCAAGATTCAGGAGAATGTATAGTAGCGATGTGGATGCTAGAAATTTAACTTAGCATCATGATGATAGGATCAAAGATGGAATGCTAAGACACCCTGCTGATTCAACCCAGTGGAAGACATTCGATGTTAGACATCCAGAATTTGGCAACGAGCCACGACACTTGCGTCTTGCACTCTCAACTGACGGAATGAATCCATTCGGTATCCAAAGTACCAACCACAGTACATGGCCAGTGATACTGTTAGTTTATAATCTTTCACCCGAGTTGTGCATGAAGCGCACTTACATGATGTTGTCTATGTTGATATCAGGACCCAAACAACCTGGTAACGACATAGATGTATATCTGGCTCCTTTGATAGAGGACTTGAAGCTCCTGTGGGATGAGGGTGTCGATGTGTATGATGCTTGTAGAAAGGAGAATTTCAAGTTGAAGGCCATGTTGTTTGGAACTATCAATGACTTTCCCGCTTACGGGAATCTATCTGGATATAGTGTGAAGGGGGCCGATGCACGTCCTTGTTGTACCAAGAAGACACATCAAATTCGCTTGAGTCATTGTAGGAAGACCTTTTATATGGGACATAGGAGGTGGTTGGACCCAACACATAAGTACAGAACAATGGCCGATGCATTCGATGGCACAATCGAGACAGGTGAAGCACCACGTTTATTGTCAGGTTCGGATGTATTGAATGAGATGAAGAATATCGACACACAGTACGGAAAGAGCTCCGCAAAGAGTGTCCCCACTAGCGGTTGAAAGAAGGAATCAATTTTCTTTCAATTGCCCTATTGGAAAGAGTTGTATGTTAGACACTTCATTGATCTAATGCACGTTGAGAAGAACGTTTGTGCCAGCTTGCTCAATACTCTCCTAGCTGATAAGAAGTCCAAGGATGGTTACAATTCAAGAATGGATTGATTGATATGGGAATAAGAGCAGAATTAAAACCTGTGCCTAGAGAAAAGGGTCAACCGTTCTTACCTCCTGCTGCACACACCTTGTCCAAGAATGAGAGAAAATAGTTACTTCAGACGCTAAAGGATGTGAAAGTTCCAGAGGGTTATTCGTCCAACCTACAGAGACTTGTATCAGATGATGGCGTGAGACTGATGAATCTAAAATCGCATGACTATCATGTCATCATGGAGACTTTCTTGCCCATTGCAATACGTTCTATCTTGCCTGAAAATGTGCGCATAACCATAACAAAGTTATGTTGGTTCTTCAAGGCAATGAGTAAAGAAGGTCATAGATCTTAGAAAATTGCTTGGTTTTCAAAGACAGTTATTGGGGGGCCTCTCGAGAGCTTGAGATGTATTTCCTCCATCATTTTTTGATATAATGGTTCACCTAACCATTCATTTGGTACACCGAGACAAGGATGTGTGGTCCCGCTTTCAGTATCATCGATGGATGTATGGTGTAGAGAGATATATGAAAGGGCTAAAAGAATATGTGATGAATATGTCAAGACCGGAGGAATGCATTGCGTAACGCTATTTATTTAGTAGAAGAAGCAATGAAAGTCTTCGGGTCTGCAATTCATTCCGAATGTCGATGCAATTGGACTTCCAATTACTCGGTACACCAATAGGATGGATGGTGAAGGCATTACGGTGGTCAATCTGTAAGTGTTAGTATGGAGGAACTAACACGGATGCACTTGTGCGCGCATTTCACAAACACGTCGACGTGCTTCCTTTTATTGACCTGTACATGCAAGCACTTGTTGAGACATTTCCCACCAAAGATAGATCATGGATTGAAGTTGAGCAGAATCGCACGTTTGTTGACTAGTAGCAAATATGTTGTCACTGGATAAAGAATCAGTGAATGAAAGAGTTAAGTGGTTATCTAGAATGCCTGATAGACATGTGTATTCGTACAAGTGTTATGTTATTAACGGATACACATTTTATACCAGAGATCATGATGCCACAAGTACAATACAGAATAGTGGGGTGTCCATTACTGCAACTGCAGGGGATCAATCGAATACTACTTACTTTGGACAGATTGTCAACATTTGGGAACTTGACTATGTGTTGGGAAATTAGGGTGCCCGGATCTATTCGAGATGATTTTTAAATACATATTTAAATTAAATAAATAATTACTAACATGAATTAATCCTAAATCAATTCAACATAATAATTAAACAACATGCGTACACATAATTCATGTAAATCCTAAACATGCGGAACAAAGACTTACGGGATTACTAACCTCTTGTAGAAACAACCTTTTAGACGATGGATCAACCCAAGAGCCTTCCCAAATATCCCAGCGTCCACGAACGTTATCCGGTGGGAGGATTTGCACGAATGATTTTAATGGGAGAGAAATTAAATATTTTGCTACCACCTTTGTGGATTTCTAATATTTCCAACACATGGAATTGCACTTGGGAATGAAGAGCTCATCCCCTATAAATAGGGAGGAGGGGGGCGAAAATTAGGTCTAGAAAAATAAGGAAGAAAATATTTCCTGGTCTCCAAGATATCTTGAATATATCTTCTATATTCTTTTCTCCTTAATTAAATTTTCCATAAAAATCTCTCCCCCTCTTCTACCTCATAATTTTCGAAAACTACAATATTAAAGGAGTCAAGATTTTACTTCTTGAATTTATGGGATAATTATGTATTCCTACAATAATTATCTCTTTCCATAAAATATCTACAAGAAAATCAAGACAATCTTTTCTTCCTTTTAATATACAAATTTTCAAAATCTTGCTTGGAAATATAGCAAGAATATTTTCTTCTCTCTCTCATTAATTGGACTTTATTTTGGGCTATTTGAGGGGCCTTTAGGAGAATTAAGATTGGACCTTCAATGGACTATGAAGCTTTAATATTTGGGCCAAATATTATTCAAGTCCATTAATATTAATTTACTCCACTATAAAATTAATATTGAACTATCCATCTTAACCCATATTACGATTTCACAAATAACATGGCTACCGGTCATTATTTCGCGTGTTTAAGATTATATTAGTCCATTAATTAATTAAGCCACTGAACAAGCTTTATATTAATTAACATCTTTGTCCTTGGAGTAAAGACAACTCAACATTATTATCCATACCGAAAATAAATTTCCACTTAAAAGATTTGGTATGATAAAGGATATGAGCCCACCAAGGGGACAAATCAAGCAAGACGTACTTGCACCGATTCTCCGTATT
Source organism: Stenogyne calaminthoides (assembly GCA_037126765.1). NCBI lineage: Eukaryota > Viridiplantae > Streptophyta > Magnoliopsida > Lamiales > Lamiaceae > Stenogyne > Stenogyne calaminthoides. The sequence continues at coordinate 23,175,892 of JBBCBC010000032.1, forward strand.
AAATGTCAGCAATCGTCATATAATTAATAATATTGCCCAATATATAAGGTATCGAATCGCATTGACTCTCTTCCCATCATAAATCAAATCAATAGTTATTAATTTCACACGATCCTATTTAAGGGACGGAGATTAAGAAATAACGCACCACTGAGGTCTAATTCTTGTATATTCAGTACCAATGAATTTGTCTTCCTGTAGGTCCTCATTCAACGCACCTAAATGCGCTAGTGTGATCCCTTGGTCAAGACAAGTCAATCTGGGTCTCACACTTCAACCGTTCATGATGGTTCGTTCATTTCCATCTGGGTTGTGAATTTGTACTTAATTACGAGGGCTGTTAATTTGATATTCAGTGATCGGGTATCACCAAATTAACTACAACGTACTGTCTTATTGAATGGGTTTGCAATAAACATATATAACATTCATTCATATTTAATGCAACAGTGATTAAATAATTTATTTCAGTAAATAAATAAGAAACTTCAGTTTGGTTATACAAAGTAAAAGCATACTTTTCAGTATAACCCCAACAATCTCCCACTTATACTCAAAGTCTGCTTTTAAGTATACTATAGCATGTCTCGTGTTCTATGTGACATGTAATGTCACCCTACACGAACCTAATAATATTTCTCCCACTTATACTCAAAGCAGATTGGCAATGTCCTTGACACCCATTCCTTCCACATGTCTCTCGAATGTACTCTGAGGCAGACCCTTTGTGAATGGATCTGCTAGTTTGTCTCCCGATGCAATCTTAGCCACCTCAATGTCTCCTCTCTTAAAGATTTCTCGTATGAGATGGTATTTTCTTTCAATGTGTTTGCTGGCTTTGTGGGCTCTCGGTTCCCTTGAATTTGCAACTGCACCGGCATTGTCACAGTAAACCGTGATTTTGCGGGGCAAATCTGGGACAGCGTCTAAGTCCACCAGGAAGTTTTTGAGTCAAACCGCTTCCTTCGCTGCTTCACAAGCAGCGACGTACTCGGCATCCATGGTAGAATTAGCGATGCAATTTTAGCTTTACGCTTCTCCATGTCATGGCTCCTCCCCCCATGCAAAACACACTACCCGAGGTAGACTTTCTGGAGTCAACGTCTGATTGGAAATCCGAGTCCGTGTAACCGATGGGGATCAGACTGTCTGACTTATAAACCAACATTCTGTCCTGTGTCCTTTTCAGGTACTTCAGAATGTTCTTTACTGCAGTCCAATGCTCTTTCCCAGGGTTACTTTGATATCTTGCCACCATGCCTACGGCAAAGTAGATATCCGGTCTCGTACACAGCATTGCATACATAATGCTTCCCATAGCCGAAGCATAAGGGATGCTCTTCATGTCATCTATCTCTTTCTATGTCTTGGAACACATCTCTTTGGATAGATGGGTTCCGTGTCTGTAGGGCACAAAGCCTTTCTTAGAATCCTGCATGCTGAAGCGCTTCAAAATAGTATCTATATATGAGGCTTGCGAAAGCCCGATCATTCTTTTCCTGCGATCTCGAGTGATCTTGATCCCTAGGATGTGACCGGCTTCCCCTAAGTCCTTCATATCGAACTGTTTTAACAGCCATGCCCTTACGTCGGATAACACCTTTACATCATTTCCGATGAGCAGAATGTCATCCACGTATAGTACCAACAAAACCAATGCAGTTCCGTCACGCTTTTTATAAACATAACTTTCAAATTCGTTTTGATCGAAACCGTAGGTTTTTATAACTTGATCAAAACACTGATTCCAAGTGCGGGATGCTTGCTTCAGCCCATAAATGGACTTCCTTAGCTTGCAAACCAGATGCTCTTTGCCTTTTTCAATGAAGCCTTCGGGTTGTTGCATATAGATTACTTCGTCAAGATTTCCATTAAGGAAAGTTGTCTTGACGTCCATTTGCCAGATCTCAAAATCTAGATGCGTAGTAATCGATAAGAGAATGTGAATGGACTTGAGCATGGCTACGGGCGAAAAGGTTTCCTCATAATCGATCCCTTCTTTCTGAGTGTACCCTTTCGCCACTAGTCTTGCTTTGAAGGTTTCAACCCTTCCATCCGGTCCCCTTTTTCTCTTGTATACCCACTTGCATCCGATGGGTTTTACCCCATCAAGTGGTTCGACTAGCTCCCACACCTTGTTGTGATTCATTGAACCCATCTCGACTTCCATTGCTATTTGCCAGGATTGAGCATCTTTGTCTCGGATCGCCTCGTTGTAGGACCATGGATCTGACTCTTCTGTGGAGATCAAGTCCGAAGACTCTCCGATCCCCAAGAATCTCTCGGGTTGTCTGATAACCCTCCCACTACAACGAGGTTCTGGTTGTGTGGGCGTGACGTTAGGTATATCATTTTGTACAGTTGGCAATGGAGTTGGCCCCCTAAGTTCTTCTAAGGTAATTTCACTTCTAGGCTTTCGACTGTTCATATAGTCTTCTTCCAAAAATCTAAAGTGGGTACTGATCACCACCTTTTGATCTTCGGGACCATAGAACATGCATCCTTTAGTTTCTTCGGGGTACCCTATGAACATTCTTAATTCCGAACGTGCATCCAATTTACCGGCTTCCTTATCTAGCACGTATGCCGGACACCCCCAGATCTTGATGTGTCCGAAACTAGGCTTGTGCCCCGTCCACAATTCTCTCGGGGTTTTAGGTACCGATTTGGATTGCACTAGGTTCAGATTATAAGCCGCTGTTTCTAAATCGTAACCCCAGAACGATTTTGGTAAATCCGCATAACTCATCATTGACCTTACCATTTCTAAAAGCATTCTATTCCTTCGTTCTGCAACCCCATTTTGTTGAGGTGTACCGGGTGCAGTCAACTGGGATGCAATCCCCACTTCTGATAGGTAGTTCAGAAATTCATCGCTGAGGTATTCGCCTCCACGATAAGATCGTAGAAACTTGATACTTTTTCCCTTATGATTCTCTGCTTGAGCCTTAAATTCTTTGAATTTATCAAAGGTCTCAGATTTATGCTTCATTAGGAAAATGTATCCGTAGCGTGAGTAATCATCGATAAAAGTAACAAAATACTCGTAGCCACCTCTATCTTTGATTTGCATTGGACCACACACATCGGTGTGAACGAATTCTAAAACTTCTTTAGCTCTAAGCCCCTTGGCTCCAAATGCCCTCTTGGTCATTTTACCTTCCAAGCACGATTCGCAAGTCGGAAATGACTCAATTTGGAGAGACCCCAAAGAACCATCTTTCACCAACCTTTGAATCCTTTTCGGGTTAATATGACCTAATCTTAGGTGCCAAAGAAGTGTCTCGTTCATGTCAGCTGAGCGCTTTCGTTTACAAGAAATAGTAGATGTGTTATAGGATGCATTTTGTGAGTGATGTGCACAGTTAATAATATAGAGATTGTTTCTTAAAGTTCCACGACGGTGAATCACATCGTTACGAAAAACAGTAACATCTTTATTAAAACGAACATAATATCCATCGTTAAATAACTTAGAAATAGAAATGAGGTTTTTTAAAAAATAGGAACATAAAGAACATCTCTTAAAATTAACTTCTTCTCTCCAAAGGACAAAAAACCTCTCCCTCCCTTTTTAGCTGCCACTCTTGTAGCATCGCCTAGCGTGATGAGGATCTCACTCTCACTTAGTCGCTGGGTCTGCTTGAAACCTTGCAATGTGAAACATACATGATCAGTGGATCCCATATCCAATACCCACGAGTGGGTAGCATACTCCGCTAAACAAGTTTCAACTACTAGTGAGTGTGAATTACCTTTCTTTCCACTCCTTTCGGAATCGGAACAGGCCCATCTCCTATGTCCCTTCTCCCCACATACCAAACATATCCTCTTGCTTAAACTTTCATCCTTGAAGTTTGAATAGAACTGGTTTATCCTGTTTGTCTCTTCATCGTTCTTACCACCAATTGGCCTAGAACGAGAAGCAGACCTTTTTGCGACCATGTTCGCTTTCTTGCGCTCAATGTCCTCTTCAACCAAAGTAACGACTCTTTTGAGATCATCCACAGTAAAATTCATATCTTCCAATAGGTATCTTACATAAGGATGATCATAGCTCTTTGGTAGAGTTTTGAGAATGAAATCAATTTTGCTCTTGAAATCACATTTTTCGCCAAGATGTGTCAATTCTTCAAAGAGGACCATTACCCTAGAAATGTGCTCTCTAGCAGCCATTCCTTCTTCCAACCTCAGCTTGTTCAAATCATGCTTAATGTTTTGAACTGCCATATAGGTTGAATGCGCGAACATCACTTCAAGATTTCCCATAATGTCTGCAGCTGAGAGAAATTCTTGATGAAGGTGCCTTACAGAATTCGACATTGATGTCAAGATAATGTCCCTTATCAATTCATTCCCTAGCTCCCATTCATTATATTCCATCTCTTCCCATATACTGACATCTTTGGTTAGTTCTTCGGGTTTTGGTTCATTAAGCACCCATTTGTACTCGTGTGAAACAAGGAAATTCATAAGGTTTCGTTTCCAAACAATAAAGTTTTCTCCAGCGAGAAGGTTGTCTTTCAGTAAATTGAACAGTGGATTAAAAGGTTGCGACATGATGAACTGAAATAAACATATATTTTGTATCAATATCCAGATCAACACAAAATTAAATCACATAATTCAATCACATGATTCATATTAAAATCTCAAAAAAAATATGAACATGCATCAGCCAACATCTCAAAATAGATTTAAATGAGCTTCGTGGGAGGGTCATCATTTAAATCACATTCAAGCAGGTTACAAACAAGAACAGTTACAAACTTTTAATTTTAAAGAAAATTAATAGTCGGCTCCCACTTGACCAATATAAAATTGACAGGGACTTCGGAGAAGTATATAAATATCAATTTTATACCTAAGTAATAACCATGATTAAATACAGAATTATTACTTCATTTTGATCGAGCCTCGTGGGAGGGTCATCGTCGCCACTAATAATAATTCACAATCATCCTTTTGGGAATTTATTCATGTGAAAGCTATCTTTTGACCGTCCCGTAAGGGAATTTCTCCAAAAGATTTCACAAATAAATAAATCATGGAGGTCAAAATTAATTTGTGTCAAAACCAAATTAATTATTAAAACATACTTAGTAATTTTTGAATTTGAGATTTTTCGTTGGACAATTCTCATGCAAACACATTTAAACAAATTAAATAAAGCACAAGAAAATACAATAGTAATAAATCAAGCAAAGCAGAAAATAAACACATTGGACACAAATTATCCAACTGTCATGGTTTGATTTTCTTTGGCTTGATCTTGAAGAAACGCCATCTTGAATTTCTTCTACTCGTTCGTCTCGAAAAGAACTCCGTCTTGAAATGCCACGCCATAAGCGGCTTTCGCCGGAGCCGGGATGCCCGCCCGCATCCGGTCGGCGCTTGGCGGCGCCTGCGTCATGCGCCTGGGGTGGCGCATACCACGTCGCCTGCATCATCTCGACGGCAGACGAAAATATCTTATCGACCAGGACGGTCAGGTTAGGCCACGCCAGCACCGCCTGCCGTCGCCGCGCTAAGCGCGTCCGCCCGCGCCCACTTTCGGCTGCCGTGTTCATGCCCCACAAGGCTCATTACAAGGGCCCCGGCAATTATCTGGCGCCGGGCGCGCCAACAAGATAGGTTTGGCTCACATCGGCGACAGCGTCGCCTCACGCAACGCACGTTGGCGGGTATGCGTCATCCGCATTTGCCCGGATCGGCCCCATTAACTCCCCACTAAATCACCGTTTTTGTCTCCAATCAAGGTTACAATTTATTTAAAATAAATACACCTTAAATCTGTACTAGTTCATTACATTGAATAAATCAAATAGCTTTAATCTACTGCGTGGATTTTCTCCACGAGAAAAACAAACCGAACGAAGTTAATTAAAACCATTCATTCATACACATGAAAATAAAACACATTAAATACCATGACAATTGGATACCTGCAAAACAGATCTAGCAATTCTACTATCCAATTTCAATTTAATGTCCAACAATTTAAATAACAATTTAAAAAATCAGAGCTCGAAACCAGAGCTCTGATACCAGTTTTTGGGAAATTAGGGTGCCCTGATCTATTCGAGATGATTTTTAAATACATATTTAAATTAAATAAATAATTACTAACATGAATTAGTCCTAAATCAATTCAACATAATAATTAAACAACATGCGTACACATAATTCACGTAAATCCTAAACATGCGGAACAAGGAGTTACGGGATTACTAACCTCTTGTAGAAACAACCTTTTAGACAATGGATCAACCCAAGAGCCTTCCCAAATATATCCCAGCGTCCAAGAACGTTATCCGGTGGGAGGATTTGCACGAACGATTTTAATGGGAGAGAAATTAAATATTTTGCTACCACCTTTGTGGATTTCTAATATTTCCAACACATGGAATTGCACTTGGGAATGAAGAGTTCATCCCCTATAAATAGGGAGGAGGGGGGCAAAAATTATGTCTAGGAAAATAAGAAAGAAAATATTTTCTTGGTCTCCAAGAAATCTTGAATATATCTTCTATATTCTTTTCTCCTTAATTAAATTTTCCATAAAAATCTCTTCCCCTCTTCTACCTCATAATTTTCGAAAACTACAATATTAAAGGAGTCAAGATTTGACTTCTTGAATTTATGGGATAATTATGTATTCCTACAATAATTATCTCTTTCCATAAAATATCTATAAGAAAATCAAAACAATCTTTTCTTCCTTTTAATATACAAATTTTCAAAAATCTTGCTTGGAAATATAGCAAGAATATTTTCTTCTCTCTCTCATTAATTGGACTTTATTTTGGGCTATTTGAGGGGCCTTTAGGAGAATTAAGATTGGACCTTCAATGGACTATGAAGCTTTAATATTTGGGCCAAATATTATTCAAGTCCATTAATATTAATTTACTCCACTATAAAATTAATATTGAACTATCCATCTTAACTCATATTACGATTTCACATATAACATGACTCTCGGTCATTATTTCCCGCATTTAAGATTATATTAGTCCATTAATTAATTAAGTCACTGAACAACCTTTATATTAATTAACATCTTTGTCCTTGGAGTAAAGACAACTCAACATTATTATCCATACCGGAAATAAATTTTCACTTGCAAGATTTGGTATGATAAAGGATATGAGCCCACCAAGGGGACAAATCAAGCAAGACGTACTTGCACGCGATTCTCCGTAATAAATGTCAGCAATCGTCATGTAATTAATAATATTGCCCAATATATAAGGTATCGAATCTCATTGACTCTCTTCCCATCATAAATCAAAGCAATAATTATTAATTTCACACGATCCTATTTAAGGGACGGAGATTAAGAAATAACGCACCACTGAGGTCTAATTCTTGTATATTCAGTACCAAAGAATTTGTCCTCCTGTAGGTCCCCATTCAACGCACCTAAATGCGCTAGTGTGATCCCTTGGTCAAGACAAGCCAATCTGGGTCTCACACTTCAACCGTTCATGATGGTTCGTTCATTTCCATCTGGGTTGTGATTTTTTTACTTAATTACGAGGGCTGTTAATTTGATCTTCAGTGATCGGGTATCACCAAATTAACTACAACGTAATACGTACTGTCTTATTGAACGAGTTTGCAATAAACATATATAACATTCATTCATATTTAATGCAACAATGATTAAATAATTTATTTCAGTAAATAAATAAGAAACTTCAGTTTGGTTATACAAACTAAAAGCATACTTTTCAGTATAACCCCAACACTATGTTGTTCACTGACAACCAATCTTCGAGTGCAGTTGGGTGAGGATCCCTAACGGGGTCCAAGTTGAAAGATCTGGGTTCGTACGCATTGATTTGAAGAACGTGGGATACAGAGATGACCCTTACACAATGGCCAGTCAAGCTCAATAAATTTTCTATGTCCCCGACCCAGTTAATAAGAAATGGTCCATCGTGGTTCTGTCAAACAAATTTAACAGTAGTTACCAGATTAGCGACCACGTCGATGAAGATGTTGACACAATCGATGATCCTTTTCAGAACTTCACTCATTCTGTACCCTCTTTCGATGATCTTGCAAATCCACTCCCGTACCAGAGAATAATTATCGATGAGGATGAATATGGCAATCCAGATCTTGTTAACATTTATGGTCATGAACTAGAAAAGTCAACCAAAAAACAAAAAAGAAAAACAAGTGCTAACTTCTGCTTTACAGGATCATGTTTTATCTGCCACATCTCGAAGATGATGAAAATGATGATGGAGTACATTTAGGAGATCATGGTGGAGATTATAATGGAGATCATGGTGCTGATGATCGACATCATACTGATGACTTGGGACAGGGTGACACTTCTGCTCCCACCACTAGCAGCTCTGGGGATAAGCGCAGTAGAGGTATAGTCACGATGTCTTCTATTAAGAGGGCTCGTAGCAAGGGGAAACAAGTGCAAATAATTTTATTACAATTGAACAGTTGAAATTGTAATTATATTGATTGATCGTTGAATCTAATTAAATAATATGTTATTGCAGTTATCATTCAATGAGTATGGGCAGGCAATCGGTAAACAGAGTGAGACGTTGTCTTTCTACCTTGGAGCTGCAGTCAGGCGTATAATCCCTATCGTGCTGCCATCCAAGGACTGGCGTAGCGACAAACTGACTTCTTTGAAGGAAAGATTATGGGATGAAATTTCGGTATGTTAATTATATATATGCTTATTGAAAGTTGTTGTATGATTACTAAATTTACTACATTGTTATGTTATATGCGTACAGAGTACATTTCTCGGCCTTGATTATTCAAAGAAGAAGCAAATACTGTCGCAAGCTGGAGTATTGGCCAAGAATTTTCAGGCTTGGCTGAGAAGTCAAGCACGAGATCCGGATACTGGTCGTTACTCGGCTAGTCCGCCTGAGGCATATCAGAATTGCCCTGCGGTGGCCCCATACTGGGAGGAGTTTGTGCGACGATCTATGGATGATGAGTTCCAGGTAAAATTGATCATTATCATTTAATGCCCTATGCTTTTCAGTGTTTATTGTATTTCTATTACATTGTAGTTACGAAGTGAGAAAAATCGCAAACAAGCCAAGTCGATGGAGGCGCGATATCGTGGATCGAACAAAGGTTATGCACGCATAAGAAAAAATCTGGTGAGATCAAAATCCTAACATTTAATTTTGTTTATATATTCACTTTTAATATATCTAATAAGGGGACATGTTAATGACTATCGTAGAAAGAAGAAAAAAAGAAAGCTGGAGAGAGTGAGCCTGTTGTTACCCGTTTCGAGTTATTTCAAACTACCAGAAAGACTCGATACGGGAATATTCCCGATTCCAGTGCATAGCGTATCATCGAAGAAGGGGTAAGCTATCCATTAATTTGTCTTTGAATTACAAACTATTATTTCTAAACAAATCATTAAATAATAATCTTTTGTAATTCAGGAGCGTATATCTCAGACCATGACGCCCGAAGACATCAGCTTTGTCGGTATCGATGATCTACTTGGACGGGGCTATAGGTCGTCAGGAGCATCCCGGCCGCTTACGGAATGATGGATATGGCGTGACGAAGTCATCATTGGCCATGTTACCTGCTCTTCAAGCCATGAATATGGTGGGTATACTTTCGAAACAGGTTGCCCAGATGGCTAAAGAGTTGGAACAGATGAGGTCCGAGAGATGGTCGCATCACGGAATGTCCTCGAGTGGAGCAAGCTGTGAAAATAGTGTCGCTGATGTTATGTTTTCGGCTAATGCTAGGGATGATTTTATTGAGGCACTTCGAAACAACGTCCCGCAGGTATCAGATGTTTCTCACATTTATTTTATTTAAAGACTAGTATATATATTAAAATTTTCTAACTAAATATCTTATTCGAACAGTCACAGACCTCATGCTACCTTTATTTTGAGGATCCTACTCGGTTGGTGGCTACACGAACGTTGCTCAATAACTTCGATGGAGTTATTCATGATAGTCCCATCACTCCTGGTTTCGTGAGGGTCACGCTCGATGTACCCATAATCGGAGAAGAGGATTCATCGGTGCCTAAACCAATTGATGATGTTGTCACAGTCGGAACAGCGGTCGGGCACTTCATCGAATGGCCGGCCAACTTGGTCTCTCTCACCATGAAGGTATATTTAATATATGTTATTAAAGTTCATTATCTTATTTGTCGTTCTAAATAATGTTACAAATTGATTGTAGAAACTGCCGACACCACAAAAGCCTAAACAGAAATCAAAGGGTGTTTCAGCCAGTCAGAGGGAGATGACGAGGGACTCCACTATTGGTGATCGCTGACTTGGTTATCCCTTGCCTGGAGACTTAGATCACGACTACACCGTACAGAATACGGTGCAAGTGATAGTGGAGTCCTCTGATTTCAATATGATCACAGTTCCTATGAATGCTTATTTTCATCGGAATTCTATTGAAGAATACATCGCTCGGGAGCATGTGATTGAAGCCGTGAACGACCAGTGGTTGAGTCCAACGAGCATAGCCTTTTACCTCAGGTATGTGTTTACTAATTAATTCTCAGTATTTACTTTCTATATAGTTTAATTTTCAAATTAAATATTAATTAGCGTATAGATGTTGGTTAAAGATATTTGGGTGAGGTATATCTCTCCAGAGATCCTCGGGCATGTGGAATGTATTCTTCGTCTCCCCCCAAGTGTCTTGCTTAGTGGCTGATAGGGCACAGACCATTGAGTGGTTAGTTTCTCATATGCTGAGTTATACTGACAGAGATCATCTCATTTTTTTGCCAACAAATGTGGGGTGAGTATATTAAATATTTCGTTAAAATTTATATTCATAATATATATGATATTTGCACATATGCTAAATTTACAGTTAATTTTAATATTCTTAATATAATATAGGAATCAATGGGTGTTGGTCGCCATAAATATGATCACATTAAGTGTGTATTCTATGGATCCAGCTGCGAATGAGTTGGCTTCAAATCGACCTGATCTCACTTCGTACATGGAAGCGTAAGTTCATTTTTAATATTATAATATAATGATTTGTTTTACTTATTAAAATTATGCATATTTAATCTAACTTTATTTTTTAATTCTAATAATAATAGTGTGATGACGATGTATCGGAGTCGCCTTCCTAATCAAGGCTCAAGAGCTAATTTCAATAAAGTGAGCTGGAATAATGTTAAGGTAAATTTAATTTATTAAGTTATCAAATTAATATAAAATAATTATAATTCACTAATACAGATTTGGGCTTGGAGAGCTGTTAAAAATGACCTTGGAGAGCGGTTATAACTTGACTCTCTCCAAAGTAACAATTATCCAAACTTGGACGGTGATAAAAACCGTTGTCCAAGATATTGCACTTGGACAGCGGTTTTTAACCGCATTGCAAGTTAACCACTTAGACAACTGTTACAAACCGCTCTCTTACTTTTTTTTATATATATATATATATATATATTAATACACTTGGACAACGGTTTTTAACCGATGTCCAATATATATATTTTTTTAATTTTAATTTATATTTTAAAAATTTTGTTTATATAAAACCAAAATCAAAACTAAAAACCAAATTTTATACCACACGATAATATATATACGTACGTCCAATTAATACCAAAACATCAAATAAATTAATAAACGCATACACATATCATGAAATAAATATCCGTCTAATATAACAAATTAAAACATGCATGAAGTATATCAATACAAATATATATATAAGTAATATGCTACCAAAATTTATCTCACTCTATCTATAATTATACAAGAATCTATTGTAAAGGTACCCTGTCCAATCCATTTTCCATTTGTTCATTCTTTGTTTGGAGTAAGACTTGACCGGACGATCATAGACAAACTGCAAAACAACGATCAGTTTATCAATATAGTTAAATATATATATAGTATGAATTTTTATTCAATTAATAATAATTTAAATAAATCGATAAATTGACTTACGTTGATAGGAATCGACGTTTGAGAAGCGCATATTATATCTTCAATATAACAGCACACAAAATGTCCACAATGATCGCTATTTCGTTGCCTCGGTACCTGTTGATTAGCAATTATAATCACATATTACAATTATAATTATTTTATATTAATTTGATAACTTAATAAATTAAATTTACCTTAACATTATTCCAGTTCACTTTATTGAAGTTAACTCTTGAGCCTTGATTAGGAAGGCGATTCCGATACCTCATCATCACACTATTATTATTAGAATTAAAAAATAAAGTTAGATTAAATATACATAATTTTAATAAGTAAAACAAATCATTATATTATAATATTAAAAATGAACTTACGCTTCCATGTACGAAGTGAGATCAGGTCGATTTGAAGCCAACTCATTCGCAGCTGGATCCATAGAATACACACTTAATGTGATCATATTTATGGCGACCAGCACCCAATGATTCCTATATTATATTAAAAATATTAAAATTAACTGTAAATTTAGCATATGTGCAAATATCATATATATTATGAATATAAATTTTAACGAAATGTTTATTGTACTCACCCCACATTTGTTGGCCAAAAAATGAGATGATCTGTGTCAGTATAACTCAACATATGAGAAAATAACCACTCCATGGTCTGTGGCCTATCAGCCATTAAGCAAGACACTTGGGGGGAGACGAAGGAATACATTCCACCTGCTCGAGGATCTCTGGAGAGATATACCTCAACCAAATATCTTTAACCAACATATATAGGCTAATTAATATTTAATTTGAAAATTAAACTATATATAGAAAGTAAATACTGAGAATTAATTAGTAAACCCATACCTGAGATAAAAGGCTATGCTCGTTGCACTCAACCACAGGTCGTTCACGACTTCAATCATAGGACCAATTTAGTATCTCTCGGTCTTACGAGAAAGACACGTGATAGGATTCCTGATTATTCAGACCTTAGTCCAACCAAAAATATACCTATTATGACTAGGAATGCGGTACAACGGATTCGATTCCCCGAAGCCCATCCCGACCGGAGGTCAGAATTTCCATCAGAAAAACTTCCTTGACCGATTCGGTAAATCAAGAAAACATGAAAACCACCTCTATATTAACATAGGGGTTCATCGAAACTATGACCATATCGAAATTAGAGGACTCCACTATCACTTGCACCATATGCTGTATGGCGTATTCGTGATCTAAGTCTCCAGGCAATGGATAACCAATTAGTCTGCGACCACCAATAGTGGAGTCCCTCGGTATCTCCCTCTGATTGGCTGCGACACCCTTTGATTTCTGTTTAGGCTTTTGTGATGTCGGCAGTTTCTACAATAAACGTGGAGCTTCACCTGTCTCGATTGTGCCATCGAATGCATCGGCCATTGTTCTGTACTTATGTGTTGGGTCCAACCACCTCCTATGTCCCATATAAACAGTCTTCCCTCAAATGACTCAAAGCGAATGTGATGTGTATGCGCTTGGTACAATAAGGACATGCATCGGCCCCTTCACACTATATATCGAGATAGATTCCGTAAGCGGGAAAGTCATTGATAGTTCCAAAACAAAGATGACCTTCAACTTGAAATTCTCCTTTCTACAAGCATCATTACATCGATACCCTCATCCCACATTAGCTTCAAGTCCTCTATCAAAGGAGCGGATATACATCTATGTCGTTACCCGGGTTGTTTGGGTCCCGATATCAACATAGACAACATCATGTAAAAGGCGCTTCATGCACAACTCGCGTGAAAGGTTATAAACCAACAGAATCATCGCCATGTAATCGTGGTTGGTACTTTGGATACTAAGCGGATTTATTCCGTCGGTTGAGAGTGCAAGACTTAAGTTTCATGGCTCGTTGCCAAATCACAACGGATGCGACATCGAATGTCTTCCATGGGGTGAATCGGTGAGGTGTCTTAGCATTCCATCTTTGATCCTATCATCATGATGCCAAGTTAAATTTCTAGCATCCACATGACTACTATACATTCTCCTGAATCTTGCTATTATTGGAAAGTACCACAACACCTTCGCGAGAGATTTATTTTTCTTATATCGCTTCTCCCCACACTTGGGACATTCATCGAGGTCTGCATACTCCTTCCGAAATAAGATACAATCACCCGGACAAGCATGAATTTTCTGATGTGTTAACGCGATGGACTTGAGCATTTGTTTAGCATCATATGCTCTCTAGCTAAAGACATTTCCATCGAGCAATAGACCACTAACTTGCTCCAAAGATACTTGTGAAGCACGCAACGGACAACTGGTGAGCTGCTTTTAGGTTGAACAATATCAACACAGCTGACAATTGTTACCTTCTCACACCCGGGCCATAGTGGTAATCCAACAGAATCCCTTAACTTCTCTGACATATAAGGGTGATCTAGCAGATCATCGTCATCCACACTCGATGTATCAACAGTCGGTACATCATCGAAAATATTCAGATCCCTTTGTATCTTCAAACCTAAAAAGTCGGTTCTAGGTTGCTTGAGCTACATCTATCTCTTGTCTCACCATGAGATGTCCAAACGGTATATGCTTTATCAATACCGTGAATCATCAAGTGGACGAACAAATTTTCTCGACCACTACTTGGTTTTCCCATTCATACATTTCCAACAAGGACATGGAATGTACCGATGGTCAAGTCAAAGTGTCTAATTGCATGATTACAAAATTCTTCCACCCCATTCCTATACTCCTCTGATAATCGATCTGCTCGAACCCACTTTCGATCCATATAGAACTAGAGATGCCTATAGGAAAGACAATATGAAGAGTATTGTTTCTCAAGACAATGTATCTTAAAGTATTAAACCTAAAAGCATACCTAACCATACTTAATCTACATTCATTTTAATTTTCTAATTTTGGAATCCTTCCAATTTTTTACTCATTCACAATTTTTGTTGCTTCTCAAGACAATATGTATCCTAACGTACCTAAGGTTTTGTTGCTTCTCAAGATATTAATGTATCCTAATGTACCATCAATCATCTAAAGCAACACATTATCCATTCACCAAATCATCAAATCAATAACCCAAATATATCCTAATGTATTAATCCTAATTTATGCTTAAATCTTCACACAAGCATATTATCAAACACCTTGAGTGCATCAATTGTTCACCTCTAAAATTAGCATAAAAAAATCAAGTCAAGCCACACAATATATATATTCATCTCAAACACTAACAATTAATCACAAACATATATATATATATATATATATATATATATATATATATATATCCTAACAATTAATCCCAAACATATATATAAACACATTTATATGCCTAACAATTAATCTCAAACATATATATATACACATTTATATATATATATCCTAACAATTAATTCCAAACACATATATATCCTAACAATTAATCCCAAACAATTAATCATAATATATATATACTAATTAACATATATATACATATATATATATATAAAAGAAAAAATACCTATATATATGGAGGAGGAAGGTGGCGACGGCGGCGGCGGTAGGGGAGGACGGCGAAGGCGGGGGCGGTAGGGGAGGGCGGCGGAGGCGATAGGAGAGGGAGGGAGGAGGGCGCGACGATTTGGGGGAGAGGGAGGAGTTGGAACGGCGACGACGGCGATTTGGGGGAGAGAGAGGAGCTAGGACGGCGACAACGGCGATTTGGGGTAGAGGGAGGAGGAAGACGAATTGGGGAAGAAAAAATAATTGAGGGTTTACAGTTCGGATCGTGTTGCCCGATAAAAAAATTGGGGGCATGGATTGGACGGTTCAAACCATTTGTCCAAGTGTTTTTCGACGGTTAGAAATCGTTGTCCAAGTGAGTTTACATAGCGGTTAGAAACCGCTTTCCAAGCTTTATTCTTGGACAGCGGTTTCCAACCGCTGTCTATTTTTTTTTAATTTTTTTTTAATAAAACCGCTCTCCAAGCTAGGACTTGGAGAGTTGTTTGAAAAAAGGGTTGTCCAAGTGCAGCTGTGCAAGCTTAAATGTGTAATAGTGATTGTAATATGTGATTATATTGCTAATCAACAGGTACCGAGGCAACGAGATAGTGATCACTGTGGACATTTGTGTGTTGTTATATTGAAGATATAATATGCGATTCTCAAACGGCGGTTCCTATCAACGTAAGTAAATTTATCGATTTATTTAAATTATTATTAATTGAATAAAAATTCATACTATATATCTAACTATATTGATTAATTGATCGTTGTTTGCAGTTTGTCTATGATCGTCGATCAAGTCTTACTCCAAACAAAGAATGAACAAATGGAAAATGAATTGGACAGGGTACATTTACAATCGATTCTTGTATAATTATAGATAGAGTGGGATAACTTTTGGTAGCATATTACTTATATATATATTTGTATTGATATACTTCATGCATGTTTTAATTTGTTGTATTGGACGGATATTTATTTCATGATGTGTATGCGTTTATTAATTTATTTGATGTTTTGGTATTGGACGTATATATATTATCGTGTGGTATAAAATTTGGTTTTTAGTTTTGGTTTTGGTTTTGGTTTTTTTATATAAACAGGATTTTAAAAATATAAATTAAAAGTAAAAAAATAATATATATATATATATATATATTGGACAGCGGTTTTTAACCGTTGTCCAAGTGTATTTATATATAAAAAAATTTAAAAAACAAAAAATGGTTAGAGTTAGAATTTGTAAAACATTTGTCCAAATCAAATATTCTCTTGGACGTGATGTTACAAACCCATTTGTCTAAGTGTAAACCTTGCAATGCGATTAAAATTGCTGCCTTAGTGCAATATCTTGGACAACGAGTTTTTATCAGCTGTCCAAGCTTGGACAACTATTACTTGGAGAGCTGTTATAACCGCTCTCCAAGGTCATTTTTAACAGCTTTCCAAGCCCAAATCTGTATTAGTGTTTCCTGACCCGCGAGAAAAAAAAATCCCCAATTGCACATATCACTTGTATGCAATATTGCATACAAGTTTTTATCTTAATTAAAAGGGTAGCATAACAAAATGCCCAAAGAAGGATACAGAGTGCAAATAGAAAGTAAAGGGCAAAGGCCTAATTAATTATCAAAAACTATATCAATGTTTAAAAGTGATACTCATACGGTAGTTGAACTGAAACTGGAAATGGATATAGGCTAAATTACAAGAAGATGTTTGATATTAACTGTGAGAATTAGGATAATTGGTATTTATCACCCTTAATGAGGTGAGAATAGAAGACTCGTATATATTCACAATTGTGGAGCGGATTTACAAAGATATACATGGATATATATATATATATATATATATATATATATATATATATATATATATATATATATATTCCATATTATCCCCTTCAAACGATCTTGTGGATGCAATCGAACACAAAGCTTCAAACGTAGTAACTCAAATGTTGGGCAAGGTAGACTCTTTGTAAAGATGTCAAAAATTTGAAGATGTGAAGGAACAAATTATGTGACAAGCCGACCTCAAAAACTAACTCCCAAATCAATATTGTTGTAAGTCGTGTTGCGTGGAAAATATGATGTGGCGATATGTGTGATGACTTAACAAACAAAATGATGATGTGTCGAACACAATTTGTGTGTGTGTGTGTGACGAGCACAACGTAATGTAAAATGACAACAAGGATTTGGTGACCCAATTCGTCAAGGTTGACTACGTCTGGGGGCGTACCAAGCCAAGATTGTATTATTTATGATTTGAGAATGTGTCGAGCACAATGTACTTATGACGAACACAACTGATATATGGGGTGGAGAGCTAATACAAGAGTTATATTAGGAAAATTTATGAACCCCTCTTTTTGACCCCTGAGGGCCTATTTATAGAGTTCGAACAAGCATGTGCTGCCTTGGCAACCATGAGTTGGCGGTTTCTTGACATGCACGAATGTTTGCTTGGCTTCCCTGGTCGACATCTGTCTTTGCTTGATTGTGAAGTCTCCAACTTGTCATCCAGGTGGTGATGGCCTCGCTAGTGGCCTAATCTTTTGGCTCGCCACTTTATGCTCTGTTCTTGTAAGGGTATTATGTTCGCTAAGGGGGCACGACCGTAGGCTAGGCGCCTTGTTCTTGATCCCGTGCTCGCCTCGTGGGGCGAGCATCTCTTCCCTTCTCTGATCTTTCAGATTTTGGCTTGGTTGCTACTCGTGCTCGCCTTCCCCGGCGAGCAGCCATCGGGTCGTTGGGTGAGCATAGTTTGTGTTGCGTGGTGCCCTTTGACATTTTTCTGGTCATCCAGCTGTGTTTGCCGTCCAGCTGGAAAACACCTACCAGATGGGCCAGCGTGCACTTTGTGGTTTCTAGGTCCACGTGCTCGTCAGGCGAACACGTGGTAGGAGAGTTCTTGACCGTGCACAACAAATATTAATGTGATTGGCGTTGTTATTGTCACAAAGGATAATTTGTGTATATATATATATATATATCAGTTTTGATATGGAGACCATGAGTGGTCACCTTATGGAGCCCAATTGATGATTTGGCTTTCCACCTCAGCTTATTATCTAATTAAATAATTTAAATTAATTTTGAAAAACAAAATCCTACAACCTAAAATCTAAATCATGAACTCTAAACCATGACTCATTCGGGCCGGGTGAACCATGAACCACTCGGGCAGAGTGAACATGAACCATGAACCATTCGGGTCGGGTTCTCTGTAATTTAATTTACTCATTTAAATAATTTAAATTAAATTTTGGAAAAAATATCACTTTGCACTAATTAAATAATTTAAATTAAATTACGGATCCAAACCCGACCCGAGTGGTTCATGGTTCACTCTGCCCGAGTGGTTCATGGTTCACCCGACCCGAATGGGTCATGGTTTAGGGTTCATGATTAAGATTTTAGGTTGTAGGATTTTTTTTTTCAAAATTAATTTAAATTATTTAATTAAATAATAAGCTGAGGTGGAAAGCCAAATCATCAATTGGGCTCCATAAGGTGACCACTCGTGGTTTCCATGTCAAAAATGTATATATATATATATATTCACAATTGTGGAGCGAATTAATTACCAGGAAAGTCTGTCTTAACAAATCAATCTAATTAATACAAAAAAAATTAAAAAGTACAAAGATATACTCCCTCCGTTCCGATCTTGTTTACACAATTAGTGTGTGCTCGGAGTTTAAAAAAAAGTGATAAAGTGTTGGGGTTGAAAGAATTGCTTATTAGTATTTGGCAAAGTATATGGTGAACAAGTTTCACGGTGAAACTGGTTTTGGAGTGCGACTTATATTACTAAAGAGTGTGATTTATATGACTGAAGAGTGTGACTTTTTACTATAAAGAGTATTACTCATAAAAATGAAGGGTGTGATAAATATTACAACAAAGAGTGTGGTCGTGATAACTGAAGAGTGTGACCTATATTACTAAAGAGTGTAATAGTGATAACTGAAGTGTAAAAATAAACCAGTTTTACGGTGAATAAGTTTCACAGCATACCAACTCTTAGTATTTTATGTGATAAAGTGATAAAGTATTGGGGGTAGAAAGAGTTATTTATTACTGATAAATTATAAAGTGAGTATTTTCATTTAAGGAAATGTGTAAACAAAATTGGGACGCCAAAAATAAAAATAGTATAAACAAGATCGGGACGGAAGGAGTTATGAAACAAATTGATATTTATTCCGTATTATTAACACTATTCTCTTGGGGAGCAAATTCTATTGTGATGTTTGTCGCTCGAGGGATGAACTTTACATCGACCCCTAGGATTTTTTTGTGTTTTTTGTATCTGGGCACCATCTACGGTACCACCCCACTGCTTGCTCTCGGTTAGCGTCGTCCAATTATTATTTTAAATTATTTTTTTAGGTCACTATCTTATGAGATAATAAAATAGAATATTTATTTTTCTGGGCTTTCAAATTTAAGACACTATTTTTTTAGGGAGGCCTATGATGCTCTAATGGCTAGACACGATGCGGAACAAATACCTGACGCTTCAGAATCATCTGGAATATGCACCACTCAAAGTTGCGGGTCATGCTTGGAGATTACTTTGCAAACGTCTACCGACAAAAAAAACCTTGTTCGACGAATCGTACTACAACAACATGACGATCTAAGGTGTGTCTTGTGCTTGTCTGAGGAAGAAACTATCCAACATGTGTTCTTCGAGTGCTCTCTGTCATATTCCATTTGGATGGAGATTATGAAGTGGCTTAACTTCGCTTCTAAATTCAAAAATGCAGCCTCGAATCTCTCTTCTTTTGTCCAAGCCTTTAGAGGGAAATGAGGTAAAGTTATTGCTACTTGTTATTGGCTAGGCGTAGTAATATCTAGAAATGGAGAATGATGTCATCTTTAGGAATCATATTTTCTCTAGCATTAAGTTCATCGAAACGTTTAAGGTGAAGATTTGGAGTTGGCTAATTGTGAAAGATAAGGCGACTACTAAATTTTCTTTTAGCGATTGGACCTCAAATCCTAAAATGGTCATTGAGATTACTGTGTAAATAACTGTGTATTTTTGGGTACTCCTTATACCCGCCTTATGTTTATAATAATTTTTGACTTATCCAAAAAAAAAAAGTGTGGGCTTTCTATTTGTTACAATTGCATCAATCAATACACTTTAGTCTTGTATTCGATTCTATTTAAATTCCTTCCACATATTCTATTGTAGTAGTCTTGTGAGAAGGTGTGAGTCTTTCAAAGACTTGTAATAGTGTAGGCCGGGTGTTCAGTGAGAGATAGGAATTCGGTGGGATTGTAAAAATTTATCATACAGTGATATTTCTTTTGTGGGTTGTGGTTAATTATCCGATTTTGGAGTTTTCATGTAATATTCTTGTGTTATTGTCATTTTTTATTCATTCATTTAATTTATTTTTTATTTTTTATTTGACGAAGTCTAGTATGAAAATTTTCATACATTAAAAAACTTTAATTAACAATCAAATTCTGTAATTGGTGAAGGTACGTAAGACAACATTGAGTGGTTCATGGTTCATCCGGCCCGAATAGGTCATAATTTAGGATTCATTATTTAATGTTTAGGGTGTAGATGGTTGATTTAGGGTAATTTTATAGATTTTCATACATGAAAATTTTCAACCTGGACCTACTCTTTTTATTTTTCTCTTGTTTTGAATTGATAATTTCCCAAACAGATTTGGCTCTGATTTTCTCAAAGGACTTCTCCGGTTTGATCTCCTTTTCTTAATTTTTTTTTTCCGTTTCTGGTTTTTACCTCCGAGTGCCCCAAGATGTTGAAAAAAGAGTGATGATGGATAACGTGACTTAGATACAAAAATTGGGTTTCATTTCATGTGAGATTGAAAAGACTCTCATTTTTCAAACCTTTGTATATTAAAATTATCTTTTATTTTCTATTTGGTTTTAAATAACCGGTGGAAGATCCATCGTATAATAAGATTTATTTTTCAGAAAATTATATTTAATTACGAGCAAAAACGTCTTCGCCAAATAGAAGAAAAAGTCCGACATCTTATTGTGATAGTCAAACATAATCTGTAAATTAGTTTTTTTTTTCTTTTTTCTTTTTTTTAATCTGGAAGTCAAACGCGGAAGAAAATGAGGAAGGTAGACTTTCTGATTATAATTTTCTTCGATTTGTTAAAAAAAAAAAAAATCCCTTCCACACACCAACTTGTTATCAGAAATCTTACGTGTTAATCAAAAAAATTAAAACTCACAAATGATGGGTTTTGAATCAAAATCATCTCATAACTTTGCAATTTTATTGAAATGATCTCATGATTATCAATTTTTTTCAATTTAATCTCATATTTATTTAATTTAATCAAATTTAGTCACAAATCACCGGAGGTCGCTCAAAAATTTCCAAAACGACGTCGTTCTGGACATGTGTCCTACATATTCCGATCCTACACGCCCCCAAAACGACATCGTAATTTGACCAATTTTGAGCGACCTCCGGTCAGGGGCGGATTTGTGTAGAGGCAAGGCATATTTTTTTTATATTATATATATTTCTATTTTTTTTAAATTTTCAATATATTTTTTAGAATTAATAAAATACCAAGATAGAATATTTTATTTTCAACTCAACCAATTCAGGCTTCTACTGCTATTATTATCAAGCTCATAATTTGTCTGTCCGTATGTCGGATGAAGCTCGCCCAAATAAAAAAAAAATCTTAATATTAGTGTTTATAACAATATGAATTTTGATTTGATTTTAATTTAGTAGTGGTGATAAACCATATTTGAATATCAAAATAATTTTTATATGGTGCTATTGTTATAAGGGGTGGAGGAAATACCAAAAATACCGGTATACTGCACTTACCGTACCAAAAAATATCGATTTTATCGAAATTTTCGGTATATCGAAATTTTCGATACGGTATGGTACCGTACCGAAAATTTTGGTACGATAACGGTATGAAAATATAGAAAATTTCGGTATATCGAAATACCGAAATATTTCGGTATACCAAAATAATTTCCGATATACCGAAAAAATTTCCGGTATACCGAAAATATTTTCGGTATTTCGGTATATCGAAATACCGAAATATTTCGGTATACCAAAATAATTTCCGGTATATCGAAAAATTTTTCCGGTATACCGAAAATATTTTTGGTATTTCGGTATATACTGAAATATCGGTACAGTATCGGTATGTAATATTGACATGCCGAAAATTTCGGTATGCTGAAATTTTGGTATACCGAATTTTCGGTACGACAACGGTATGACATTCATCGGTATCGAAAATTTCGGTACGATAACGATATGGCGAGAAAATTTTCGGTACGCCGTACCGTCCACCCCTTGCTATTGTATACCACTATTCACTCAGAAATTAATATTGAATTCATATGATTTTTGCATTCATGTCATATGTATCATCATTCACTAAGTTTAAATAAACAATTATTTTGCATTTAAAACTGTTAAAATTATTTTCGTATTCATATAATGTATACGATGACAATTTATTTTTAAATTTGTATCTTGGCTGAAAAAAGTTTCTGCGTCTGCCCCTGCCTCCGTGGTTTAAGACTAAACTTGGATCAAATTGAATACACGTAAGATTAAATTGGAAAAAATTGATACTTATGTAACTATTCAGATTTAATTCTCCCACAAATGACACTGAATTAAAAACTTGAAATTTTATATAGTAAATGATAATTACTCAAAGATGGAAAACAATATTTTAGTAATCAACAGTACAGAAAATTACACCTCTAGTTTAGAAATACATGACTTTATTATAATAGTACAAGACCGAAATTACAATACAATCTTCTATTTCAAAAGAATGCCACCTTAAGGAAATCAAAGTAAATTAATGCACACTAAGTTTAGTGCAGTGGAGGGATGCTTTGTTCATACCTAAAGAAATTATCTGGATCAACTTTGGTTTTCACCTGAACAAGGCGATCAAAATTGTTGTTGAAATATTTCTTACCCCAAATGCTTGCTTGTGCATAACTTGTCTTTCCGTCGACGTTATTGGCTCCAAGCCCAATATCTCTGTAATTCAAGTATGCCGACCTTGGAAACTTTGATGCATATGAAGTCATGTAGTTGTAGGCCCTGTTAACCCAATTTACGTACTTATCGGAATTTTGAGCATCGGCTTCTATCCAAAAGGCTGAATAAAAGATGTGGAACAAATTACCGGCTCTATGAGGAAAAGGAATGGCGGATTCAGATATTTCAGACATTATTCCACCGTATGGTACGAAGGCAAGCGTAGACATCCTGGCTTCTGATTCAAAATATATTCTGGTGAGGCCTTCAAGCCCTTTCTCGGGAATGGGTCTCTGCACGTAATCTAATTTTCTGACCATGTACGATTTGTTGGTAGAAGTCCTGTTCAGTAAAATCTCAGGTGATCCAATTGGGAGTCCGTACATGTATAGAGTAGATTGGATCCAGCTCATTTCGATAAAGTCTTCTCTCACCAATCCCAACTCCGGGAATTTATATTGCATCATTGCCAATAATTTGTCTGCCCCGCCTAGGAAAAGCGCGAAAAAGGAAGCGCTAAGTGTGACGTTCCTTCCCGCGGTTTGATTGGAACTCATCACCATTGCATTGATAAAGAGGGTTATATCCCGGTCCAATCTGGGTGCAACGTATTGCCAGCGGTGCATGAGTTGAGTAAGATTTTGTTCCAAAGTCCTTTGGACGTTGAAAACAGTGAGTCTTTCTGGAACATCAACCAGTTGTAGCTTCCATGCAAGAATTACACCAAAGCTGGCACCTCCACCGCCTCTGATCGCCCAGAAGAGATCCTCACCCATTGATTTTCTATCGAGAATTCTGCCATTAGCGTCGACTATTCTTGCATCAATGACGTGATCCGCAGCCAACCCGTATTTTCTCAGCAATGTGCCGTAGCCTCCTCCGCTTATGTGCCCACCCACTCCAAGAGTTGTGCCAATACCGCCAGGAAAAGCTAAAGTCGAGCTTTTCTCAGCGATCCTGTAATATAAAGAGCCAGTGGTTGCACCAGCTTGAACCCATGCAGTTTTCGCCTTGGCATCAACGGTTATTTCAGTAAGCTTGCTCAAATCAATGACCAAAAATGACACTTTTGCTACAGAAGATAGTGCCGCGAAGTCATGACCGCCACTTCGAATTCTAACCTCCATGTCATTTTGTTTAGCGCAGAGTATGATAGGTGGGATTTGGGATTCGTATTCTGGGGTTATAATAACCTGGGGTCTAGGGGTAGTGTTTGAGGTAAATCTTAGATTCCAAATGGGGGAGAGGAGGACAGAAGAGTAATTTGGGTTGCTTGGGGTGTAAACAAGGTTGGAAATGGAGGAGTAGGTATGGAATTTTTCGGAAAGGCATTCGAGAAAATCTTCGTGATCATCCGCGGATGAGCACGAAAATATGAGTAGAAGGATGAATGTAAGTGCAGATATGCTTTGAGTAGTCTTCATGATTTAGAGAAGATTATTGTTTAATTTTGTGTGGGAGGATATATGCATGGGGTGCTATTTATAATGCTTGAATTCTGAGGGCTTAAGTTTATTATATTGAATTTAATTAGAACATTACGGGGTGAAATCCGCCCGGCCGTTTCACACGTTTACTTTGAAAAGGTCTGCCACTACACTCCATATTTCAATTCTTTTAACTTCCGTCAATTTTAATTGAATTCCTTAATTTGTAATTAGTTAGGAAATGTTGTTTAATTTTTGACAAAGTATAGTATAAATAAGATTCACACAAAAGATTTGTGATACTGAATAAATGATATGATTTATATTACTAAAGGAAATTAGTCGTGATAATTGAAGAATATGATTTATTATTAAAGGGTATTAATCTTAATAACTAAAGGATGTGATTTATATTATAAAAGATTATTACTGATTATGATAATTAAAGGGTCGATCGGGTCTATAAATATGAAACTAATTTCACGAAAAATTTGTTCTTAATTTTTTATTGCACATGCTTCCAGATCAGTACTCCCTCCAAATCAAAATAAAACACACCTATTAAAAAAAATTAGCATTCTTTTTTTTTTTTTTTTGAAAAGTAATTGATTTATTAGTGGGGTAGAAGGATACTCAACCCATAGAAACATTCTACTATATCTTTAATAAATGTATATCTTCTTCATTAAAATAACCATTTATCTAAATATTTTAATTAACATTAAGGGTAATTTATGAAGAAATGTTATTAATTTACATTAAAAATACAAAATATCATCTATTCAATTAATACAGAATAATTCCAAACGACATTTATAATGAATTGGAGGAGTAATTTTAACTTTTTTTTTTTTAATTGGGGAAGCCAGAGAATTAATGAATCAATTAAAATGAGTAAAAGCAATAGGTACATGAAGTAACAACACAGCTGCATTGTACTACATCCCTACCAGGCACTCCATTGGATTATTCATCCACGGGTATTCCTTATACCCCTCTTTTTTATTAATCATAATTCTTTTTTGTCGATAAAAAAATATTGGATTAATTACTACTGGCATAAGCACATTTAAATTTAATTGTCTCTATAATTCCATCTATATAATTGGGGGTGTCAACCTCTAAAATGTACTCCTTTTTAAGTTGTAATTGATTTTGTTATGGTCCATCAGAACTTGCACGTGATGAATTTTCGAGTACCTTTTGAGCTCGTGATTATATATTTCATTTTTATCTTTATAAAAAAAAAACTTCCATCTATATATACGTTTAACTCCCATGATAAATTCCCCATTTAAATTCCAAAAAAGAAAAAGTACACATTTTGTATACCTTAATCTGAAATTACAAAACAGAGTTTAATCTCTTAGGGTATGTTTTGTTTCGGGACTCACCCGGATGAACTTAGAACTTTGAAAACCACATCCCATTATAGTTTGAGATTTAAAATTAGACTTCAAAATCTTCTCCTATAAAGTACACATACACCCCTATTTTTCACAAAATTCAATATAATCACAGCACTACTTTTTCCACTCTCAACACAATATAATAATACCATATCAATCATTATTAAACATTGATTTTACATAAAGTAAAATCTCACCTTATCAAAATTTCAAAACAAACACATATTTTTTACTATTCACCAAGACTTTCAAATTCATAGAATTTCGAAGTCATGAGTTCCCCCGCTCACCTAAATCCCGAAACAAACATACCCTTAGATGTTTCACATGAATGCGATAATTGTTTTTTTAATGTGTAGAATTAGTGACACACGAGACAGAGCATGACAGGACCTAATCTTCTAATTTTCTTTCATGGAAGTCACACGAACTTGGTTATAACATTAATTACTTTATATTTTAACATTCATAAAAATCTTCTCCGTTTAGCTTCAATATAAGAAAGGCTTTTGTTAAAGAATTATTTTTAGAATGAGTATCGAAAGATTAAATATTAACTCCATTTTCATTATTAAACTGAATTATTGAGATTAACTCAATTATTTAGTCTCGTGGATATGAAAATTTTAAAACTTCTCTCTATGGACTGGTCAATTTTGGCTGGCTTCGTGGATATAAATTATTAAAAAATAAAATTTGCCCATCTGCTATATGAATCATCAATCAGAAACTCGATCAGGATACCGATGGAGATTGGATCGCGCCATCCCTTTTACGTCATTAGATTACATGATAATAAATGCTTATAATTATTTATGGTAGTATAATAAATTTTATTAAGTACTCTTGATATGTTTTTT
This sequence comes from Stenogyne calaminthoides, assembly GCA_037126765.1. Classification (NCBI taxonomy): domain Eukaryota; kingdom Viridiplantae; phylum Streptophyta; class Magnoliopsida; order Lamiales; family Lamiaceae; genus Stenogyne; species Stenogyne calaminthoides. Next base: position 23,203,121 of record JBBCBC010000032.1, read on the forward strand.
AATTTATCAAGATACGATTGTGAGAATCTTTCCTTACATTGCCGACTTGACCACCAAGTAGTACTTGGGCCCAAAGTCTAGTATTTTCCATTCTTACATTTCTTAGAATGGTATAAATATGTGTTTCAGTTTCATTGTACGGACACATTGAATTATTGAATTATAAATAATTTTCAAATTATTCCTATGTATCCCAAGACGTAGTGATCTCAACCCCTTTAGAGCGTATAACGCCCTACATCATGTACATATATGTCTGTAAGGAAATTACTCTTTAATAAATGCTGCCATTAACTGCAAAACTTGGGTCCCAGTAATTATGAATTATGTTAATGACAAACACTGGAAGGAAATTACTCTTTAATGAATGTTGCCATTAATTAAAATTATTATTTACCATTAAATACTTTTAGTTAGAGAAATTATATTATCAAATTTTTATCATTAAATACGTTTAGCTAGATAAGCTATAATGAAATGATTTTTATCTTTAAAAAGCCATTCTAAATTACATGCATCTATTTACCATCATATATTTTTCATAATATGACTATTTAAATATATCATGATTGGATGAAGAATTGAAAGCACCAAATAATATACTATACAAGACCTCTAGCTGGAAATAAAATGCTCTGAATGACTTAAAATAATTCATACAATTTTTTGGTAATTAATTTCCTGATAGTAAAATATTGTCTTTCGTTGGATCATTCTAACTTATTAATATTATGGAGTAATTTACAAGAAGTTAGTATGCCCTGTAGTTGACTCGTGTTACAAGTAGATCCTTGACCGTTTCCACATGGTTAATTAGTGCAAGCTTGCCAAGTGCTAAATGAATCACTTGTCGACTTGATTTGTCCAATAATGAGAACATCCATCCACAATTATCTTCAATAAATTATTTATGACTTGGTTTTAAATATGACTAGAAAATGTTATACTGGAAATAATACTATATAATCTGAAAATAATTGATATGTGTAGGTCCCGAACGGGTTTCAGTGAGGGTTGAAGTCTAGAGGCGATGGGTGAATAGACTTCAAAAACATTTTGTGGATCAGATGTGATTTGCATGTTTGTCTGATCAGAGTGCGATGTGGATTAGTTTGGATCGATATCGACTTTCATCGATCTGGCGAGCGATCGGATTCGGCGTTATCAATTTAACTGATAGTGCGGAAGATTAGTTAACCCGTGTGAAAACCAGTTTTACTTAAACAGAGATTCTGACCAATCTGGTTTGGATCAGATAACTAAAGTGTTAAGCTGATCAGATCAGTAGCTTGATGCTAGTCTGATCCTGGTACAGAATATGCATGCAGATAACAAAAGTAATGTGCAAGTATGTGTAAAGCAGATTAAAGGCACACAGATTTATAGTGGTTCGGATAACTTGTCCTACGTCCACTCTTCCCTATCAGCAGGGGCACCAACTTCACCAACTGGACTTAGTTTAATGTGTTAGTCCAACACAGTACAACCAACAGATATTTAACGAGTTCACACTCAACCAATCCCAGAAATCTAATCTAGAAATCCTAGATAGAAATCCTGCTATAACAAACTTAACCTAACAGTGTTTGGGTAAGAATTGTTTTGTTCCAACTGAAATACTATCCTATCTTCTAAGTAGCCTAAAGCTAGAGGATAAGTATTCTGCTAAGAACTAAGGGATGAACACTTAAGAATTAATCTTGAGATTGTGTTCTTCGTGCGGAAATCTTGAGAGCTTTTGCTTGTAGATAATTTTCGTAACCTTACTATGAAGGTTTGATCCATTATTTATAGGCACGAAATCGAACTAGCCATTTGAAAGCAATTCGAATTTTGGTCTATTTTAGGTAGGTCTGCATACGGATTTGACGTGCTCCAGGGGCTGCATGGCCGAAAGCATGCAAGCTTGTCCTTTCTAGCCGTTGACACTAAACCATCATTTTGCAGACTATCAGAACTCCGTACGTGTGTTGTCGACTCCTCATTGGTTATCAAGTACGATTCGCAACACTTGAATAAGCAACAAGGTTGACATTCTTCTTGTTTGAACACTTGACTCGTACTGGGTAACATTGAAGTAGTCACCTGATGGAGCTGACACAGATCGGTTCGAACACTGATTTGTCTTCCTGATTTAGGTCATTTGTTGGTAAGTTGTCTTGGCACAACTTACTGACCTTTTCTTGTTGTTATCTGATGTAGGTCTTCTGAAAAGGTCTTCTATCTTGAACTCTTCTGCTCATCTGATTCTCAGCTTATCTGCGTAGATCTTCATCATCTGATCTTCGAGTTAGATGATCTTCTGATCTTACAAGACTTAACCTATACATATTGAGTTCCCCTTCAATATGTGACCTATCTGTTACTTCAGCTGTCTATACACTTCAGCTGGTCATCTTATTTGCTATCTACATCATCAGTCAGCTAACAGGTCTGACTGGTCCTATTACATTATCTGTTTTGGAACTTCCACCGAAACTACAAATTTCCCAACAATTTCCCCATTTTTGATGGAACTAAAACAGTTAGTCAGAAAAAATAGATAATTAAAAGTAATCAACAGATAACAACATACAGTTCAGAAGACAATGAGAGGTTGTCTTAGAATCAGAAAAAGATAGGATATTTCATTAGAATTGATGCAAGACTACATAGTACAGCAAAAATACCTATCGTCTGATCCTAATTGTCTTCTGATCTTCTTAAGTGCGATATTGAAATTTCTGAAGATCTGGAGGAATGCCGAACACTTTGTACATCCTTTCCATCAGGGCATCCAAGTGATCCTTTTCTATGATTCCACCCATTTTGGCGAAATCATAATATAACTTCTTAAATCGCACAGGATCAAGTGATTTTTCTGCACGGAGAGGTGGAGTGATGATCTCGAATGGAGGTGCCTCAGGGATCAATCCCATCTTTTCTCCTTCATTCATAGCAATATCATACATCTGAGGATGCTTTAATTCAAGCCAATTCCTGAACTCAGCATTGAGTTTCCCCTGATCAGATGAGATAGGAATCTTTTCCAGCACATAGACATCAATCAGCCACTCTCCTCTGATTCTGTCCCATTCTGGCAGCAAATCCTTCCTTAGGCAGAGAATGTGTTTAATTGGGGCATTCAAGGCTTTCTCCTCCCAAGTAACATCCTTCTCTGCCGCAAGCTTCTTCTCCTGCCTTCGGATATACCTTGTATGAAGGCCTTTGTTGTCCTCCAACTTCTTCTTCCTTTCAGCTGCTTCAATCACAGCTCTTCTAGTCTTCCTCTCTTCCTCCTCAGCTGCAGATAGTTGAGTCCTTCATCTGGTCTGTCTTGGAGGTTGAGATATTCCAACAGCTTGTTTACCTTTCTTCCTTGCCTTCAGCTGAGCCTCTGCCTCAGCAGCTTCTTCCCCAGCTAGCTTCTTCACCAATTCCAGACTCTTGGATTGATCTTCTGCCTCAAGTCTTATCTGAAGAGAAGATGAGAAGTCTTCTATCTTGTCCACTCTCTGGACCACATCAGATAAAGCAGCTTTATGTTCAGAGAGATTCTTGGCTTGAGTTGAGAGGGCTTCTCCATGTTGTTCAACTGTCTGATAGAGTTCCACCAGTTCGGTGTCAGGAATATTCACAGTTGGTTTTGAAGATTCTGGCATGGCAGCAGATGGTTCAACAGACGGTTCTGGTTGAGCAGATGAAGGTTCTGCAAGGATCAACTGCAACTGTTTTTCTGGTCCTTGACCTTCCCCCTTTTTGGTTTCATCAAAAAGTGGCGACAACTTATTCGTCAGGTTGACCAGTTGTTGTGAAATCTCCTCCTTGAGACTAGCAATATCCTTGGGCATGGAAAACGAAGGTTCGAGGCTCAGAAGCCTGATCAGACCAGATTCAATGGCCTTCTTGGATCGATTGACTGACCCTTCAAACCGTTCCCACCCCAGATCCATGCACGATTCCGTATGCTCCAAGAACCCCCAAACACTCTCCAGTAAAACTTGTGTATCGCCCAACATGGAGGTCTGGAGACTTAGCTTTTCTACAATCGGATCAACCCTCTTCATCACAGACTCAAGGATATGATCATGCATTAAGGTGATCTTGTCCACCGTCAGCTTCCTTTCCCTCTCAATATGTTCGGCATGTTCTTTCTCAAATCGTTTCATCAGAGCTGTTGTAAGCGATGTGAATTGAGTATCGATTGTAGCTTTTACCCCATCCTGAATCTTCGAAGATATGTGATCTAGGGTATCGGCACTCAACACAGCAGTCTGATCAGATGTTGATGCCTCGCCAAGTTGGGTCTCATCTGCAGCACCCATTCTTGGTTCATCGGCAGCTGGCTCGGCATATTGGTATCCTTGGTCTACCCAATCTTCCATCTGTGGGATCTTAAATCTATCATGAATTAACCATCTGATATCATCATCAGAGGCCAATTCGACCACACTTTCCACACCAGCATGAGCCAAGCATCTTGCTTCCAGATCAATGAAGTACTCTTCTGGAAGGGACTTCATCAGAATCAAGAACTCTTCCACCGTCTTCAGCCTTATGTCCCTCCATAACACAATCTCCTCAAGCTTTTCCTGAGGACCGGATGGTTTATGAGATCAGGACAAATTTCAAGCAGATACGCTTTGACCTGCTGCATCAAGATGTAAACCACGGGATCTTACTCCTCAAGGGTTCCCAGCCGAATCTTTGTATTGAATGGATTGTGGGAGATAGAGACGTATCTGTCACCTGTGGGCTTAGTCTCCACAATCGGCTGTTCTTCGATTAATTCAGCCTTTGGTGCTGTCGGCACCTCCAGAGTGGGAACAACTGGTTCTGGTTCAGAAGTAGGAATCTGTTCCAGCTGTGGAGAAGGAGGTAAGTCAGAAATAGGCTCCGACGGCTGAGGTGGGGGAGTGGGTGACTTGGATGTGGGAGTTGGAGATCTCTCTTTTCTGAAGACAGAACTAAGAGGCACCGAATCAAGAGGTGATTCCTCCCCAGATGGTGCAACTTCTTCCCCCATACCAGCATGACTCCCAGCTGTTATCTCTTCCACCATCTTTTCTTGTTGAACAACTTCTTCTCCTATGCTTATAGTTCATTCCGGGCTCTCAGTCGCCTCCACATCCGACTCTAGTTGAATCAGCTCGGTCTCTCTCACCTGTTTAGGCTCGGATGTCTCCGGTGTAGGCTCAGATGGTTCCATGTTTTGCCTTCTTCAGGATCGAGGTTATCTTCTTCTATTTTTTTTCTGCTCCCTCCGGCTTCTTGGCCAGCGCCTTCCTTTTCATCTTCTTCGGAGTAGGACTAAGTTTCAGATGATTCCGCATCCTTGGACCCCTTGCCTTCTCCTCTTGTCCTAGGCACATATTGTGTAGGGTCATCATCAGATTGCCCAGCTATCGGTTATCTTTCCCCAATATGACCTTAAACTTTGCCAGGTAGACCTTCTTCCCTTCCTCATTCCATTCGAAGTTATCTGGCAACTTGTCTTACAACAGAATAGACACCTTGTGGATGTGCGAGCATTTTAAGGTCAGATAAACCTCATTCCTTTTGTTCAGCTTAAACTTGGCAGTTTCCTTCAGCAATCTTGACTTGAATAATCCAACCCAATCCAAGTTTTTTGCCTTGCTTATTATCGCAGTCATCACGTTCTGCTTTACAACGATAAGAGCGTCTAAACTGTGTGTAATACACAAAATCACCTTGGAAACAATTTTGAATAGAAGTCGATACTTCCGTCTGAGATAAGGTGATTTCACATTGAAAACTTGCTCACTGTTCACAGGTCTTAGAAGAACTTCCTTCAGATATGTTTTGTCATCAACGCCTGTAGTGAAGGTGGTCGGATCAACGGTTCCCATTCGTAGTCCGAAGATTCGGAAAAGATCATCATCGGTAATGAGAATGTCAAAACCGCCCACGGAAGATGTCAACCCCTTCACCATCCATCTGAAGGTTGTATAGGAACTCGAGAGCTTTATATGTGTGAACTGTATCCAAATGAATATAGGAGTATTGTTCCAGTCCAACAGCCCTCAAACAGTCTAGGATCTCCTTCGATTCTTCATAGTTCATCGTATTGAATATAACATATTTTTCATCGATGATGTCTTTCTTCATTGACAAAAAATTACACATCTTCTTGCCTTGGCCTCGGATTGCTGATAATTATGCCATTTCTACATCAAAAATTATATTTCTGAGTGATTTTTTTTTTCATATATATCAATACCAGCAAGAACAATTACCCAAAATATTCAACATATGGCATGAATTTTGCACATGAATTTCATGATAGACATATACACATATTTGCACATGTGTATTCAATCATTAATCTAAATAAAGCTTTAATCCAGAAGATATGAAATAACACAGTGTATATGACATATATCATAAAGCGATGTTCAACAATGAAATTCACACACTATCAAATAGCAATTACTTAGAAATTACCAGAAATCGATTCGAGTGAAGAAGGGTTTTGAAATAGTCGATTTAAATTCTCTTAAGTGAAATGAGGTTTACACAGAGTAGATTCAGAGAATTTTGGATAAAATTTCAAAAGTGAGAAGATGAATGATCTTTTAGGGTTTTAAAAGGGTGCGAGGGAAAACATTTTACACGACTTCCCACAAATACTTGAGTATTCGTGTTTTGAAATGAACGGCTTAGATTAAGCGGCCGTAAAGTAAAATAATCGTGCGGTTGGGAATAAATACGGAATGTATTTGGACGTGAAAAATACGCATTAAATGTTATTAAATGCACAAACCCCAAGTCCACATTTAATATTTGCAGTGCTTGCGTCATAAAGTGAGGTGAACAGTAATCATTACAGAGAAGTAGATAAGTTCAGATAGAGTAAACAGAAAGCGTATCTGACTAGTTGATGTTGTAATCAACCAGTTACCACTTGTATCTGATCCAACTCTTCTGATTTGTTGATCTTACTTTGTAGCCTATGCCTTAGCAAATTTTCCCAACAATGTTTTTGTCAGATAGATCCTCTTTCAGCACCAACCTTATCAGTTGAAGTTCCTTCTTCAGCTGTTTCTTGTAGCTGATCAGTACCCAACTGATCCTTTCTGATCAGACGAAGTTCCCCCTTCATCTGACCTTCGACCTTCTATCAATTTCTTAACCAACTGGTATTTGAGATCAGACCACCAAAATACTCTGGAGCCTCATCTCCTAAATCCAGTAGTCATAGCTCATTACATAATTCTCTGAATCTGACTTCAGCTAGGGGCTTGGTTAAGATATCAGCTCTTTGCTTATCAATATGGATCTTTTCCATTTTGATGTTCTTCTTTTCTGCATGGTCTCGGATAAAGTGGTGTCAGATGTCCACATGCTTGCATCTCGTGTGCAGAACTGGGTTCTGAGTGATAGCAATCACATTATTACTGTCACAGAAGATAGGCACATTTGTAGCAATTATGTTGTAATCCCTCAGCTGCTGACAAAGCCAGAGCAGTTGGGTGCAACAGCTACCAGCAGCCATATATTCTGCTTCAGTAGTAGATGTGGCAACAGATGCCTGCTTCTTAGAAAACCACGAGACCAGCTTGCTTCCCAAAAACTGACAAGTACCTGATGTAGATTTCCTATCTATCCTACATCCTCCATAATCAGAATCAGAGTACCCACTAAACTCTAGATTATCATCTGCTGGATACCATAAACCTAAGTTTACAATACCCTTCAGATACTTAAGAATCCGCTTAGCTGCTTGTAGGTGACTTTGTTTGGGATTAGCCTGAAATCTGGCACATACACCTACTGCAAAAGTTATATCTGGTCTGCTTGCAAACAGGTATAGTAATGATCTAATCAAAGCCCTATACTCTTTCTGATTAGTTTTCGTACCACCTTCATTCGGGTCCATCTTAAATGCAGTCAACATTGGAATTCTGGCTTCTTTACAATTCTGAACTCCATAATTAGCCAACAAATTCCTAGTATATTTTGCCTGGCAGATGAATATCCCAGTGTGAGCTTGCTTGACTTGAAGACCTAGGAAGTAGCTCATCTGACCCATCATGGACATCTCAAATTTCCCTTGCATCAGCTTACTGAATTTCTCACATAGCTTCTGATTGGGAGAACCAAATATAATGTCGTCCACATAGATCTGAACCATGAGAATGTCTTCTCCATCTTCTATTCTGAACAAAGTCCGATCAATCAAGCCCTTGGTGAATCCATTCTCTATCAAGAACTGGGATAGTCTATCATACCAAGCTCTAGGAGCCTGTTTCAGTCCATAAAGAGTTTTTCTTAAATGGTACACTGTTGGGGTTATACTGAAAAGTATGCTTTTACTTTGTATAACCAAACTGGAGTTTCTTATTTATTTACTGAAATAAATTATTTAATCACTGTTGCTTTAAATATGAATGAATGTTATATATGTTTATTGCAAACCCGTTCAATAAAACAGTACGTATTACGTTGTAGTTAATTTGGTGATACCCGATAACTGAAGATCAAATTAACAGCCCTCGTAATTAAGTACAAACTCACAACCCAGATGGAAATGAACGAACCATCATGAACGGTTGAAGTGTGAGACCCAGATTGGCTTATCTTGACCAAGGGATCACACTAGCGCATTTAGGTGCGTTGAATGAGGACCTACATGAGGACAAATTCTACGGTACTGAATATACAAGAATTAGACCTCAGTGGTGTGTTGTTTCTTAATCTCCGTCCCTTAAATAGGATCGTATGAAATTAATAACTATTGCTTTGATTTATGATGGGAAGAGAGTCAATGCGATTCGATACCTTATATCTTGGGCAATATTATTAATCACATGATGATTACTGACATTTAATACGGATAATCGCGGGCAAGTACGTCTTACTTGATTTGTCCCCTTGGTAGGCTCCGAACCTTTATCATACCAAATCTTGCAAGTGGAAATTTATTTCCGGTATGGATAATAATGTTGAGTTGTCTTTACTCCAAGGACAAAGATATTAATTAATATAAAGCTTGTCCAGTGACTTAATTAATTAATGGACTAATATAATCAGGAGCCATATTATATGTGAAATCGTAATATGGGTTAAGATGGATAGTTCAATATTAATTTTATAGTGGAGTAAATTAATATTAATGGACTTGAATAATATTTGGCCCAATATTAGAGCTTCATAGTCTATTGAAGGTCCAATCTTAATTCTCCTAAAGGCCCCTCAAATAGCCCAAAATAAAGTCCAATTAATGAAAGAGAGAAGAAAATATTTTGCTATATTTTCATGCTTATATTTTCGAAAATATGTAGATAAAAAGGAAGAAAAGATTGTCTTGATTTTCTTGTAGATATTTTATGGAAAGAGATAATTATTGTAGGAATACATAATTATCCCATAAATTCAAGAAGTCAAATCTTGATTCTCTATGCCTTGTTATTTTCAAAAATTTAGGGATAAAAAGGGGAAGAGATTTTTATGAAAAATTTAATTAAGGAGAAAAGAATATAGGAGATATATTCAAGATTTCTTGGAGACCAAGAAAAGATTGTCTTCCCTATTTTCCTATCCCTAAAAATCGTCCCCCCCACTCCCTATATATAGGGGATGAAATTTTCATTCCCAAGTGAAAATTCCATGTGTTGGAAATATTAGAAATCCACAAAGGTGGTAGCAAAATATTTTATTTCCCTCCATTAAAATCGTTCGTGCGAATCCTCCCACCGGATTACGTTCATGGACTTGGGGATATATTTGGGAAGGCTCTTAGGTTGATTCATCGTCTCAAAGCTTGTCTCTACAAGAGGTTAGTAATTTCGTAACTCCTAGTTCCGCATGGTTAGGATTTACGTGAATTATGTGTACGCATGTTGTTTAATTATTATGTTGAATTAATTTAGGATTAATTCATGTTAGTAATTATTTGTTTAATTTAAATATGTATTTAAAAATCATCTCGAATAGATCCGGGCACCCTAATTTCCCAACATACACTTGGTTGCTCATTTCAAAGCCAGGAGGTTGTTCAACATAAACTTTCTCAGCTAGTACCCCGTTTAGAAATGCACTCTTTACGTCCATCTGATACACAGTAAATCCCCTATGAGCTGCATAGGCCAGAAACAGCAGAATGGCTTCCAGGCGAGCGACTGGTACAAAGGTTTCATCATAATCAATTCCTTCTGATTGTGAATAGCCCTTAGCAACAAGTCTTGCCTTATTTCTGGTTATTATGTTGTGCTCATCCTTCTTGTTCTTGAATACCCACTTAGTGCCAATCACATCTTGCTGAGTTGGTCTGTCTACAAGTTCCCAAACTTGATTCCTCTCAAACTGCTCTAATTCTTCTTGCATAGCTAAAATCCAACTTGCATCAGATAGAGCTTCTTCAACAGTTAGAGGTTCCTTCAGAGACAGATAACAACAATACACTGCACTCTCACCAAGCTGATGTCTAGTCTGAACTCTATTAGTTGGATCTCCGATTATCAGATCTGTTGGATGATCCTTTAGAGAGTTCTTCTGTGCAGCAGATGTGTCCTCCGGAGTAGATGTATCTTCCAGAATATCTTCATCTTCATTACCTGCTACATTTTCATCACTAGAAGCCTGGAAAGGCACTTGAATGGGATCCATCTGACAAGAGCAGATTTCAGCAGATGTTTGAATCATCTCGGTTCTTGATTATCCGTCAGGAGTGTCGATGTTCCCCCAAACGACAGTTCGATCTCACCGGGCTGACTTCTTCATTGACAGTTGTACGTACCTTAGGGTCTTTCTGACCTGGTGAATCATCATGGTCAAAGTTAGGAATATATACTGTGACTTATTTTGATTCCTTTCCTTTCAGTCTTAGCTGATCCATTTTCTGTGCATCTGGTGCTTCTGGTACCGTCTGTTCTGAGGCAGATTTCTCTTGATCAGATGATGACTCATCAAAGACCACATGAGGTATATCTTCCACAACTAGGGTTCGTCTTTTGAAGACCCTAAATGCTTTGCTGGTTGAGGATTATCCTAAGAATATACCTCATCTGACTTGGCATCGAAGGTTCTCAACTGACTCTTCCCATTGTTGTGTATGAAACACTTGCACCCAAAAATATGGAAGTAAGAAACACGAGGTTTTCTGCCCTTCCACAGTTCATAGGGTGGTTTGAAGTGAATCTTAGTCGAGAAGAACATCATTACGCGTGTGACATGCAAATATTGATAGCTTACACTTGAGAAGCGACTTTGAGTTGCATGCTCAGCTAACATGGTGCGTGCAGCTTCTTTAAGTGTTCTGTTTTGTTGTACCATGAAATAATCCTACTCAGTGAGGAGATCGGGTAGGGCGATTGTTAGGGACATAATTGGTCACATGTTTCATATTAAAATCTCAAAAAAAATATGAACATGCATCAGTCAACATCTCAAAACAGTTTAAATAAGCCACGTGGGGTGGGTCATTATTTAAACACATTCAAGCAGGTTACAAACAAGAATAGTTACAAACCTTTAATATCCAGATTAATAGTTGGCTCCCACTCGACCAATATAAAATTGACAGGGACTTCGGGGAAGTATATGCATATCAATTTTATACCTAAGTAATAACCATGATTAAATCTGAGAATTATTATTTAAGCTTTGAGCGAGCCTCGTGGGAGGGTCATCGTCGCCACTAGTAATAATCCACAATCATCCATTTGGAATTTATTCATGTGAAAGCTATCTTTTGACCAAATCGGGGGGGAATTTCTCCAAAAGAATTCACAAATAAATAAATCATGGAGGTCAAAATTAATTCAATTTTATTATCCAGAATAAAATTATCAATTAATTGTTTAAGCATACTTAGTAATTTTCGAAAGTGAGATTTTCAAAACATTTTCTCATGCATCTCAAATTCAAACACAATTTAAATAAGCATAAAATAATGCATAAACATCAAGACAAAAAATTAAACATATTGGGCACATATATCCAATTGTCATGGTTAATTTTTGTCATGTCTTGATCTTGAGAAATTGTCTTCATAGCCTTCATCGCTTGACCGTCTTAAAAAAAATATCTTGTCAAGCCACGTCATCGACCAGCTCGTGGGTCGGAGTGCCCGACTAGCACTCCCCCGGCCGTGTCGAGTGGCGTCTGTGCGCGCGCGCCGAATTGCCAGGCGGTGCACGTCCGCTTTTTCCAGCGAAACCGGCCGGATCTCGGGCGTCCGCATGATGGTAGCTCGCATAGACGGCGTCAGCGCACCCGCCCATGCCGATCCGCCTCGCGTGCCACCTCGCCCCAAGCATCCGCGCACCACGCCCGCTGTCTGCTTGTGTCACCAGCGTCACCCATACCCCAGCAGAGAGTCGCCCATGAGCACTCCTGGCGTCGCGATCAACCTGATCGGTAGCGTTGCCCGATGGCCTCGCCCGATACCCGTCGCGTGCCGCAGGTGTATCCAGCGTTCTTGGCGCGTGCCTCCTTTACGCGTTTAGCGCGACACACACCGCCACGCCCGATTACGGATCCCGTTTTTAATTCTTTCGTCTCTCGCTCCGTTTTCCGATCCGATTACAATTTATTTACAAAAAATAAATAAACCTAGATCTAGACTAGTCTATTACATTGATCAAATCAAACAAATTCTAATCTACTCGTGGATATTCTCACGAGGCAAAATGAATTCGAACGAATCGAATTAAAAAATCACAATTTATATGCATGCATAAATAAACACATTAAATTTCATGACAATTGGATACCTGCAAAAAAGATCTAGCAATTCTACTATCCAATTTCAAATTTAATGAAAAATGAATTAAATTACAATTTAAAATTGGATCCAAAACCGAGGCTCGATGCACGGTTGTTGGGGAATTAATTGCACGGATCTATTCGGGATGAATATTTAAATACAAATTTAATTCTAACAATTATTACTAGCATGAATTAATCATATATTAATTCAAATAATAATTCAACAACAAATCATGCATATAAACAGTTCACATAAATCCTTAGCATGCGGAATTGCTACGGGTTTATGTGAACTAACCTCTTGGAGTGGCAATGGTCTCGTCGATAAAAACACACCAAAAAGCCTTCCCAAGTATTCCCTAGTCCTTGCTCGTCAATCCGGTGGAAGGAAGCTCACGAACATAAAAAATTGTTGCACCACCTTTGTGGATTTACTAATTTTTCCAGCACATGGAATTGTACACTCACAATTGGCGTTGTTAGAAAATACACAATCATCGGCGTTTCAAAATATTTGATATTTTTATAAATTTGATATTTTTTCGAAAAACCAATTTTCGTGTTCACTGGGGATGAAACATTCATCCCCTATTTATAATAGAGAGGGGACGAAAATTAGGGCTCAAAATAGGGTTAGGAAAGATCTTTTCTTGATCTCCAAGAAATCTTGAATATATCCCATATATTCTTCTTTCCATGTGTATTTTTCCACAAAAATCTCACACCCTTATTTAACCCATTTTTTCGAAATTAATAGAAGGCTTTTCAAGATTGGATCTTTCTTGAATTTATGAGATATTCTTGTATTCCAAGAATACATATCTTTTTCCATAAAATCTTTTCAAGAAAATCAAAAAAATCCTTCTTCCTATTATTATTACTATATATATTTGAAAATCACAATTAAAAAAACCAAGTGGGAGATTTCTTGAATTTATGGGATAATCTTGTATTCCAAGAATACTTATCTCCTTTCCATAAAATCTTTTCAAGAAAATTCTTCTCCTCTTTTTCTTTAATAATTTCAAATTTAAGGAAAATAATGCAACAATAATTTTTTTTTTTAAACACATTTTTAGGTTATTGGACTTTATGTTGGCCTACTTGAGGGGCCTTTAGGAGAATTAAGATTGGACCTTCCAATGGATCTTGAATTATCAATATTGAGCCACAATATTATTCAAGCCCATAAATATTAATTAATCCCACTACATAATTAATATTGCACTATCCATCTTAACCCATATTACAGTCAATATGGCTCCCAGTTATTATTTCCCGTGTTTAAGATTATCTAGCTCATTAATTAATTCAAGCCACTGAAATAGCTTTCCATTAATTAATATCTTTTATCCTTGGTTAAGGAAACGTTCAACATTATTATCCATACCGGAAACTAGTTCCACTTGCAAGATTTGGTATGATAAAACTTATGAACCTCCCGAGGGGCAAACCGTCGAACAAGCGTACTTGCACACGATTCTCCGTATTAAATCTTAGCAATCGCATGTGACCAATAATATTGCCCAAGATATAAAGTATTGAATCGTTGATTCTCTACCCATAATAAGTCAAAGCAATAATTACTAACCACACGCGATCCTATTTAAGGGACGAAGATTAAGAAATAACGAACCACTGAGGTCTAATTCTTCCTAGTTCAGTTCTAAAGAATTTGTCCTCTTGTAGGTCCTATTCAGTGCACTAGACATGCACTAGTGTAATCTCTTGGTCAAGACAAGCCAATCTGAGCCTTACACTTCAACCTTTCACAATGGATTGTTCATTTCCATCTAGGTCGTGAATGGTGTACTTTTGGTTACAAGGAACTGTTAATTTAATCTTATGTGATCTGGTATCACTAAATTAACTACAATGTAACACGTACTATTTATTGAACAATTATGCAGTAAATATATGTAGCATTCAATGATATTTAAAGCATCAGTGATAAACAATTTATTTCAGTAAATAAGACCGAAATTTAGTTTGATTATACAAAGTAAAAGCATACTTTCCTGTATAATCCCAACAGCGACTTCGGTAGGAATCGGGAGGTTGCAGAGCGACTTTCTCAAAGATAAAGAAGGTCGCGCAGCGACTTATAGGCTGAAGGAGGTCGCAAAGCTAGAAGGAACGAGAAGGTCACATTCGACTTTGGGAAAGACCACAAGTCGGAGGCGACCTCAGACGGCTATTTATAGCGAAGATACGGGTAACTAAAAGTGCGAATATCGTGGGGTAAGCAAGGCAAGTGTATCCAGACGCGGAAACCACGGGATTAACCGATAAAACCCTAGCTCTGGCGGCTGGGTGCTTGGGAAGGCCATTGAAGGAAGTCCACGGAAGAGTGTACCCTAATTTCTGCTCTATAAATACAACTTGTATTACTCATTGTAAAGGGACGAAATCTTAGTACTCTTAGGCAGAAAATATAATAAAATACTCCTGACTTGGGCGCCCCCAGACGTAGTCTTCTTCAAAAGGCGAATTTGATAACCAAATCTGAGTATATTTCATATGTGTTCTTTGTTACTTAATTGATCCCATTCAATAACATCACGTTGCCCTAGACGTAAAATCTAGGTCGCAACATTGGCGCCGTCTGTGGGAAGGACAACCGTCGATTTGTTGAAAAATCTATAGAAAACCCAATCTTTGTCAATGGCAATCAACCAAGGTAACACTACCAGAAACGAGACAGACCACCGCGACGGTGTCGAGGCCTCCGAGAGCTCACAGCGATCTCACCCCATCATTTCCAGAGGCCACCCCCGACTGGTGGAATCTAGTGCAGACACCGGAGGAAGCGAAGGCCATGTTATCCTTCCTCCACAAGAAACGCCTCACCTTTGATGACGAGGACGAACAGCCACCTGCTAAGAAAGCGGCACCCAATCCAGGAACTTCTAAGGGCAAGAATGCCCTAGTCAAGAAAGGGCGCTCCACAAGCCAACTGGCGTACGATCCGGCGAAACACACAATCATTCGGAATCACAGGCTCCTAGAAAAGCCAGCAGGGTTAGACAACATGTTCGACTGACTTGGGAGACAAGATGCCCAGAAGGCCCCAATAGCCATCGAAGACGAGGCGCAATCTCAGCCCCACCGCGTCGACCAGATGGAGCGAGATCTGGCCATAGCTCTAAACTTACATCATGATGAACCACCGAGGGGGTCGGCAATTCGTCAGGACAATCCACGAATGACCTACCCCCCCCCAAAGACCATCGCGACATCAAAATCAACGCACTGGCCAAGATGGTCCAGCGACTTCTCGAGCGAGCTGAATGTTGGGATTAAATTTGTATTTAAATATTCACCCCGAATAGATCTGTGCAAATTATTCCCCAACACTGAAAACTAAGGCAGCCCGATGGGGACAGACCATAACCTTATCATTCCAGACTCCCCCCTCGGGACCACAGTCACTTTGGCACCTACCCAGCGAAAAATCAACACGGCGGCCCTAGATCGCTATAGTGGAAGCACGGACCCAAGGGTCCACGTGGCCAAGTTTAACTCCTACATGGCCTCCATGGGCGTGATGGATGCCACGAAGTGCCGTTTATTTTCCCTAACTTTGAGCGACCAGGCCCACCAATGGTTCACCTCGTTGCCACCTTTCTCAGTGGAAACTTTCGAACAGCTCGCCAGGCTGTTTCTGACCCATTTCACGGCCTTGGCCCCATGGTCTGCGACTAGACAGCGACTTATGAACACCCAATAGGCCAATAACGAGTCTGATAGATCCTACACCGAAAGGATCGACAAGCTCATACTCGAAGGGGATCCAATCGGGGTTGAGGCCAAAGTGCTTGGGGCCGTCTCTGGTCTCAATAAGGGAACCAAGATGTGGCGGCGGATGACCACTGAATACCCGATCAGTTTTAACAACTTTTGGAGGCGAGCTAGCGACCTCAGCCACGCCTTAGAGCTTCTGGAATCAAGACTTTCCGAAGGCAAGGAGGTCGCCGACTCAAAGAAAAGCTCCAAGAAAACTGGCAGTCATTACAAGGCACCCGGCAGCTTCAAACCCTTTGAACAAAATATTCCGGTCAAGTTGATGTAGGTTCTTGGCATGACGCCCGGGCACATATACAATCAGATCAGGGACCGAGAGTTGCTTCTCCCACCTCGGCCGATCAAGAACAAGGGGAAGGCAAACCCCAACAAGTACTGCCACTTCCACGATCAAATTGGGCACTATACCAACAAGTGCAAGGATCTACTCCCCCAGCTTTGGAGGCTATATGAGGATGGATTACTGGACGAGTTTGTCAAGCGACCTCAGAAGAATTAGGATCGAGCTCAGAGAGGTCGCCAACAAGTAAACCCACAGGAAGAACCGGCTTTGGGGGATGCCAGCCAAGGGGAACGGCCAGTACCACCCATGCCAGAAGGGGCGAGATGTCGCGTGATACATACCTTGTCCCCACTGGGGACGGTAGGGGGATTTTCATCAACTGGCTCATCCAAAGGCGGCTGAAGGTGGAGATAAGAGAGATAGAGCACGCCAGGAAGATGGTGCTACCCGTCTTCACAATAGGAGAAGAGACTAGCACGATCGGGTTCGGCGAGAAGGACAAGGCTGGGGTAGTGTACCCCAACGTCGACCCACTGGTGATCAGAGCCAATATCATGGGCACCACCGTATGCCGCCTGCTAGTGGATGGAGGGGCTTTCTGCAACATACTCTTCAAGAAGACCCTGGATCAGCTCAGAGATTACGACGCATACATCACTCCATGCGACCATGTCGTGAAAGGCTTTGGGGACGCGACAGTGAAGCCGACGGGAATGATCCAACTTACCGTAGAATTAGTCTCCACTCTGAATGAAAAAGTTAGGGCCACTAGGCTTCTAGATTTTTTAGTTGTGGACCTCCAGAGCTCCTATAATGGATTCCTCGGGAGGCCATTTGAACATGAATTTGAGGCTGCGTCCTCGACTTTTTATTTCTGTGTAAAGTTTCCCACCAAGAGTGGGCTGGTCGGCACCATCAAAGGTGACCAAGTTGATGCGAGGGGTTATTTGATTTATTCCTCAACTCGTTTAAATTCCGCACCAATATCTAGCAAACAAATACTTGTAATAGATAGCGAAGGCAGTGTGAAATTTTAAATAACAAAACGAGCAAGAAGAGAAGTCGCGACGACCTCGTTCTAAGGATGGGGCCCGAACCAGAAGAATTTATGCTCGAAGCAGAAATAGATGACCCACGGCAAAATACCCCAAGGGCCATCCCGGGGGAAGACCTCGAGAAAGTCAAAGTGGACCCAGCCCGATCAGATCTTGAAGTAATTATAGGCTCAAGAATGCTTGATGACCTGAAGGGGGAAGTTATCGACTTTCTCAAAAAGAACTTAGACGTCTTCGTTTGGTCGCACAAGGATATGGTGGGGATCGACCCAGAAGTCGCATGCCATAAGCTGTTCATAGACCCAACTCGAAAACCAATAGCTCAGAAGAGGTGAAAGTTCGGCCCCAAAAAGTACACAACATTAGCAGAGGAGGTAAAAAAGTTAATGGACAACGACTTGATCACGCAAGACGATCAACCCAGTGGGTGGCCAACGTCGTGTTAGTGAAAAAATCCAATGTGACTTTGCGGTTATGCATCGACTTCACAGATCTCAACGGCGCATGTCCATAAGATTTTTTTCCGATGCCCCACAACGACCACTTGAAAGACAACATGGCAGGACACAAGATAATGTCCTTCATGGATGCCTTTGCAGGCTATCACCAGATAGCCATGTACGAACCTGACCGGCAGCATACCTCGTTCTTGACATAAAAGAACATCTATTGTTGGAAGAGGATGCCCTTCGGCTTGAAAAATGCAGGGGCAACATACCAGAGGCTGGTCACCCGCATGTTCACCGACCTCATTGGGAAGTCGGTGGAAGTTTACGTAGATGACATAGTCGTCAAAAGTCTGAAGTCGGAGGACCACCTGACACACTTGGCCCAGACTTTCAACATTCTGAGGAAGTTCAACATGCGATTGAACCCCAAGAAATGTAATTTCGGGGTCGAATCGGGAAGATTCCTGGGGCACCTAGTGAGTAAGCGGGGAATAGAGGCGAACCCCGCCAAGGTCAAAGCCATATTAGACATGGGAGCACCTCGAAACGTAAAGGAAGTACAGAAACTCACGGGATGCCTAGCCGCCTTGAACCGCTTCATCTCCCCAATGGGGGATAAATGTAAGCCGATATTCGACACCAAGTTTGAATGGACACACGAAAGCCAGGAAGCTTTAGACAAAATCAAGGCTTACTTGGCGGATGTAAGCATTCTGTCAAAACCGGTTCCGGGGGAGAAACTTTTCCTATGCCTCACGGCTTTCTAGATAGCTTTGAGTGCGGTACTCATCCGAGTGGAGGACAGGAACGAATTCCCAATCTACTTCGTCAGCCAGACATTGAATGAAACCGAACAGCAATATCCGGCCCTAGAAAAACTGGCATTTGCGCTAGTCATGAGCGTAAGGAAACTAAGGCCGTACTTCTTCGACCATCAAGTCGAGGTACTTACCTCCACACCCCTGAGGAACATCTTACATCGACCAGATACGTCAGGGTGATGCCTCAAATGGGCAATCAAGGTTGGACAATACGGGGTAATTTATGCACCCCGACCTGCAATCAAAGCCCAGGCTCTAGCTGATTTCATCGTGGAACTCACCTTCCCATCAGAAGCCGGGTGTTCAAACGGTCCACCCTGGGAGTTGTTCATTGACGGATCAGCGATCTCCCACAAGTCGGGGGCCGGTATAGTTTTGACCAGCCCGGAAGGGACCTCGTTCCAAAACGCCATCACTTTCGACTTCCCCGCAACAAATAACGAGGCTGAATATGAAGTGCTCATCAGCGGCCTAGAAATGTCAACAGCGATGGGTGTCAAGAGATTGCAAGTTCACACAGATTTCCAGCTCGTAGCCTGCCAGGTCTCAGGGGAATATGAGGCAAGAGACGACTGAATGGCAGCTTACCAAGAGATGGTGAAAATATTATGTCAGAAATTCAACCAAATCCATGTCAAGCTGATCCCAAGGGAACAAAACTCATGAGCCGATGCATTAGCGCGACTAGAGACTTCCGAAGGATCCCCAGAGATGAAAGATGTCACCATCACGACATTAACCCACCCCTCCACCGCACACTCGAAGGTCGCAAACCTAAAATCCCCAACACCGAACTGGATGACACCCATCATCGAATATTTGACAACAGGCCTCCTGCCAACAGACAGGGTCCAAGCTCGGCAGCTACAATTGTGGGCAGCAAGATACACAATGATCCAAAATGAGCTGTAAAAGTGTGGTTTCAACATCCCCCTACTTCGGTGTGTCACACCCGAGCAAGGACAAGTGATTCTACGCGAAATACACGAAGGGGTATGCGGAAACCACACCGGGGGAGAATCTTTGGCCCACAAGACCACAAGACAAGGGTACTTTTGGCCCACATTAAGGGCTGACGCCATCATCTTCGCCTGCAAGTGCCACAAGTGCCAAATCTATGCCCCTTCCATCAAGAGCGCACCGGAAGAACTCACAAGTATCTTCAGCCCCTGACCATTTGCAAAGTGGGGGATAGACATCATTGACCCACTCCCAACAGCGCAAGGTTTGGTCAAATACGCCCTGGTAGCGGTAGATTACTTCACAAAATGGGCCGAAGCTGAGGCACTGACGACCATAGATCAGAACCATGTCATCAAGTTTATATGGCGAAATATCATATGCAGATTTGACTTACCACAAGCAATCATATCAGACAATGGTAAACAATTCGACGGCCACAAGGTCGAAGCATTCTTCAAGAAATAGAAAATCACCAAGCTCTTCTCGACCCCATATCATCCGCAGTCAAAAGGCCAGGTCGAGGCCGTGAACAAGATCATTAAACACACTCTCAAAGCCAAGATTGAGGGAGCCAAGGGGAAGTGGGCTAGCGAGCTCCCAGATGTTTTGTGGGCCTATAGAACGACCTCCAAAATTCAACAGGAGAAACCCCCTACTCACTAGCCTTCGGGACCGAAGCAGTAGTTCCCGCAGAAACCGACTTCCCCAGTCTCCGCACAAGTCAGGTCGCCTTCGACCAAAACGATGAGGCCCTAACCAGAAACCTCGATCTGCTCGAGGAAAAGCGGCTAGAAGCCAACATAAGAAACGCAAGGTACAAACAAAGGTCAGAGAAGTACTATAACTCCAAAGTACGACTTCGACACTTCATAGAAGGAGACCTGGTGCTCAAGAAGATACTCGGCGAATCGAAAAGAACCCTTGGCCCGAATTGGGAGGGCCCATTCAAGATCTCGAAAATCTTACCTAATGGAGCGTACGAGCTCAAACAACCAGATGGTACCAAGGCTCAATACCCATGGAATGCAATACACTTGAGGAAATATTATCAGTAAAATTACAATCTTGTAATCAGTTATTTAGTAATTATTTATCAATAATAATGTCTTTTCCTTTATCTCAAATTACTGTGTAAAACCCAAAGGGATTATGTAAAGAAAACATAAGTCACCCGAGGTACGACTTTTCGACATACCTGGGGAAGATCGACACCCCCCATGATGAGGCGCCTCCGGCGAATTTATAAGGCGACCGGAAAAATGAAGTCCAAACAATAAAAGTCATAATATGGATAAGACGACATGGACAAATAGACAACAAGTCGCATAAGGAAATCAAGTCAACACATTGTAATAAAAAAAAGGAAATTTCATTTACATTGATAGAAGTGGGGGCAGAAAGCGATACAATGAAAACAAACCGAAGGCGGCTAAGACAACAAAATGATAAACAAAAAAGGTAAACCGCCGAGAACGCCACTCGAGGGCCTGCCAAACCACCAACCGACCCCCTCCACATTCCCTTCGCGACCTACATGCCGGGGACCTCGGGGAGGCGAACCCCGGACTCAGGTTAGGCGACCTCCGGATCGGGGCAGGAGCCAATCCGGGAGGGTTGGCGAAGAAGGAGAGGTCGACACCCATGTCTTCAGTCCTTAATCTCCAAAGGGCCGGTAGGGAAGCGGGGAGGATAGTCGCGAACATAGTCAACAACTCGGTAACAAAATGAGTGAGGTCGTCGGTGGGATTAGCCTTGTGAAGACCGGATGGCCCGGCGTGAGCCATCACATAAGCAAAATTGGCATTAAGCTCCTCTGTCCTCCTGAAGTCATCCTCCTTCGCGGACATCCCAGCCTCGGCCAGCTCGCCCTCCAGCCGGGTCACCTTCGCCCTCTCGGCCCTCAGCTCGGCCCTTATGTATATGCCATAAGATATTAATTAATGGAAAGCTATTTCAGTGGCTTGAATTAATTAATGGGCTAGATAATCTTAAACACGGGAAATAATAACCGGGAGCCATATTGACTGTAATATGGGTTATGATGGATAGTGCAATATTAATTATGTAGTGAGATTAATTAATATTTATGGGCTTGAATAATATTGTGGCTCAATATTGATAATTCAAGATCCATTGGAAGGTCGATCTTAATTCTCCTAAAGGCCCCTAAGTAGCCCAACATATAGTCCAATAAGCGAAAAAAGGTGTTTTAAAATAAAATAAATATTGTTGCTTATTTTCCTCATAATTTTCGAAATTAATGGATAAAAGGGGAGAAAGATTTTCTTTGAATTTTGTTATGGAATGAAGATATGTATTCTTGGAATACAAGATTATCTCATTAAATTCAAGAAATCTCCCACTTGGTTATTCAAGAAGCAATTTTCGAAATTTTGAAATATAAAGGGCAAGAAAGATTTTATTGATTTTCTTGAAAAAATATTATGGAAGATATGTATTTCTTGAAATACAAGAATATCTCATAAATTCAAGAAGATCCAAATCTTGGAATCTCGACCTATATTTTTCAAAAATATCCATAACAAAGAGTAGGTGGGATTTTGTGGAATATTATAATTATGGGAAAAAGAATATAGGAGATATATTCAAGATTTCTTGGAGATCAAGAAAAGATTTTCCCACATTGTTTTTGCCCAAAATTTTCGACCACCTCTACTCTATAAATAGGGGATGATTCTTTCATTCCCAAGTACAATTCCATGTGCTGGAAAAAATAGTAAATCCACAAAAGTGGTGCAACAAAATTTTATTTTTCCTTTTAGTTAGTTGTTCGCAAGCTTCCTTCCACCGGATTGTCGAGCAAGGACTAGGGAATACTTGGGAAGGTTTTTTGGTGTGTTTTCATCGACGAGGCCATCGCCATTCCAAGAGGTAAGTTCACGTAAACTCGTAGTAATTCCGCATGCGTAGGATTTACGTGAACTGTTTATATGCATGATTTGTTATTATTTGAACTAAATAGGATTAATTCATGCTAGTAATAATTGTTAGAATTAAATTTGTATTTAAATATTCATCCCGAATAGATCCAGGCAATTAGTTCCCCAACAATTGGTATCAGAGCCTCGGTTTCGGGCTCTGATCTTTAAATTGTAATTTAATTCGCTTTCATTAAATTTGAAATTGGATAGTAGAATTGCTAGATCTTTTATGTAGGTATCCAATTGTCATGGAATTTAATGTGTTTATTTATGCATGCATATAAATTATTGTTTTTAATTCGATTCGTTCGAATTCGTTTTGCCTCGTGAGAAAATCCACGAGTAGATTAGAATTTGTTTGATTTGATAAATGTAATAGACTAGTCTAGATCTAGATTTATTTATTTTTGTAAAATAAATTATCTTAGGATCGGAAACAAAGGCGAGACGAAGAATTAAAAAGCGGGATCGAGGCAAGGCGTGGGCGTGGCGTCGTGAACGCGTGCAGAAAAGGTAAGCAATAACACGGACCTTGGCGGCGACTTTGGCGTGGGGTGAGACCGCCTAGCCAGCGCGTGATAGACGATCGATCGAGGACGCCCAGCGAGAAAAGGAGAATTAGCCGACGGGGCAGACGGCATCGGCGCAGATTTTAAGAGCACCAAAGTGCGGCGTCTCATGGGATCGCTGACGCGCGAGCCGCCGAGAACTGGAACCTTCGCCGAAGCGGGCGATCTGCGGGCGGCGCTGGCGCCGGGCGCTCAAGCATACAAGACGACGCCACTCGACACGGCCGGGGAGTGCTAGGCGGGCACTCCGACTTTGGGAAAGACCACAAGTCGGAGGCGACCTCAGACGGCTATTTATAGTGAAGATACGACATTCGAAAGCAGCGGATATTGGGGTAAGCAAAAGCGAAGTGTATCGAGCGGAAACCACGGATTAACCGATAAAACCCTAGCTTTGGCGGTGGGTGCTTGGGAAGCCATTGAAGGGAAGCCCACCGGATGAGTACCTAATTTACGCTCTATAAATACAACTTATATTACTCATTGTAAAGGGACGAAATCTTAGTACTCTTAGGCAGAAAATATAATAAAATACTCCTGGCTTGGGTACCCCCAGACGTAGTGTTCTTCAAAAGGCTAACTGGGTAACCAAATCTGCGTATATTTCATATGTGTTCTTTGTTACTTAATTGATCCCATTCAATAACATCACGTTGCCCTAGACGTAAAATCTAGGTCGCAACATGTTTCTTCTTTACGCTTTCACGCCATTACATTTGTGGTGTTCTAGCGGTGATGTCTCATCTTTGTATAATTAAACTTCAGAGCAAAAATCAGATATAAACTGGTTCAAGAATTTTGTACCTTTATATGATCTGATTTTCACTATACTTAGACCCTTCTCATTCTGAATCTTCTTGAGAAGTTCAGGTAACTTTGTTGTAGTTTCACTTTTCTTATATAAGAATACAACCTAGGTGAACTTGGAGTAATCATTCACGATCACTAGAGTGTATTTGCATCCACTGAAACTAAGAGGCGTAACTGGTCCAAATAGATCCATATGAAGCAGTTGTAATACTCTGCTGGATGGAGGAGAAGGTATCCTTTTGAATGAAGCCTTGACTTGCTTTCCCTTCTGACATGCGGCACATGTATGATCCTTAGAGAATACTTCGTTCGGGAGACCTTCAACCAAGGACATCCTTGCTATCTTGTTAAGAGTCTTAAAGTTCAGATGGCTCATCCTCTTGTGCCAGAGCCAGCTGGAGCTCTTCGAACTCTTAACAATCAGGCATGCATTTCTTGGACAACTGTTCCAATCTACTGTGTATATCGTTCCTTTTCTTGAACCAATCAGCAAGATCTATCGAGTAGCTCGATTTCTTACTGTGCATTTTTCTGTCGAGAACTCAACACTAAAACCATTGTCGCAGAATTGTGAAACAGATAACATGTTGTGCTTTAATTCATCAACATATGAAACTCCTGTGATCTGTACATCATCGTTCACTAAGGTTCCGACTCCTCTGGTATGACCAAAGTTATCGTCACCAAAGAGAACTCTTGGGCCTAGTCTTTCAATATAGCTGCTAAGGAGAAACTGGATTCCAGTCATGTGTCTTGAGCATCCACTATCTATGTACCAGATAGCTGCCTGTTCTCCACCCTTATTTACCAGTCCCAAGCGATTCTGCAAACAATTCAGACTTTAGGTACCCCAGTAGAATCAGGTCCTGGGGGGTTAGAAATACCTTTCGGGATCCAAACAAATCTGGCACCTTTGTTAAACACAGAAGGCTTGATTTGTCTCCCATAAACATCTACATAATCATACGTTTCTTCATTTGCAATCTGATCAGTATGATTATTAGTGTGAGCCTTGGACAAATCAGAAGACTTGGGATTTTTCATTGAAACTTGTCTTCTTTTAATCCAGTGGGGCTCAGGTGCAGCAGCCCTAGGTTTCTGATTGTAAGGGTAGGTACGACTGCTACCATTAAAAGATTCATATATTTTTGGCATAGATGGTCTTAACAGTTTACCATTAGCTTGCTACTTAGGCAGCTTGGATTGAGTCGACTTCAGCTGATATTGTCCCTTGCGAGATGGTCCAGACTGAGGCCTACTCTGTTGATTTGGCTGAGGTCTCTTCAGAAGAATAAGATTCTTCTGTTGATTCCTCGGCTGGTGTCTGATCAGTTGGGGTACATTTTTGTTCCCTTTCTGATCCGGCACTTGCCTTGCCTGGTCTGCTGATCCTTTTCCCTTATCTGATACAGATTTGGTTTTTCGTGTATCTTGATCAGAAACTCGTTTGGTTACACTTTTCTGATGTGAACCAGATGGGGCTTTTGAGGATTCAGAAGGGTTCTCATACCCAATTCCCTTCTTGTCAATTGGCGTACGAAAATAGTTGTTCAGATCTTGAATAGTCTTAGAAGATTTCGTGAAAACCTCTATTTTCTTACGCAAATTGTCCTCAGATATTTTCAGATTCTCATGCAGTCGGAAGAGTTCATCAAACTTAACCTGAAGGACTTTGAGTTCTCCAGCTTGTCGTTCATTGAGAGCCAACTGTTCCTGTTGGGAAATGAATTTAATAAAGAAGATTTTGATTAGATCCCAAAACCCCTGAGTATGACATGTTCAGGATAATCTTGATAGATGAGTCATGATTCAATTTTAGAGTGTTCAGGATGTTATCTGCACCTTGTATAGTCCACAGATATAGATTCTGAAGATTCTGAAGACTCAGTAAGTTTCTGAAGAAACTGAAGTTTCTGAAGACTCAGTGTGAAACTGAGTAACAGAAGACTCAGTATGAAATTGAGAAACTGAAGACTCAGTATGAAACTGAGAAACTGAAGACTCAGTGTGAAACTGAGAAACTGAAAACTCAGTGTGAAACTGAGAATCTGAAGACTCATCATAAAGACTCAGTATATCAGTCAGTATATCTGTGAAGACTCAGAAGATACTGAAGACTCGGAAGACACAGAAGACAGAAGACTGAAGATACTGAAGACTGAAGACAAAGGATACTGAAGGCACAGTAATTACTGAAGACTCAGTAATGTAATGAATGCTCAGTATAACCTGAATGTTCCGAAGCGAAGAAACTAAGGAATATAGCATTTGGAATTCAGCTGACGTGGACCAATGAGAGGAAGACAACCAGCCTGAAAAAGCTGCAGAACTTACAAAGAATAGTATGGATTTGAATGTGATCCTCTCCAATGGTAACATTCAAATCCACACTATATATACAAATTCTTCCTTCAATATTACGTGTGGAAGTGCGGAGAATATAGCAAACGATGCTACAGAGCTAAGAGAACATATACTCAAGCTTTCCCACCATAGAACACACGTCTGTAGATATACAAATATATTCAAGGAGTGTTCTAGAACCCAATCTAAGCAACCCACGATGTATCCTAAGCTTATAGAGATTTTCCCAACCTTAGCATTGAGGCTAAACAAATGTAAGGGAAAATCTCACCATAGTTGAAGACAACACCAAACCCAAACCCCATTCTCGTAAGAGATAACTAGTGGTGAAGTGAGGTAGTTGTTAGGTAATCTCGAGAGAGGGTGATAAGTCCCGTAGGAGTGTGAACTCGTTAAACATCTAGAGGCGAGCCCGAGAGGGTGATAAGTCCAGAGGCGAGCCCGAGAGGGTGATAAGTCCAGTTTGAAGGAATTTCCCTAGGAACAGGGAGAGTGGATGTAGGAGCTTGAGTCTCCGAACCACTATACATTGTTGTGTTCTTTACTGCTTTATGTTCTTATCTTGTCATATGCATTCGATTATAAGCAAAACACAACACATGAGCTTAAAACGTAAAAATCTGGAATCACCATTCCTTCAACCCTGTTTTTATATGCATTTCATGATTATTCCGCATTTCATGGGTTTTCCACCGGGCCTATCAGTTCCTTAATCAGCCTTTCCTGATCAGTAGTACTTACTTTCAGAACCTCCAGTTCTTTAGTCATCTTCTGAACAGTTTCAGCTGACTTTAGTTCAGCTGCTTTACTAGCTTCAATATCCTTGACAAGTTGAATATTCTCAGCCCTTAGGTTATCGTTCTCAACTTCCACTCGTGTATAAGTATCTATTGCATTAGAGAGATCATCAAGTGTTGTAACTGGTTTTTATCTACTCAGTTAAACAATAATTATTGTGAAATGCGTATGCTAAAGGCAATCAAAACAGGGAAAGAGACAAAGGAGTTAGTGACCCGGTTCGTCTTTGGAATCAGACTACGTCCGGGGGCGTCCAAGCCAGGGAGAGGATGTATGTATATGCCTAGAAGTCTAAGTTGTTCGACCTATTACAGAGGTGGCCGTGGTGGCCTATTTATACTATGACTCCCACCCTTTGGGTGGAAATTTACATAAGGAATAAATGCCTATGAAAGGGCTACAATATCGGGAACCAATAATCTCGCCTTGACCGGCCAGAAATCGTCCATCTTCAGCGTGCGCCAATCATGGAGCGGATGTGGAGGGTGGATTAGTGGCGTGTTGGGGGCTATCATTGACCACGTGAACTGTATAGTTATGGCTGGTGCAGGTCTCTCCCGACTTGAGGATATAAAGCGGGAATCGCATCGCCACTTCCCAAACTGCCGACTACCCGAGTTACCGACCTTTGCAACTTGAAGGTTTGGTCTTGTGGGAATTACGTGGGTTGATCCCTTGGTCCCCTTGCCGAGGTTGCTTCATGCAGTCTTTGTTGGATTGTTTAGGATCCTTCGTGCCAAAGAGGGAGGTCGGGTTTATCCATGCTACAACAATTGCCCCTCAAGTTGAGGTCTCTTGTTCCGAGAAGGGACCTTGGCTTGACACATGGACTAAATCGACTCGCGACCATCCTACCTAGAAAGTCTCCTATGAGCGGCTTACTATTCCTCGGGCAGGTGAAAAGTCACCTTGATAATACGAATCGTCGCATCAGACTTCCCTCGATCTCAGGGATTTGAAATGATATCGTGCCAAGATGATGACGTAAAGTGCCGTCATTTTGTCCAATGAGATGTCGTAGTGGATTTCACACGAGCCCCTCGCGTCTTTTTGTTGCTAGGGGGCCGAAGTTTTGGCTAATTTTATTTTGGCCCCTCCTCTTCTTCGATAAATAGGCGGAGAATTAGGTTTTGAAAACCTTATTTCCTGCGACTGTCTTGCGACTGTCTTGCGAATGAATCTCCTCAAGATACTCTTCCTGGTTTTTTCTCCCTTCCACCGGAAACGCATTCTCGTGTCCCTGAAGCGGAATTAATCACAGGTAAGCACTTTGGTGCCCTTCTTCGAATTTATGGATTCTAGTGTTTCCAAATCCCTTTTTGCCTCTCAGCCCATGGTGGCTTCCTCCTCTTCTGAGGATGACATCCCTATTGCCCTGCGTCGCCGCCGATTTTTCGGCTCCGCCACCGGGCATGTGGGTGAAAGTTTATTGGCTAAGGTTATGGGCGACCGCCATGAAGACGATGCAAATGATGAACCGGTGGATGGCCAATTTCTGGAAGAATTGGCCAAAATTACCCATCTTTCCCCGTTGGATATTGATCTCCTTCATCCCGTCCCACGGGAACGGTCGTCAACGGCGGGTCCTTTTGCCTCGGTTCCGGAATATGGGGCTTATGAACGAGTCTTCAATTATGATCTGTACTTTATCCGAGCTCCGTACAAGCGACCTGATCGGGCATACCGCAAGTCGGTCGAATCTCAATTCGCGGCGTCCGATAAAAGATACCGATATGTGCTTTCCGATCAGTATGTGCGGAGACTTCATCGTATGTACAAGGTGCCCCGGGATGTGCATTTTTATGGGCCGACCGGACAAAAACGCGCCGATCGGCCTCCTCCGGAATGATTCTTTGTGAATGAGTCTTCCATGTCGATTCGCAGATTCAATTTCCATTGCACCCGGCCATTTCCCATTTGCTGGCAGCTTAGAATGTGAGCCTCACGCAGATCACCCCCAATGGGTGGAGTTACATCATCTTCACCATGGTCGTTTTGGGGCGGGCCGGTGAAAAAGACCGCTTTAATCCGGGAGAGATATCTCACGCGATGTCGCCGTTGCTCGGTAGGAGGCTATCCGCATTTGTCTTGACTTCAGAGAGGCAAAAAGAGCTCGTGAGTGGGATTTGAATAAGGTTGTGGTGGCACCGAAATGGTGGTTTGTAGGAGGAGCATGGGAGTCGGTGGCCCTTCCAAAGACCTTATCCATTAGAGTTCCTACGGATTATGCGATCCGTGTTGAGAATGGTGCCGCCTTAATATTTTTTGTGTTCGATTGTAATGATCTAATTCTTTTCTCAGATTGCGGTGTTTTGCCCCAACCTTCTCGAGCTATATTGGGACTTTCTCGAGGCGTTCAAAGAGGTTCGAGACACACCCCCCTAGTGGGCGAGGCGTTAATTTGTTGAACTCCGAGCTTGACGCTTGCAAGTCGGATCAGATACTTACCCTCGCCACTTGAGGATTCCCCGTAAGTCTCTACGCATCTTTTCAAGTGTATTTCGTGATTTTCGTTAAAGGTTCTGTTTTATGTTAGATTCGGAGATCCCGATCTACCGCCGTCGGCCCTCTGCCTCTGAGATGGCCTCGTGACCTCGACGTTTTCGGCTCCATGAGGCGTCGCCCGACTCTTGCCGCCGAGTGGGGGACATTCGATTCGGACTCCTCCCCGCCGCTAAAAACAAAGAAGAAAAAGTTGTCCAGAACCCACCGTGGTGGTGAGCGACCTCCAAGAGGGCGCTTGAGCCGAACTCGGCACAAAACCATTCCACGCCAAGTCGGGTGCTGGAAGGTGGCTCGAGCCCGACACCTTTGTCGACATCTACCCGGGAGGGAGGTCGCCATCCGGAGGACGATTCCTGGATTGGTTGGGATGAGGAGAGGATGCAGAGGTAGGTTGTTTGCAACTCTTAATGGATTTACCTCAAACGGGACCAAACTTAATATATTTGTTCCTCCTTGTTGCGATCCAGAGTCGATGGCGGCAAGTTCTCACCGGGAGGTCTTGAGCTTCACGAGATCCCCAATTCCCTCTTTGGAAGGCACACCCGGAGGCGGCCCGGCTACTTGGAGGCGGATAATGAGGAACGTGTTGCGATAGCGTGGACGAAGGATGATCACTTTCCTCGCCCGTCGCCAAAAAGTCACGGGCAACATGTATTCATTTGTTGTCCACTCCTTGAAGGCCGCCCTCTACATGGAAAAACTGCGCCCAATCAGAGAACTCGAGCTCTCCAAACTAGAGAAGGCCCAGGAGATGACCTCGAGCAAGCGAAATCACCGATAAGCTGCCTATGAGGTGCAAGAAGAAACGGGAGGTTGTCAAGGTGACTTGGCCAAGAGGGCCTTGGAGCTCGAGGGCCAGCTGAAGGAAGCTGAGAGACTGCTCGGGGAGGAGAAGGAGGCTATGACCCGGATGAAGGCAGAGCTGATCCGCAAGGATGTAGAGGTCGGGGAGAAGTTGGCCACCAAAGACTTAACACTTTAAGTAGGTCAAAGAAGTAGAATGCTAACTTCCTTATGTCGTAGAGGTTCTTGGGCGCTATCCAGCGTTTCGGCGGAAGAACCTCGCCGCCGACCTCTCGACATTATGACCGATCGCTACATTCGCGACTTCCCCCCACATTGGCATTGTCTTTGGAGATTAAAGATCTGGAAGATCTGGGCATTGATTTGTCCTTCTTCCCTAATCAGAGTCGGATCATGCACCCCACTCCCGATCCAGATGAGACACAACCGGGAGACTTCGAGGTGGTCCTCGAGACTCAGTCGGATGAGGCTGGGGCATGAAATGAGGTCGCTGAGATGTCCTACGCGGCTCCTCCCGAAGAGCAGGCCACAACTGGCCTCTAGGGGAGGTGTTTACTAGCCCAAGATCCCGGAGGTGAGCAACCCACACCCTCACCAGTGTTATTCAGCAACAATTAGGTGGGCAGCCTTTTAACATAGTCAGTGCTGCTGATGGGGTTCTTGATCATTCTTAAGAATGATGTCATCAAGAATCCCGATAAGAAAAAGGAGATTGAGAAGTTGTTGAACCCCATCACCAAAAATACTTTTGATCAGCATGCCTTAAAGCAGGAAGTCTTCTGCCAGTCGTGGATATTAGGTTGTAGTAAAACATCTGTCTTCAGTTATCATGATGTATCTTGGTTTTCGCTTGATGTAATCTAGCCTTCGGGCTCTTATAATGTACCGACCTTCGGGCTTGTTGTCATTAATGAAATCTTTCTTTTTCTTTCCTTTATTGTGCCGACTTGATTTCCTTATGCGACTATAATCTGTGCGTATGTTCATTCGTCTTATTGGCATTGCGATTTTAGATTGAACCTCGCTCAGTCGTCTTATAAAGTTAGGGGAGGATCACACCGCTAGGGGTGGTGATCTCGCCGCAAATATGTTGAAAGTCGTTCCCGGGGGAGGTCGATGTTTCATCTATGTGACCTCCCTGGGTTTAAACACAGGAATTGTGAAAAAGAAAATTTAACTCATTATTATTGACTCGCCTGAAAGTTTACAAGTACACTGGCCTCGACCCTACTGATAGTATCTCTTCAGATGAGATGCGTTCCAAGGGTACTGAGACTGAGTGCTATCTGGGTTCTCGAGCTCGTATGCCCCGTTGGATAATACTCGAGCGACCTTGTATGGTCCTTTCCAGTTTGGTCCGAAAGTTTCTTTGGTTACTCCGAGAGTCTTCTTCAGGACCAGGTCACCTTCTTTGGATTTTCAAAGTCGCACTTTAGAGTTATAGTATTTTTTGGACTGTTGTTTGTATCTCGCATTTCAGATACCTGCCTCTAATCGCTTCTCTTCGAGCAGGTCTAGGTTTCTGGCCAAGGCCTCATCGTTGCAGTCTGTGGTGATCTGCGAGGTTCTGAGAGTTTGAAAATCAACCTCTGCGGGTATGACTGCTTCCGAGCCAAATGCCATCGAATAAGGGGTCTCTCCGGTCGAATTTCGGCAGGTCGTTCTGTATGACCACAGTACATCTGGTAATTCACTGGCCCACTTCCCTTTTCCTCCCTCAATCTTGGTTTTCAGAGTGTGCCTGATGATCTTGTTCACAGCTTCGACTTGACCGTTTGACTGAGGGTGATAAGGGGTAGAGAAAAGCTTGGTGATTTTCCATTTTCTGAAGAAACTATCGATCTTATGACCGTCGAACTGCTTCCCATTATCGGATATAATTGCTTGCGGTAGGCCAAATCTGCAGATGATGTTTTGCCATATGAATTTGATGACGTGATCCTGATCTATGGTCACCAAAGCCTCAGTCTCAGCCCATTTTGTGAAGTAATCTACTGCGACTGGGGCGTACTTGACTGAACCAGGGAGTATTCGGCCTCCTTGTGATGGTGACATCCCTCATCTCTGCTGGTCCCTCCAAAGTCGCTAGCAGTGCCAATGCATCGGCTCAGGAGTTCACATCCCTTGGTATTAGCTTGATGTAGATTTGTTCAAATTTCAGGCAAAGTGCTTTAACGACCTCTTGGTAGGTCGACATCCGCTCGTCTCGGGCCTCATACTCCCCTGATATATGGCATGCTACGAGCTGGTAGTCTGTGTGTACTTGAAGTCGCTTGATGCCCATTGAGGTGGACATTTCTAGACCGTTGATCAGCGCTTCATATTCGGCCTCGTTGTTGGTGGCAGGGAAATCGAAAGTGATGGCATTCTGAAAAGAAATCCCATCTGGACTGATTAACACAATTCCAGCCCCTGATTTGTTGGCACTTGCCGAGCCATCTACGTACAACTCCCATGGTGGACCGGTCAAACCGCTGGCCCCAGGAGGAGGGGTTAATTCAACGATGAAGTCGGCCAAGGCCTGAGCTTTTATTACAGGACGCGGCGCGTATGTTACCCCATACTGTCCAACCTCGATGGCCCACTTGAGGCATCGGCCCTATGTATCTGGTCGATGGAGCACGTTGCGAAGGGGTAAGGAAGTGAGGACCTCCACTTGGTGATCGAAGAAGTAAGGTCTCAGTTTCCTCACACTCATAACTAGAACATATGTTAATTTCTTTAGAAGAGGGTATCGCTGCTCGGTTTCATTTAGCGTCTGACTGACAAAGTAAATGGGCAGATGGGTTTGACCCTCGCCATACAAGCACCGCTCTTCGAGGCGATTTCCGAGGTCATAAGTGTAAGCGGGGTTTCCGCCAGGATGGTTTTGGCTAAAATCCGACGTCGGCGGATATGCTTTGATCCTGTCAAGAGCAT
Organism: Stenogyne calaminthoides; assembly: GCA_037126765.1. NCBI lineage: Eukaryota > Viridiplantae > Streptophyta > Magnoliopsida > Lamiales > Lamiaceae > Stenogyne > Stenogyne calaminthoides. The sequence goes on from JBBCBC010000032.1 coordinate 23,236,918, forward strand.
CCTGACTCTCAAATGTCCATTCGAACCTCGCCCCTTTCTGATGGTGTCGAACATGGGCTTGCATTTATCTCCCATTCGGGAGATGAATCTGCCATTGAGCGGCCAGCTCGGTCGCTTTTTGAACATCCTTTTTGGTTTTGGGGGCCCCATATCCAAGATAACTGCACCTTGGTGGGTTTGCTTCAATCCCGCTTTGGCGACCGGGTGCCTAGGAACTTCCCCGATTCCACTCGGTTGCACTTAGTTTCATATTGAACTTCGAGTATCTCGAAAGCTTGAGCCAGATGAGCCAAATGATCTTTGCACCCGATCTCCCGGCCCGGGTTGGCGGTCATCTTTATCGACCTTGCCCCCCGATTATGCGCCCAAGGATTCTTGACAAACTTATTGATCGGCCATCTTCATAAAGCTTCCACAAGCTTCAACAGAGATCTCGACACTTTCATTTGGTGTTGTCCTCTGGTCATGATAGTGGCAATACTTATTTCGGGTTTTTCGGCTTTTTGTCTTTCATGGGGCCGGTGCTCGCATAACATGTCTAAATCCTGGATCTGGTATAAACGTTACCAGTGTCATACCCAGAGCCTCCATCAACTTCAGGGAATGGACTCCTCAAATGGTTTGAAGTCGCCGGGTATCTTGTAATGACCCCGGTTTTCTTGGAACCTTCTTGGGCTCTGCGACTTCCTTTGTCTCACGAGCCGGGTCTCTAACAATTCCATGGTATGGGTGAGGTCGCTGGCCCTTTCCTAAAATCGTGGCTGGTAAGATAGTCGGCGGTAAATGCGCCGCCATAGCTTGGTTTCTCTTCGAGGGATGAATCGCCTCAGCCAGCCTTGGCCTCGTCCCCAACGGGGTCGTCTTCAATGATAAGAATCTATCGATCCTCTCAACATAGGATCGATCCGACTCCATCTCCCCTCGACGCATGTTCATGAGCCTCTGCCTTGTCGCAGCTCGGGGCTCCATCGCCAGATAGTGGCCCAAGAATAATCAAGCGGTTTTTCTAAAGTATCAATGGAGAGATGGCAAAGGTGTTGTACCACATGCGGGCCTGGTAAGCTCTCGGGTCGAGGAGAAAAGTCTACACTTGTCAGATCCGATGCCCCCATTGAGGCCATATCGCATTGTACTTCGCCATATGGACTATGGGGTCTGACTCCCGTTGTAGCGATCTAGAGCCGCTATGCTGATTTTCCTCTGGGCAGGTGCCAAAGTGATTATAGTTCCCAAGGGCGAATCGGGGATGACAAAGGTCGATGTTAGACCGAGCGGTCCATCTGGTTACCCATCTTTTCCAATAGCATTGGGCCGGTCTAGCTAACGCCATGACTGGCGTCGCGTGGAGTTCTGCCCCCCGCCCGTGACCATGGTGGTATGCGAATGTCTCGGCGATCCTCGCGTGGTGCATGTCGGGGCCATGGCAAGATCTCTTTCCCTGTTCATCATGGAGTGGTTGAGAGTGAGCCTCGTCCTCGCCCTCGTGAGGGCCTTAGGACGCGGATTCGAGGCGGGTGAATACACTATTAAAACATTTGGTACATCGAGGCGGTGGTTAAACGATGGCTGTTTAGCCGCGTTATCGCTTTAGTTGGCCCGTGGACCGTCCCTTTTCGTCATCATAGCGTGTTTACCTTTGGAGGTTCGGCGTCATGGGTTATTTTTCTTGGGGGGTTGTTCCTCCTCAACGCCGAAATTGAGACGTTTCTTGTTGAGGACGGCCATCACTGCTTTGGCATCCTCCGGTGTCTGGACAAGATTCCACCAGTCGGGGGAACCCATCGGGGCAGCCCGATGAGTGGGTTGAGAACTCAGTGAAACCTCGATGCCATCACGAACGTCGGTTTCATTCCCGATTACCGCTTTCCCCTGGTTGGTTGCCATTTTGTTTTTCTTAGAGTTTGGAAGGTGAGGTCTCCTTGAGAATTGTTAAAATTTCTCAAGAAATTTATTCCCACAGATGGCGCCAATTATTATAACTGGTTTTTATCTACTCAGTTAACAATAATTATTGTGAAATGCGTATGCTAAAGGCAATCGAAACAGGGAAAGATACAAAGGAGTTGGTGACCCGATTCGTCTTTGGAATCAGACTACGTCCGGGGGCGTCCAAGCCAGGGAGAGGATGTATGTATATGCCAAGAATTCTAAGTTATTCGACTGTTATTCTGAGAGGGGCGTGGTGGCCTATTTATCTTATGACTCCCACCCTTTGGGTGGGAATTTACATAGGAATAATGCCTATAAAGGGCTACAATATCGGAACCATTAATCTCGCCTTGACCGGCCAGAAATCGTCCATCTTCAGCGTCATGGCGCCAATCGTGGAGCGGATGTGGAGGGCGGATTAGTGGCGTGTCGGGGTTGTCATTGACCACGTGGAATAGTATAGTTATGGTGGTGCGGTCGCTCGACTTGAGGATATAAAGTGGAAATCGCATCGCGACTTCCCGAACTGCCGACTACCCAAGTTGCCGACCTTTGCAACTTGAAAGTTTGGTCTTGTGGGAATTACGTGGGATGATCCCTTGGTCCCCTTGCCGAGGTTGCTTCATGCAGTCTTTGTTTGATTGTTTATGATCCTTCGTACCCAGGTGGGAGGTCGGGTTTATCCATGCTACAACAATACCAAATCTTGCAAGTGAAAATTTATTTCCGGTATGGATAATAATGTTGAGTTGTCTTTACTCCAAGGATAAAGATATTAATTAATATAAAGCTTGTTCAGTGGTTTTATTAATTAATAGACTAAAATAATCTTAAACACGGAAAATAATGACCGGGAGCCATATTATAGTGAAGTCGTAATATGAATTAAGATGGATATTTCAATATTAATTTTATAGTGGAATAAATGAATATTAATGGACTTTGAATAATATTTGGCCCAATATTATTATTTGGACTAGGAGACTTTCCATTCTATCTGTAATCAGAACCTCTCTTATCTTATCTTTCATCTCGTCTGCTCTCTCTCCGATCATCTTTCCTATCATCTCTGTGATCATCTTTCCGGTCATCTCTTCTGTTGTCCCTATCATCTGAAGAACGATATCTCTCTTGTGATCTGTCAGAAGATCTTCGATCTCTTCCTCTGCTTCGTCGATGGCCATCATAGAACTTTCTGTACTTGCCCATCTGAACATTTGTTAGTTCAAGTTTTCTCATTAGAAGTGCAATCTGTTCGGCATGGCTGATGATGTTTCCAACTGGTTCCACGATTCGTGAACTGCTACTGGTTGCCTGGAATACAACAGATTTAGCTGAGTTTGCAGCAGCTTCAGCAGGGACATCATCTGATCCTTGTCCTCTCTCAATCAGGTCGAACTCATGGGCTTTCAAACTAAAAATTAGATCATTTGGTTTCATGGTAGCAATATCTTGACAGTCCTTAATCACGGTCACCTTGGTATCCCATTTCTTGGTCAACGATCTGAGAATCTTGTAGTTGATATCCTTGTTTGACATTACACGTCCTAGATCACAAAGTCGGTTAACTCCTCGTGTGATCCTTCCATCAAATTGATCAACTGTTTCATTCGGTAGCATCTTAAGTTTTTCAAATACAACTAGCTCAGCTTGTAGTCTGCTGTCTTTGATCTGTTCATTTCCTCTGCAGATTTTAGCAAGCGTATCCCAGACTTCCTTAGCTGTCTTCAGGTACTTCACTTTCTCTCTTGTAGTAGCATCCATAGTTTTCATGATGAGGTGTCTGGCAACAGTATCCAGATTAGACAATTTCCTCTCATCTGCATCCATTAAAGAGGGAGTCTTTCTGATTCTTGCTCCAACTGGTTGCGTAGGATCTCGTCCTGCTTCAGCTGGGTTAAAGTGATAGATGATAATCGGTCCTATCTCAAGAATCTCATACATTCTGTTGCTGATCACTCCCAGATGATCTCTCATGTCGATGGACCAATCTGCATACTCATCAACAGAAAACATGGGTAGATTATGATGCATACCTGAAGTGTTATCCATGCTTGTGGTGATTTTAAAAAATGAGTTTTAAAAACGGTTTTCAAAGATCAGTTCAAGTGACCACAAAGGTTCTTCCTCAAGAACCAATGATATTCAAAGCCAGTGGTCGGAAGAACCACGGCTCTGATACCACTTGTAGGTCCCGAACGGGTTTCAGTAAGGGTTGAAGTCTAGAGGGGAGGGGTGAATAGACTTCAAAAACTTTTTGTGGATCAGATGTGATTTGCACGTTTGTCTGATCAGAGTGCGATGTGGATCAGTTTGGACTGATATCCGACTTACTGATCTGGCAGACAGATCAGTTGGGCGTCTATCAGTTTAACTGATAGTGCGGAAGATTAGTTAACCCGTGTGAAAACCAGTTTTACTTAAACAGAGATTCTGACCAATCTGGTTTGGATCAGATAACTAAAGTGTTAAGCTGATCAGATCAGTAGCTTGATGCTAGTCTGATCCTGGTACAGAATATGCATGCAGATAACAAAAGTAGTGTGCAAGTATGTGTAAAGCAGATTAAAGGCACACAGATTTATAGTAGTTCGGACAACTTGTCCTACGTCCACTCTTCCCTATCAGCAGGGGCACCAACTTCACCAACTGGACTTAGTTTAATGTGTTAGTCTAACACAGTACAAACAACATATATTTAACGAACTCACACTCAACCAATCCCAGAAATCTAATCTAGAAACCCTAGATAGAAATCTTGCTATAACAAACTTAACGTAACAGTGTTTGGGTAAGAATTGTTTTGTTCCAACTGGAATACTATCTTATCTTCTAAGTAGCCTAAAGCTAGAGGATAAGTATTCTGCTAAGAACTAAGGGATGAACACTTAAGAATTAATCTTGAGATTGTGTACTTCGTGCGGAAATCTTGAGAGCTTTTGCTTATAGATAATTTCCATAACCTTACTATGAAGGTTTGATCCATTATTTATAGGCACGAAATCGAACTAGCCGTTGGAGAGCAATTCGAATTTCGGTCTATTTTAGGTAGGTCTGCAGACTGATTTGACGTGCTCCATGGGCGGCATGGCCGAAAGCATGCAAGCTTGTCCTTTCTAGTCGTTGACACTGAACTGCCATTCTGTAGACTGTCAGAACTCCGTACGTGTGTTGTCGACTCCTCATTGGTTATCAAGTATGATTCGCAGCACTTGAATAAGCAACAAGGTTGACATTCTTCTTGTCTGAACACTTGACTCGTACTAGGTAACATTGAAGTAGTCACCTGATGGAGCTGACACAGATCAGTTTGAACACTGATCTGTCTTCCTGATTTTGGTCATCTGTTCGTAAGTTGTCTTAGAACAACTTACTGACCTTTTCTTGTTGTTATCTGATGTAGGTCTTCTGAAAAGGTCTTCTGTCTTGAACTCTTCTGGTCATCTGATTCTCAGCTTATCTGCTTAGATCTTCATCATCTGATCTTCGAGTTAGCTGATCTTCTGATCTTACAAGACTTAACCTATACATATTGAGTTCCCCCTCAATATGTGATCTATCTGTTACTTCAGCTGTCTATACACTTCAAGCTGGTCATCTTATCTGCTATCTACATCATCAGTCAGCTAACAGGTCTGACTAGTCCTATTACATTATCTGTTTTGGAACTTCCATTGAAACTACAAATTTTCCAACAATATGCTTCCCTACATGATGTTTTCTTTAAACTTTCAATTTAAGTTTTAAAGGTTACATTCTAAAAGTTGAGAATTTTATAGATGTGATTTTACTATCTAGTCAAATACATTGATTGTTGAGCCCAAGCTAATAAATTTGGTATGAGTGACAATGCACCTGGTGCATTGTGTAATTTGAATATATTTTTAAATAATTATTAATTATTTTTATTGAACATTATTAATTAATCATTGTTAGTCTTTTAATTTCAAAAACTTTATTAGTTCGTCTGTACAGTAAAACCTCTATAAATTAATACTCTATAAATTAATAAACTCTCTAAAATAATAAAATATTCCGGTCCCGACTTGGGCTTTTGTAAAAAAATCATCAAATTCGATAAGATAATAAGATAATAATTTTTCGGAAAATCCCTTTATAAATATTAGATCCCATTAAAACTCTAAATTAATAATTCATAAATATTACAATTATAAATATTATGGTAATTTGCTAAAATATGAATCTAATGTTACTTGATTTTTCTTAAAATTTAAATCTAATTGGATTCCATACCTAACTTTTTTAATTGCAGCCAAGAGTTTCGATGTTATGAATTATTTTATTTTATTTTCATATTGAGATTTATATAGTATATATTTCATTCATCATGCATGAATATATTTAATTGGCTATAATAGTTATTTAAGTGCAACGAATTAATGTAAACATGTATATTTAAGTAATTCCAATGAATTGATACATGCGTCCATTAATATAATAGTTAATTGTATACAATGAATTGATATTATACATGAATATATTTAATTAGTTACAAAGAATTGGTTGATGCATGAATTTAATCAATGAGACATACATGAATTCATTTATTCTCAATACATATGTACTAAATTTGTTGAATTTAAAAAGTCTCTCTTTTAATTAATAAAATATTAATTTATCAATATATTAATATCTCTCTAAATTAATAAAATTTCATGGTATCAAGGTTATTAATTTATAGAGGTTATTTACTTAGAAATATTAATTATTTTTACTGAAAAATATTAGTGCAGTTACATTGTGTAGAATTAATAGACTTACTCATTTGTTCACTGATATGGAAAAAATATCAACAAAGTAATAGAACCATAATTCCAAAAAAGTTTCATATACGAAATTGCTCTCAATTTTACGTGAATTACAATCTTCGTCTCAAATTCACCGGAATAGGGAAACGACGTCGCTTTTTTGTTATGTGCATTACATGTGAACATTCAATTTGAAGATTTTCGGCTAAAATGCATGATATAAAATGAAATTGTTTCATCAATTCCGGCGAATTTGGGACAAAAATTGTCCAATTCACGAAAAAATGGGATTGATTATGTACGTCAAATTTTTTAAAACTATTTTAAAAAAGATCAAAAGTTATGACACAATTTTAGATTATATCCCCTTAATTTGACCTGATTTTCATTTCAATCCCCTTTAACTTTTTCATTTTAACATTAGTAATTTAGCTATGCATTTATTTTGATTCTGGATCCTCCTATCTCTATAACATGCAATCTTTAAAGGTGATGTCATGATGTGACATTTTCTATTTATTTATTTTTAATAAAAAAGAGATATATTAAATCTAAAAATTAAAAAAAAATCTTCAAAAATCATATAAACTAAAAGTAAAATATGAAAATGTGAAACTAGTCAATTTAATTCTAAAATGAAATTACATTTAAAAAATGAAAATTTTAAAAAGAAACTAAAAAATATTTTTTTAAAACCTTCAAAATATATTTATATTTTTAAAATCAATTAAAAATTAAATATCTGTAAAGTAATTTATTACACTACAAAGTATAGCACTTATTAAAAAAGGTTATAATAAAAATTGTTCTTTTCTAATTTACTTTTGTAATATAATTTTTTAATCTCTGAAAAAAATTAAATAAATCTATATAATTAGGACGAAGCTGAGTATTTTGAAGTAATTAATTACGTATGATGAGGGACGTAGAGACACTAATACACATTTGGGCTTGGACAGCTGTTAAAAAATCCTTAGAGAGCGGTTATAACAGATGTCCAAGTAACAGTTGTCCAAGCTTGGACAGCTATTAAAAAACCGTTGTCCAAAAGTTGGGCTTGGACAATGGGTTTTCAACCAAGATTAAAGAGGGGGCTTGGACAGTGATTTATTATTAATTTATCTAACTTTTTTTTTCTATAATTTAGTTTATTATGTTAGATAGACAGCGTTTATTAAATTTATCAATATTTTTTATTATTAATTTATATTTTAAAAATCCTATAATAAAACTATAAACCAAAACTTATATATACGTCCAATACCATAAACAATAAACCAAAAATCCTATAATAAAATCATAAACCAAACCTTATACCACATATATATATACCAAAACATCAAATAAATAAACATACACATCATGAAATAAATAAACATACAATCATAAACATCGTCAATACACAAAAAATATGAAATATATATCATCACAAATATATAATTTAATTACATGCTACCAAAATTTCAAACAACGATCGCTCAATATCGTATGAATATAAGAATCAATTGTAAAAGGTACCCGTCCAATCGTTTTTTCCATTTCTCCAGTCTTTTCTTAGAGTAAGACTTGAGCTCACGTTCATAGACAAACTGCAAACAACGAATCAATCAATATAGTATGAATTTTTATTCAATCAATAATAATTTAAATAAATCGATAAATTGACTTACATTGAGAGGAATGTTCGTTGGAGAAGTGCGGATTATATCTTCAATAAAGCAACACACAAAATGTCCACAATGTTCATTATCTCGTTGCCTCGGAACCTGTTGATTAACAATTATAATCACGTATTACAATTATGATTTCTTTCTATTAATTTGATAATTTACTAAATTAAATTTACCTTAATGTTAATCCAGTTCACTTTATTTAACTTAGATCTTGAACCTTGACTCTGAATGCGACTCCGATACATCGTCATCACACTATTATTATTATAATTAAAAAATAAAAATAGATTAAATATGCATAATTTTAAAAGTAAAACAAATCATTGTATAGAATATTAAAAATGAACTTAAGCTTCCATATATGAAACAAGATCAGGACGATTTGAATAAACTCCATCCTGAGCTGGGTCCATAAAATACACACTTAATGTATTCATGTGTATGGCGACCAGCACCCAATGGTTCTTATATTATATTGAGAATATTAAAATTAAGCGCAAATTTAGCATATATATGTGCAAATATTATAAACATGAATACAAATTTTAACGAAATGTTTATCACTCACCCCACATTTGTTGGCGAAAAAAATGAGATGATCGCTCCCGGTTTGATTCAAAGATATAATTAACTAACCCATCCATGGTCATGCCTATCACCCAATATGCAAGACACACGAGGGGAGACGAAGGAATACATTCCACTTGCTCGGACATCTCGGAGAGATATACCTCACCCAAATATCTTTAACCAACATATATCGCTAATTAATATTTAAAAAGAAAATTAAACTATCTGAAAGTGAATATTGAGAATTAGTAAACACATACCGAGGTAAAGGGCTATGGTGGTTGCACTCAACCACTAGTCATTCAAGAGCGCACACATGTTCTCATTGACGGCGAATTCTTGGAAAGCATTACGATGAAAGAAAGCAAGCATGGGAACTGTGGCGATCTCGAAAGCATTAGGCGATACCATCCGGTGCACCCTAGACTGTACATAATCATCGTGATCTAAGTCTCCGGTTATGGGATAACCAAGTATGAGAGCGATTGGAGTCCTCGTTTCTCCCCTCCGATCGCTCTACAACACCCTCGATTTCTCTTTAGCCTTTTGTGGTGATTTCTTCCCGAGGCATTTGTGGTGTCGGTAGATTCTACAATTAATTTGCAATATTATTTATAACCACAAATAAGATAATGAACTTTAATAACATATATTTTATCCTCATGGTGCTAGACACCAAGTTGCTCGACCATTCGATGAAGTGCCCGACCCATTTATTCCGTGTGAAGGCTTCATCGATTGGTTTTGGCACCATTGAATCCTCTTGTCCGACACGGGTACATCGAGTGTGACCTCACAAAACCATGAGTGATGGGATGGCCATGAATCATTCCATGAGGAGGAACGCCCTGGCGTTCACCAAACCAACCGTCGGGATCCTCCAAATAAAAGGTAGCAAAAGGTCGTTGGTCATTTGAATAAGATATTTAGTTAGAAAATTTTTAATACACTAGTCTTTAATTAAAACAAATGTGAGACATGCATATCTCGACACGAGAGACGTTTTGAAGTGCCTCAATAAAGTCATCCCTAGGGTTGGTGAAAACATAGCATTGGCGACACTATGTTCTGACTTGCTCCACCCGACGACATACGGGCTCGTTCTTCTCTCGGACCTCAAACGTTCTACATCTTTAGACAACTTGGCAACCTGTTCCGTTAGTATACCCACCATATTCATGGCTTGAAGACCAGTGCCATCGCTAACGATGTCTTCGTCACGCCATATATCCGACACTCCGTGGCGGTAGGGATGCTCTGGCGACCTATGGCGAATCAAACAGATCATCGGGGCGATAATGCGGATATCGTCAAAGGCGTCATGGTGCGAGATAGATGCTCCCGAATCACAAAAACAAAATATTATTATTTAATTATTTGTTTATCAATAATAGTTTGTAATTGAAAGATAAATTAATGGATAGATTACCACTTCTTCGATGATCGTTGTGCCTTTGGGATCGTGAATATTCCGTCTCGACCCTTTACGGTAGTCTGAAATAAGTAAAGCGGGTAACAATAGGCTCACTCTCTCCAGTTTTTCTTCTTTCTTCTTTCTACGATAGTGATGAACGTGTCCCTTTATTAGATATATTAAAAGTGAATATATAAAAAAAAATTAAAAGTTAGGATTTTGATCTCACCATATTTTCTCTTATTCGTGCATAACCTTTGTTCGAGCCACGATATCGCACCTCCATCGACTTGGCTTGATCGCGATTTTTATTACTTCGATTCTACAGTATAATAGAAATATGATAAACACTGAAAAACTATATGCATTAGAAATTGAGGAAATGACATTGATCAATTTTACCTGGAAATCATCCTCCATAGCTCTGCTCACAAACTCCTCCCAAAGTATGGAGCCACCATAATATTATTACGATCGCCGGGAGGCGGACTAGTCGAGTAAAGACCAGTTTAGGATCTCGTGTGTTACTTCTCAACCAAGTCCAGAAAATTCTTGGCCATTACTCCAGCTTGCGACAATATTTGCTTCTTCTTTGTGTGGTCAAGACCTCTGAATGTAGTCTATACGCATATAACATAACAATTTAGTAAATTTAAGGGTCATACTACAACTTTCAATAAATATATAATTAACATACCATAAGTTCGTCCCTTATTCTTTCCTTCAAATGAGTTTGAAATTTACGCCATCCTTGGGTCGGCAAAGACGATATGGATCACGCTCCTGACTGCAGCTCCAATGTAGAAGGACAACGACTCACTCTCTTTTCCTATTGCCTGTCCAAACTCATTGAACGATAACTGCAATAACATAGTATTTAACTATGTTCAATGATCAATCAATATATTTATCGATTTCAAACTGTTCAATTGTAATAAAATTACGAAGTGTTTTCCCCCACTCTACGAGCTCTCTTAATAGATGACATGGTGACTATACCCCCCGAGTGCGCTTCTCCCTGAGTTGCTAGTGGTGGTGGGAGCATCGTGTGTCACACTCTCTCAAGTCATTAGGATGTTGTCGATCATATGCACCATGATCATATCGCCATGATCTCCATCAGAATATCCATCATCATCTCCATCATCTCGGGATATGACAAACGAGACATGATCCTGTAAAGCAGAAGAAACAACATTTAATAAATAAAAAACAAACAATATTCAAAATTATGCTTAAATCCTCACACAAGCATATTATCAAACACCAAGAGTGCATAAATTGTTCATATCTAAATTAGCATAAAAAATCAAGCCAAGCCACACAATATATATTCATCTCTAACAAGTTGTTCAGCTCTAACACTAACAACATTAATCCTAATAAATTAACACTAATTTATGTTTAAATCCTCACACAAGCATATTATCAAACACCTTGAGTGCATCAAACACCAATATATATACCACAATATACATACAACATGATATATATACACCAATATACATGATATACATATATACACCAATATACATACACCATACATCCAACTAAACAAAGCCACTAACAATAATTAAACAAAGCCACACAATATATATATATATAAACAATTAACAATATATAAACCAAGCATCAATTGTTCATCTAACAACAATTAATCCTAATAAATTAGCTAATTAATCAAACCAAACACAATTATATAAACATTTAATCCTAATATATATATACATACTAACATATATATACATATACACATTATTAATTCAATATAAATATATATATATATATACACTAACATATATATACATACATATATATATATATAGAAAAGAAAAATTACCTATGGAAGGAGAAAGCTAGGGTGCGGAGTAAAGGGCGGGCGGGGGGGGGAGCTAACAAAAGGGAGGGCAGGGAGGGAGGACGGCGGATGGTTTGATTTGGGGGGAGGAGGAGGAGGCTAGGGCACGGTTCGCGGTTTGGAGCTAATGGGGAAGGCGATTTGGCGGTGGAAGGGGAGAACGTGCGGTGGAGTTCGATTTAGGGTAGAGGAAGGAGGTCGGGCTTCGATATATATATCAGCTGCAGGTTTAATTCACGATTTGAGGAAAATTTCATTTGGTTCGCGATTTGGGTGTATATATATTAATTATCCGACCTCTTGAGCAATGGGTTCGAACCGTTGTCCAAACTATCCCCTTGGACAGCGGTTCAAAACCCATTTGTCTAAAATATTTCCGTAAATGTTCTAAACCGCTTAAAAAATGTTATCTTGGACAAATGGTTTTTGAACCGCTATCTATTTTTATTATTTTTTTTAATTAAAACCGCTTCTCAAGTGTAAAATGGAGAAATTGCTTTTAAAAAAATGATTGTTCCAAAAGTCTTCTTTGTCTTAAATAAATGTGTAGTAGTGAGAATATGATCAGTTGGTTTATATGTTAATTGAACTCTTGCAATTTGAATTACGAGGAAGTGGTCAAACTTTGAATTCTACATTTGGCTCATTCCTAGACTTGTAGTCACTTGCAAACAAATAAAAACGAGTTTGCAAAAATTATGGATTGGAGACTGTCAAAAAGTTGTGGACCATTGAAAAGAATTGCGTATCTGACCAAATGCTGAAGTATAAAGTTTTGCATAAATATTTCTGATACTATTTTAAGAGGAGTGATAAAGACGTGTGATTTTAGAAGTGTAGGTAAATTTGTCGGAAAATAAAAGAATAAAACATTTGATCCGCAAAACACGTCGTGTATTAATTTTTTTTAAAGAGAGATATAAAGATATAAATCACACATAAGTGAACAAATTTATGCATTAACTTTATTATTGTTATATACAAAAATTATTATTTTTATGCATATATAAAATTTAGGATTCACATAAATTTTTGTCCATAAATATCCATTAAGGTGATGTGTTATACTCTCTCTGTCCCAAAGAAACACGTGCACGTTTATTTTTTTTACGTGTTTTTGTGAGCAAGTTTTTTATTAGTATTTGAAATGATAAAATAATTTTTAAAGATGTATGCAATAGATGAGAGGTAGATCTATAATATCCTCTTTAAAAATTATCTTATCATTTCAAATACTTAATAAACAACTATTTCACAAAAATCGATAATAAATAAAGAGTGTAACGTTTTTTTTAGGAAAGAGTATTATATTATTGTGCACACATAATATTATTACTTAAATATATTTTAATTCAAAATAGTGACGAGTAGGTTGTTGCTAGTGTTTGACTTTGAGCATGATGGGCCTGGCACTTCATTAATTGCCCCATTTGTTCTTTTCTTGTTTTCCAAAAGTCTACACACTTCATGGACATGTAATACCAATTGTCTATCAATGTAAGAAGTACGCGGTCCGATATAATTCAACCAAAAAAACATGGGTATGAACTCGATTTTACGGTGAATTCTGTATTTTCGATATTATTGTTATTTTATATATATTATCACTATTATTGCATACAACCCTTAAAAAAGTAGGCCAAGTGATTTGGTTTGGAACTTAGAAATATGTTCCTTTTTAGGTCTACTCAGGTTCAAAACTCTTTAAGTGCGATTAACTCTTGAGATGAGTTAATCCATTCAAAGTTTTGTTCTGATTTGAAATGCCCCCCTAACCTCACCGGCTTGTGGCCCCCCCGCTTGTGGATAGTGACTTATGATCCACTTAATTAATTCGGTCTTTGGCCGAATACCAAATTATCAAAAAATCACTATTATTGCATGCACAAATTATATCATGGGAAAAAAAAAATTGTTCCTATAATTTTATCACTTTTTATTTTTTGTCCTATTGTCTTTTATATATTGATTTTGTTCGATAAAGTACGCACTTTTGACTTTTTGTTCTTTCTGACTATCAATTTTTTTTTATTTTTGTCCGGTAACTTACATACTTTTACCAAATTTCGGTTTTGACTAATGTAAGTTATAAGACGATATTCAAAATTTAAAAGATACATGACAAAAAATTCAAACGCGTGTAAATTATTGGATGAAAATCAAAATTTAATAGTCAACAAGACCAAAATAAAAAAGTGGCAAAATTATAGAATAAAAAAAACATAATGGAGATTAAATCACGATGTCGATCTTGATTGATTATAATCTCGATTTGATTATGAAATTAATCATTAATATAATTAATTTAATTTATTAGCATTTAATATGTGTCCGTCATTAGTGTTAGAGTTTTCTTATTTAAGAGTAAGTCCTGTAAACTTTTCATTCAGTTAAGTTTTTATGAATATGAATTAAAAAAATCGAGAGACTCTCGTTTTATTTCTCTTTGCCGGTATTACAATGACTGGAATCAACGGAGATTGAGAAGATTGTTTTGTTATTGTTCACGCTTTCTCCCTGCATCAAAACTTTTTTTTCCTTATATCATTATTAAACATAAATATTTTCACTATTTTAAAATATTTTATCTTTTGAACAGTCAGAGTGTTTAGGCATAACCGCGTAAAGTTCATGTATACATTTTGATTTACAATAATGTTACTCAAATAATTATAGGCATAAACTTCATGCGCGATAATTTCATGCAAAGAAAATAAATATTATTTTTAACAGAACATCGAAAGTAACGGTTTCGATTCCCCAGTTCCACTTTTCGTATTTTATTGGTGTTTCATCATTTTATATTTTTAACACATGGATCTAGGATCTGGTGGTTTGTTAGATACTTTTTATTATTTCACATGTCATTCATTCATATTATGGAATACAAAATGGAACACTAATTATATGTAGTAGGTGATTGTGTTTATTTGGGCTGAAATGGGCTGGAAAAACTGGGCTGCAAGAGTATAATTTGGGCGGACTATGATAGATAAATGTTTATATCTGAAGGCGTTTCTGCATCCATCAATTAATTGGGTGACTTTTTGTCTTGTGCCCTGACACTCGTGAGATGATGATTCATAGAATTTAGATCAGGAATTAGCAAATAATTCTGGCACAAAAATTATTAAATATATTCACACAAAAAATTTGGATTAAATTATGATTAGAATTCACAGCAGATTTTGAGTTGAACTTCCTCGACAAAACGAGCGAATCAGATAGAGCAACATCTTCATGTCTTTCCGCAATAAAATTGAGCTTTAAATTGTTAAATGCGTATCAAATTGCTTACAATGATAAATGTAGGTATGAAGAAAATTGTCAATTTGCAGATCTTAAAATTTTCAAGAGAGGAGAGATGAGGGAAATATTCCTGTTGAACAATTTTTTCGTGCTAAGAGAGAAGGTTTTGGATAGGAGTATAGTATTAGGGTGTGAGTTTCAAAATTTGGGGAAAATATGAAAAGGGATATCATTGTCAAATTAGATGTCATTTTGTAATTAATAATAATAAAATAAATGGTTTGTAGTTAATAATAAAAAATATTTCTATTTTGTATCTTAGAGTGAGTTCCCTAGAAATTGATAACCAGCTGCAAAGCATGTGAACGAGTATAGGCTTAAAGACTCTTCTATGAAGCCAACGAATAAATCAATTCAGACCCAATAAATTTTGTAAATTTAATTATACAAAATAAATTAAATGTAAGCCAATGTTGTAATTTAATTTATTGGTCAACTCTGTATTTCACTTGCCATAAAAAACAAACACAGAAGGAAAAAAAAGTAGGGAGAAAGAATCAGAGAAGGGGTAAAAATTATTAAAAGAGTGATTGAGTTAAATACATTTCTTCTGGTTTTTCACCGAATATGTTTTCAATTTGATTTCTTCTCGCAAGTCTCAATTTTAAAGACACATGATCACCGTTTCACCATCAAATAGGTAATATTTTATTAGTTTAAATAATAATAACTCTTATGATGTAGATTGATAATGAAATAAGAATTCTGTGCTCCAACCCCAATTTATATATTCATGTATGTATGACTTTAAATTTTATTTTAAAATTCTTGTTAATGAATGATATATGAGGAAGATCGAATGAGCCCAATTCTAAAAACTTAGATTCAGACTCAAATATTACTTGAACAAGCGGTGTTGTAAACTTAAAAGTTCATATTGTAATGAAAAATGACCCAAAGTTATCACACATTAATTATAGTAACTAACTAATACTACATAAAATTATTTGTCATCAAATCCATCAATTTATTAATACAATACACAATCAACAATACAATACCTTATTTCACTCCAAAACAATGACACAAAATAATTACTACAACACCTTACCGGTAACCAAATATAATAACCAAAATCAAATAAAATGAAAGCATTATTAATTAGTCCCCTTGTCTACATTTAGCACAGTGGTGGAATGCTCTGTTCGTACCTAAAGAAATTCTCCGGATCAACTTGGGTTTTCACCCGAACAAGGCGATCAAAATTGTCGTTGAAATATTTCTTACCCCAAATGCTTGCTTCTTCATAACTCGTCTTTCCTTGGACGTTATTGACTCCAAGGCCAAGATCTCTGTAATTAAAGTAGGCAGACCTCGGGTTGTGTGACACGTACGGAGTCATGTAATCGTAGGCTCTGTCAAGCCACTTTATGTACTTTTCGGGATTTTGAGCGTCGGCTTCTTGCCAATAGGCCGTATGATAGATGTGGTACAAGTTACCGGCCCTATGAGGATAAGGAACTGTGGATTCAGATATATCGGCCATTCTTCCACTGTCGGGGAAAATGGTAAGGGAAGACATCGCGGCTTCTGGTTCGTAATATAGTCTGATGATGCCTTCGATCCCTTCCTCTGGAATGGGCTTCTGCACGTAATCTGTTTTTCTTTTCATGTATGATCCATTGATAGAAGTCCTGTTCAGTAAAAGCTCGAGGTTATCGATCGGGAGCCCGTAAACCATTAGACACGATTGGACCCAGCTCATTTCGGTACAGTCTTCTTTTACCATTCCCAACTCGGGGAAACTTTCTTGCATCACTGCCAATAATTTGTCGACCCCACCGAGGTACATACCGGAAAAAGTAGCATTAACTATGACTTTTGGTGTTCCAGAATCTTTATCGGAATTCGTGACTGATGTACCGATAAAAAGGGTTATATCCCGGTCCATCGTGGGGGCCACGTATTGCCAGCGGTCAATGAGTTGAGTCAGATTCTGTTCTGTTGTCCTTTGGACATTGACAAAAGTGACTGTTTCTGGAACATCCACAAGTTGTATCTTCCATGCAAGAATCACGCCGAAGCTGGCGCCTCCGCCGCCTCTGATCGCCCAGAACAGATCCTCGCCCATCGATTCTTTATCGAGAATTCTTCCCTTAGCGTCGACTATTCTTGCATCCAGGACGTGGTCCGCAGCCAACCCGTGTTTTCTCATCATCGTGCCGTAGCCTCCTCCACTGATGTGCCCACCGACGCCAATAGTCGTGCAAGCACCTGCAGGAAACGCTAAAGTCGGGCTTTTTTCGGCGATCCTGTAATATAATTCGCCTAGAATCGCGCCAGCTTGAACCCACGCGGTTTTCGCCTCAACATCGATTTTTATTTCGGAAAGCTTGCTCATATCAATGACCACAAATGGGACTTGTGATGCAGAAGATAGTGCCTCGAAGTCATGGCCGCCGCTTCTAATTCTGACTTGCAAGCCGTTTTCTTTAGCGCAGAGTATGATAGGCGGGATTTGGGATTCGTGTTCCGGGGTTATAATGACTTGGGGTTTAGGGGTAGAATCGGAAGTGAATCTCAGACTCCATATGTGGGAGAGCAGGACGGAAGAGTAAGATTTGTTGTGTGGTGTGTATATAACGTTGGAAATATTGGAGGAGTATTCAGGGTATTTTTCAAGGGATTTGAGAAATTTTTCAGTAGACATGATTTGTTGAAGGATATGTGAAAAAAGGGTCGGTTTGTTTGTTTGGAGGATATGTGAAAGCTGAAATTTGTATTTGTGTTTATGTTTGTAGTTGTTTATGCTTTGGCTACTTATAAGGCTTGTAATGAATTATGAGAGGGCTGAATTATTGTGGCTGCCAATTGTTTCAAAAAAGTGGGGCGCTCACTATATTTCTAGAGGAAAACTGAGAAATGAATTTTTAAACAATAAGCAGTCTAGAAAGACTTGCCAGCTAGATAATGTGTCCATATCTGCTGGCTGGTTCTTTGAATCAGCTCTATAATTTGAAGGAAGAGGTCAAATATGGAGTCTTTAAACAATAAATATAAGGTTTGACGAGAATTGACGTTTCTGACGTGCCTAATTCGTGCTTGTGAGTTCAATCATTCCCCTTTTATTAATGTTTCCCATTAATATTTTGATAAAAATTTCTGTGAACGTAAGTGATCGTGAATTCGATTTTTTTTAATATCATTATTATACATAATAGTAATGTTTTATAATAAATAGTAAAAAAAAATTCATGAAAGTGATGATTTTTATACACAGCAGTGATAAAATTTATGTATATACCTGATTTACAGGTTTGTTAATCTAAATATTTATGAATATAAAAACGAGACAGAATTCATTTGCTTATATATTCCATGATCATGGACTTATTTGGCTTCAATCCCTTTAAATACTAATATCTCTTTATATAGAAAATTAGAGTTTTTTTTTTTTATTGATATGTCATTTTTTTCATTTACTTTGTTGATGTGTTGTATTTTTAAAAAATATGTATCTAAATATCATCATTATATAGTGGTCGGAAAATGTCATCAATATATAATGAATGAGATGATGTGAATTAATTAATTGTTAAGCATTATTAATTTTTATAGTTTTAACTTTAATTATTTTTAAAAACAAAAAAAGAAAAGAAATGTTATAAGAATAAAGAAACACTTGAATATTTTAATATATGCATTAAAAAATTCATGAGAAAATTTTTGAAAAGTGCTATTTTTAAGGAGATATTACTATTAGTTGCTAGCACTTTTAAATAATATTCTTAACTGTAATTATTGACATATTTATCCTTGTGCTTGCAAAATAATTATTTAGGAATATATGATTGTGGCTAGTCAAATACCATGAATAGATATACTAGATACATAATTTCGTTCATGGTCAATCTAATTAATTAGCAATATAATTGGGGTAGGACGTTAATTTAGGAGGATAGGGTTGGAGCATTACTTAATAACAAAATATCTATTGTAGATGACTTGCTAATCCTTCATGAATTGAAAGAATTTGGGCCTGTTTTTAAATGTAGGTTGTTATCCGCAATTGGGGTTTCCTGTTTCTGCTATGGGTTGCCCTCATTTTTTCCAGTTGGGACGAAGGGAGTATCTTTGATATTTATAGGGATCATTATCTTTATATTTATAGGATAATTATATTAGTTAGTTATTTAATTATATATGAGTTTTTATACAAACATAAAAATGACAATAATGGAAAACAATATGGACCTATGCATGCTTGATACAGAATGATTCAGCGCCTCCTCAAATTTTCTATATGCTACGTTTTTTTTAAATTGTTCTAATTACTGTATCATCAAATTAAAATTAAAAAAATAATATTCACTCTTTGTTGAGATATAGGTGTATAAAATGCTATCTAATATTTTCAAAAAATAATATTCACTCCGTCTAAATTTTTTTTATTAGTACGTCCCAAAATAATTTGTACACTTTTAAAATAGAAAGTCCTTCATACACTTCATTCTCACACTATCCACAATATTAAACAAAATATTATTATTTTTGGGCCCAAACATACATACACTTCAATCCATTTCTTTATTTTATACATAAAAGTTTACAAAGTTACCCCTCAAAATCCTAATCATTACTCCACTTTCTTATTTTGTGTGTCAGTCAAACGTTGTAAGTTAATTCGGGACGAAGGGAGTATCTAATATTTGATTAAGTCTTGTATGCACTAGGTGCATCGTGCACTCCATAGTGGATTTAAAAAATGTACAACTTTTTGCACTGAAATATGCAACTTATTTATATTAAAATATATAATTTATTTCACGAACACGGGATGTATGTTTAAGTGTAAACAATATGCACGTTTCAATAAAACAAGTTATATATTTATAAAATACACTATGGAGTGCATTGGTGCATAGGAGACTCACTCCTATTATATTATTCTAATTTGTATAAATAGTAATCCATCTATACACAAATCTAATCAGGGACGAATTAAAAAAAAAAATCATGGTTGGACACAAAAAAATACAAATATAAATTACGTAAAAAAAATCAACATAATAATACAAGTTTATTATAATTAAAGTGATTTGAGCAACACTATTTATATTGGGAGTTATTAACAAAAACCTTTTTCTAATATATAGAATCAAATTATCTTTCATCTATTAATCTCTCATCCGACTGCGTATACAATCGTCCATCCAATAGCGTAGATGATCCTCAATATATACAATAAAATTTATGCTTATAAAAATATAGTACTCACAAGAAGACTAGATATCTTACAGATATTTCAATTAGATATCACAATACCTGATGACTTGCTTCAAGACTCCGGACAACGTTATTCAAAAGATTGAAGGGGAGATATGCAGATTCTTGTGGGGACGGAAGGGGGAGGAGAAGAAAGTTCATTGGTTGAGGAGGGAGAGGTTGTGTAAGCCGAAGAATGAGGGAGGGTTGGGAATTCGTGACCTTGCAGCTTTTAATATGGCCCTTCTGGCCAAGCAGGGGTGGCGGTTAGTACAAGATGATAATTCGTTGCTGGCCCAAGTGCTCAAAGCCCGGTATTTTCCACGGGGCTCTTTCTTATCAGCACATTTAGGTTATGCACCAAGCTATACATGGAGAAGCATCTTAGAGGGGAGGAATGTGTTGAATGAGGGGCTGGTTTGGGTTGTTGGGGATGGACGGGCGATTAGAGTGATGCGCGATCCATGGCTGTTAGATGGAACCGCGCCTTGCCCAGTGGTGGCCGTTGATGGTGAGGAGGAAATGAGGGTGCATGAGCTGATTAGAAGTGACTTGGGGGAGTGGGATAGGTCAAAGATGGAGGGTCTATTTTCTGAAGATACAATAGCCAAGATAGGTTCCGTTGAGCAGGGTCGAAAGGAGAGATATGATGTCATGGCGGTTTACGAAGGATGGGCAGTATTCAGCACGCTCTGGGTATTTTGATGTACAACGAAGACGAGAGCAGGGGGTGCTGGGGTGTTGGCCGAAAATTTTGGGGCTTCGTGTGATTCCTAAGATTCAGCATTTTATGTGGCGACTGATGCATGGGATTGTTCCCACGTGCATTAATTTGGTTAGTCGATTTGTTGATGTATCACCGTTTTGTAAGCACTGTGGGATTGAGCTGGAGATGATGGAGCATGCGTTGAGGGATTGCACATGGGTACTGGGCTTCTGGGACGATGTAGCGAAAGTCCGCCCGGTGGGTATGAGTGGGTCGATGGAGGATTGGGTTGGAGTTGCGTTGGATCAGTTTGATGAGGAGGAAGCCGCTCGGTTTGCGACGTCATTATGGTGTATTTGGTATTGGAGAAATCAGTTTCAATTTTCTAACAAGTGCACGACGGCTATACAACTTGGAATCATGGTGGATGTACAACGAGCTGATTATTTGAGGGTGTGGGATGGTGGGACTCGACATCGGAATACGACAGCTGACACATGGAAGCCGCCATGCGACGCAGCTGTAAGAGGCCCGATGGGGGCGGGAATTGGAGGTGCAGCGAGGAATGCCACGGGCTTGGTGGAGTGGTGTTTTGCGGAGAGACATGGCCCGTCTCTGGAGGTGCGCATCATGGAAGCTCTAGCAGTACTGTGCGGAGTTACGATGGCAACGGAGATGGGGGTGACTGACTTGGTGGTGGAATCGGACTCTCAGGTTTTGATCAATGCACTACATAGGCCAGCTACATGCTTGACTTATTTTGGGAGGGTGGTAAGTGACATAATCAGTTTGTCTGCTCGTTTTTCTAGTATTACTTTTGTTTGGGTTAGACGCTGGGCAACTTGTTAGCCCATAGATTAGCAGGTTTTGGTTTATCCTCCGTAGAGCCGTTTTTTTCTACAGCTATTCCTGATTGCTTTGTAGACCCTGTTCAGATCGATTATGGCCCTTTCGTTGATCTATAAGATCTTTTTCGTTTAAAAAAAAAATAGTAAATAACCCATTTTAATATCTGACAATTATTTCACCTACATTGAAAAAATCACAATCAAATTCAATTATATAAAAAAAAAAAAATCTTGTGGTCATGTGCCGCACCATGGGTGAAATGTTCGTCACTATATTTAATAACAAAATATTCTACTAAAAACAGAAACAAATTTTTCAAATTGAATTTGTTATTGGAATTCTGACAAAATTAGAAATATTTAATAACAAAATATCTACTAAAAACAGAAACAAAATTTTCTAATTTGTATTTGTTATTGGAATTCTAAAAATTGCACAAGTGACGTGATATCTGTTTCAAAATAAGTATTGGTTTAGAGAATTTGTGTCAAATAAGAAAATAAAATTGTCTAGGTTACATGAAAGCTGGCAAATTAGGTTATCCCACATCTCCTAATTCGATCGGAGTTATCTTTTTAACTGTTTCAGATTATTATTTTGAAGGAGTTTGGCATTTGGATGATCTATTTATTTTAAAATATACAGATAATGAGGAGGACTTTCAAAATATTCTTCTGGTCGGGGACTAGTCTTTCTGACATATTTCTTTTTTTTTTTTTTTTTTTTTTTGCATTTAAATGAATGTTATTTACTATTTAACATAAGTACCGTATAACAAATAAATACTTAATAAATGGATTCATTATTCCACCGCTGAAATCAAGACAACAATTCAACTCACAAGGAAATTAGTTAATTTGATAGAAAAAAAAACTAAACAAATACGGATTTTGGAGTTTCATTCTAGTAGAAACTATCAATTTTCGTCTTATCATCAATCTATTTCAAGAACATAACATCTCATTATCAAATTTATTATCGAGTACCTGGCGCGAGGATCGGCGAATGGCCGCGAGCATACATTTTTCTCTCAATTTGAATTTGGAGAGTTTTGTTCTGTTAGTCGTACACTAATACATATTTGGGCTTGGACAACTGTTAAAAAAACCCTTAGAGAGCGGTGGACAACTGTTAAAAAAGCCCTTAGAGAACGGTTATAACAGATGTCCAAGTAAGAGTTGTCCAAGCTTTGACAACTATTAAAAAACCGTTGTCCAAAAGTTGGGCTTGGACAGCGGTTTTCAACCGCATTGCAAGAGGGGGGCTTGGACAGCGGTTAATAACCGTTGTCCAAGGGTCTAACTTTTTTTTTATATATAATTTCGTTTATTATGTTAGATAGACAGCAGTTATTAACCGCTGTCCAATATATATATTTTTTTAATTATTAATTTATATTTTAAAAATCATATAATAAAACTATAAACCAAAACTTATATATACGTCCAATACCATAAACCATAAACCAAAAATCCTATAATAAACCATAAACCAAAACTTATACCACATATATATATATACCAAAACATCAAATAAATAAACATACACATCATGAAATAAATAAATATACAATCATAAACATACGTCCAATACACCAAAAATATGAAATATATATCATCACAAATATATAATTTAATTACATGCTACCAAAATTTCAAACAACGATCACTCAATATTGTATGAATATAAGAATCGATTTTAAAGATACCCCGTCCAATCGTATTTCCATTTCTCCAGTCTTTTCTTAGAGTAAGACTTGAGCTCACGTTCATAGACAAACTGCAAACAACGAATCAATCAATATAGTATGAATTTTTATTCAATCAATAATAATTTAAATAAATCGATAAATTGACTTACATTGAGAGGAATGTTCGTTAGAGAAGCGCGGATTATATCTTCAATAAAGCAACACACAAAATGTCCACAATGTTCATTATCTCGTTGCCTCGGAACCTGTTGATTAACAATTATAATCACGTATTACAATTATGATTTCTTTCTATTAATTTGATAATTTACTAAATTAAATTTACCTTAATGTTAATTCAGTTCACTTTATTTAACTTAGATCTTGAACCCTGACTCTGAAGACTACTCCGATATATTGTCATCACACTATTATTATTATAATTAAAAAATAAAAATAGATTAAATATGAATAATTTTAAAAGTAAAACAAATCATTGTATAGAATATTAAAAATGAACTTACTCTTCCATATATGAAACGAGATCAGGGTGATTTGAATAAACTCCATCCTGAGCTGGGTCCATAAAATACACACTTAATGTATTCATGTGTATGGCGACCAGCACCCAATGGTTCCTATATTATATTGAGAATATTAAAATTAACTACAAATTTAGCATATATATGTGCAAATATTATAAACATGAATACAAATTTTAATGAAATGTTTATCACTCACCCCACATTTGTTGGCCAAAAAATGAGATGATCGCTCCCAGTTTGATTCAGCATATGATTAACTAACCCATTCATGGTCTGTACCCTATCACCCAATATGCAAGACACCTGGGGGAGACGAAGGAATACATTCCACTTGCTCGGACATCTCTGGAGAGATATACCTCACCCAAATATCTTTAACCAACATATATACGTTAATTAATATTTAAAAAGAAAATTAAACTATACAGAAAGTGAATACTGAGAATTAGTAAACACATACCTGAGGTAAAAGGCTATGGTGGTTGCACTCAACCACTCGTCATTTAAGACTTCACGCACATGTTCCTCACTGCTGAATTCTTGGAAAGCATTCTGATGAAAGTGAGCAAGCATGGGAACTGTGACGATCTCGAAAGCATTAGACGATACCATCAGGTGCACCCTAGACTGTACATAATCATCGTGATCTAAGTCTCCAGTCATGGGATAACCAAGTCTGAGCGAAGTGGAGTCCCTGGTTCTCCCCCTCTGACTGTCTACGACACCCCTCGATTTCTCTTTAGCCTTTTGTGGTGATTTCTTCCGAGGTATTTGTGGTGTCGACAGATTCTACAATTAATTTACAATATTATTTAAAACCAAAAATAAGATAATGAACTTTAATAACATATATTTTACCCTCATGGTGCTAGACACCAAGTTGCTCGGCCATTCGATGAAGTGCCCGACCGTTGTTCGATTTGTGGCGGCTTCATCGATTGGTTTTGCACCATTGAATCCTCTTGTCCGACACGGGTACATCGAAAGTGTGTCCTCATGAAACAGGAGTGATGGGATGACCATGAATCATTCCATGGAAGGCGTAACGTTCTCGTGGCCACCAACCGATCGGGATCCTCCAAATAAAGGTAGCAAAAGGTCGTTGGCTGTTTGAATAAGATATTTAGTTAGAAAATTTTAATACACTAGTCTTTAATTAAAACAAATGTGAGACATGCATATCTGATACCTGAGAGACGTTTTGAAGTGCCTCAATAAAGTCGTCCCTAGGGTTAGCCGAAAACATAGCATTAGCGATAATCGTGTTCATACTTGCTCCACCCGAGCGACATTATGTGGCTCGTTCTTCTCTCGGACCTCAAAGCGTTCACGTCTTTAGACAACTTGACAACTTTGTTAGTTAGTATACCCACCATATTCATGGCTTGAAGACCAGGTGTCATCGCTAACGATGTCTTCATCACGCCATATCCGACACTCCGTAAGCGGCCGGGATGCTCCTGGCGACCTATAGCCCGTCCAAACATATCATCAGGGCCGATAATGCGGATGTCGTCGGGCATCATGGTCTGAGATAGACGCTCCTGAATCACAAAAATAAAAGATTATTATTTAATTATTTGTTTATAAATAATAGTTTGTAATTGAAAGATAAATTAATGGATAGATTACCACTTCTTCGATGATCGTTTTGCCTTTGGGATCATGAATATTCCTGCCTCGACCCTTTCTAGTAGTCGAAATGTTTAAAGCGGGTAACAATAGGCTCATTCTCTCCGATTTTTTTTTCTTTTCTTTTTCTACGATAGTGATGAACATGTCCCTTTATTAGATATATTAAAAGTGAATATATAAAAAAAATTAAAAGTTAGGATTTTGATCTCACCATATTTTCTCTTATTCGTGCATAACCTTTGTTCGAGCCACGATATCGCGCCTCCATCGACTTGGCTTGATCGCGATTTTTATTACTTCGATTCTACAGTATAATAGAAATATGATAAACACTGAAAAACTATATGCATTAGAAATTGAGGAAATGACATTGATCAATTTTACCTGGAAATCATCCTCCATAGCTCTTCTCACAAACTCCTCCCAGTATGGAGCCACCATAGGGCTATTATCGATATCTGTTGAGGGCGGACTAGTCGAGTAAAGACCAGTTTCCGGATCTCGTGTGTTACTTCTCAACCAAGTCCGAAAATTCTTGGCCATTACTCCAGCTTGCGACAATATTTGCTTCTTCTTTGTGTGGTCAAGACCTCTGAATGTAGTCTATACGCATATAACATAACAATTTAGTAAATTTAAGGGTCATATTACAACTTTCAATAAATATAATTAACATACCGTAAGTTCGTCCCATATTCTTTCCTTCAAATGAGTCTGGCAGCACGATAGGGATCACGCTCCTGACTGCAGCTCCAATGTAGAAGGACAACGACTCACTCTATTTTCCTATTGCCTGTCCAAACTCATTGAACGATAACTGCAATAACATAGTATTTAATTATGTTCAACGATCAATCAATATATTTATCGATTTTAAAACTGCTCAATTGTAATAAAATTACGAAGTGTTTTCCTTGCTACGAGCTCTCTTAATAGATGACATGGTGACTATACCGAAAAGCGCTTCTCCTAGGAGAGTCGCTAGTGGTGGTGGGAGCATAAGTGTCACACTCTCTCAAGTCATCAGGATGTTGTCGATCATATGCACCATGATCATATGCGCCATGATCTCCATCAGAATATCCATCATCATCTCCATCATCTCCATCATCTCCGGGATATGGCAAACGAGACATGATCATGTAAAACAGAATAAACAACATTTAATAAACAAAAAACAAACAATATTCAAAACTATGCTTAAATCCTCACACAATCATATTATCAAACACCTTGAGTGCATCAATTGTTCATATCTAAATTAGCATAAAAAATCAAGCCAAGCCACACAATATATATTCATCTCTAACAAGTTGTTCATCTCTAACACTAACAACATTAATCCTAACAAATTAACACTAATTTATGTTTAAATCCTCACACAAGCATATTATCAAACACCTTGAGTGCATCAAACACCAATATACATACAAAAATATACATACACCAATACATTCAACATGATATATATACACCAATATACATATATACACCAATATACATGTATACATTCACCATACATACAATTAAACAAAGCCACTAACAACAATTAAACAAAGCCATATATATATATATATATATATATAAACAATTAACAATATATAAATAAATCAATTGTTCAATATATAAACACTAATCAATTGTTAATCTAACAAATTATATAAACAATTAATCCTAACATATATATATATATATATATATACTAACATATATATACATATACACATTAATTCAATATATATATATATATATACTAACATATATATACTAACATATATATATATAAAAGAATAATTACCTATGGAAGGAGAAAGGGGGAGGTTAGCGGGGCGGCATGCAAGGGAGAGGAGGGAACGGTGGATGGTTCGATTTGGGGAGAGGAGGAGGAGGCTAGGGCTTCGGTTCGTGATTTGGGGAAATAAGAGCTAATGGAAAAGACGATGGCGGCGGCGGAAGGGGGGCAGGACGGAGTTCGGGATTTAGGTAGTAGAGGAAGGAGGAGGCCCTCTACTGCAGTTCGCGATTTAATTTGGGGAAAAATATAAGTCCGGTTCGCGATTTGGGTTATTTAATTATCCGAACACTTGGATATTGGTTCGGAGCATTTGTCCAAACTATGCCCGGGACACGGTTCAAAATCGTTGTCTAAAATATTTTTGCACGGTTCTCAACCGCTTTCTAAATGTTAAACTTGGACAATGGTTTTGAAACATTTTTTTTTTTTTTTTTAAATTAAAATCACTCTCAAGCTATAGCTTGAGAGAGTTGTTGAAAAAAATAATTTGTCCAAGTCTTGTTGTGCAAGTTTTAAATGTGTAGTAGTGGTATTTTAATTTTTTTTCTTAAATTAATAATTGAACGACGTCTTCCTTAGGCGAAAAATAAAATAAAGCAGCCCGGCAAGACCCTAATTCGGCCATTTAGAAGGAGCCTAGACCGCTTGGTCCCCTACTCGGCTGTTTAGACAGCACCTAATGCCAATAATGCCTATAACTATCATTTTTTACAAAATCGGGTCGGCCAATAGCCGCTTAGGCCGATTTCTGCATCACTATTGAATATTTGCATATTATTTGCAAAATTTTCATCATGTGTGTTATTTTAAAATTAAAAATATTAAAACATATAGGATTAAAATTACACATGACCTAAATTTGCTGTGGATTGGGTCGTGAGTTGGCTGGGAAAAGCCCACGAAATGGGATGCCAATGCTTTTGCTTGGACAAAAATATTGAAGGCCCAGGTTATTAGCACCCCTTGTTTTAAGAAATACACCATCTAGCACCCCTTGTTTTAAGAAATACACCATCTAGATGACTTCCCCCACAAAATTAGTACACTTTCCCTAGATTCCCTAAATTACTACTCTTTTCATAACCTTTTCCTAAATTGCTTGCAAAATTAAAACACGTTTATACACCTTTTTCCCCCTTTTTGGAATTATGCTATTTTTCCCTTTTTGGAATATATATATATATTTTGGAATATATATATATAGAATTTTGATATGGAGCCCATAATGGGCTCCTTATGGAGCCTAAATATTAGTGACATGACAATCCACCTCAACATTTATTTACTTAATTACAAAATCAATAATTAAATCATAGACTTTGTAGATTTTTTTTTTCTAAATCTAAACACTAAATCATGAATCTTAAGTCCTAAACCATTAACCATTCGGGTTGGATGAACCTTGAACTACTTGGATCGGGTTCGGATCGGGTCGGGTTGGGTCCGGACCGGGTAAAAAAAAAAAAAAGTTGAAACCATTAACCATTCGGGTTGGGTGAACCATGAACTATTTGGGCCGGGTTCGGATCGAGTCGGGTTGGGTCCGGATAGGGTAAAAAAAAGCTGAAAATAAAAAAATAAAAAAATAACATAAATAAATGCTGAGGTGGATTGTCATGTCACTAATTAGGCTCCATATCAAATTATATATATATATATATATATATATATATATATATATTGGGTTGAACAGGATAAAAAAAATATTATTAGAACATAATCTATCATATTAGGCTTCATATCAAAATCATATATATATATATATATATATATAGTTTATAGATATCAATTTGTGTTCTAGTTTTTAGATGCAACACAGCATACCCATCATTTGCTTCATTTTCCTCTTATTTGCCGTGCTCCAATTTTTTTGGGCAAAAATTAAAATATTTTCAAATTTTTTGGGTGAAAACTGCTATATCTTTCCAACTGTTTGGTCGAAATTTTTGGGCAAAAAATAGGTTCTGATAATTAGGCCTTGTTTTAAGGGTAATATGTTCCTTTTCATTGTAATATATTTAATTAAAATGTTTAGTCGGTGCATTTACAAAAAGTGGGGGTGCAGATAACCTGGGCCAATATTAAAAATTTTGGGGTTCCCCAATTGGGCCTGCAGATAAGAGAGTAAAAAGGAGCCAAGTGGGGGTGCAGATAACGGTTGTTTTATACTTTTTTCCCTCATTTTCTCGTCTTTTACCCTCAGCCAAATCCCACCAATCTTTCATATTGCTAAAATTAAGAAATATGAATTTGATTTAAAAAAAAAAATCAATTCAATAAAGTTATATTTGTGATTCTATAGGCTTTCTTCATTATATGCCCAAATTCTAAAACATCAATTATTTAGGATTGCAAGGAGTATTATTTTATTTTTATAATTAATTGGTAAGCAATCTGACAATAATTAATTAAGAGAAACAAAGTTGTTTGGTCCCATAATTTTTCTGTAATCCATTTTTCATTTTAAAAAATTTAACTATCCAACATTGGTCCCATAACTATTTAGATTGTTCAATTTTGGTCCCATTTTTGCCCAAAAATAGAAAATTTTATCATTTTCGGTCATGCACAAATAACGGATCGATTAAAATTGCGGGTTTCCAAGCTCGTAGCTGACGTGTACACTGACTGTTAAAAGAAAATTTCATTTTTCTGAAAAATTAAAAAGAACAAGAAAATTTCTCCTAAGTGCGGAAAAAATAAATTTTTAGCGTCCATGCTAACTATGATATCAGGAAAGGGTATATACCCTTTAATTGTGTAAATTGTGTATTAACCCTTTACAGTGAAACGGAGCATAAATTGTGTATTAACCCTTTAATATTTTGAAAGGGTATGTGCTATTTTGTGTTAGGTTATACCCTGTCTCATGTATGAAATCATCTCATACGAATTTTTATTTTTATTAGTTATTTATTGTTAAGTTGATGAGGTTAGAGTTTTTGATTCAAAGTATGTTTTCCTTTTCATACAATTTTTTTTTATCCTTTAGGTGAGGAATGGTAGCGAAATAGAGAAAGAAATATATGTAATTCACATTATATATATATATATATATATAAGTATTTGATTTCGTTAGTATAAAGATATTTAGTCCAAATAATTTTCGAAAATATATAAAGAAAATTCGAAAGTACATTTAGCTACACTATGTTATAAATTGGGCCCCCCTCGGTGAAATTCTGGGTCCGTCCCTGGTCACAGGTTCAATTCTTATTGAGCACATTATTTAAAAAAAAATATTGTGTTACTATATTTATGTGTTACTACATGAAAAAAATGTGATACATATATAAATATTATTTTTTTAAAAAAATTGTGTTACTACATTTATGTGTTACTACATGAAAAAAATGTGATACTTATAGAAATAATATGTGTTACTACGTGAAATAAAAATTACAATAGCATTTAAAAAAAATACATTATCATATGGTAACACATTGTTGTTCATATAGTAATACATAAATATTCACTTAGTATCACAACGATATATGTACAGTGTTGTACAGTGTTATATATTATTAAAAAAACATGTTTACTACATGAACAAAAAGTGTTACCCATGAAATAAAAATTACAATAGCATTTAAAAAAAATACATTATCATATGGTAACACATTGTTGTTCATATAGTAACACATGAGTATTCACTTAGTATCACAACGACATATGAACAGTGTTGTACAATGTTACATATTATTAAAAAAAACATGTTTACTACATGAACAAAGTGTTACCATATGAAGAAAAACGTGTTACCACATGAAAAAAAAACCAGTACAAAGCGCGAAAAGAGAACCTCAGTCCAAAATTATAAATTCAAAGAACAACTTGATGTGCTACTACATGAACAAAAGAGTGTTACCCTATGAAAAAAAGAGTGTCACTACATGAACAAAAACCAGTACAAGCGCGAAAAAAAATTCTCAATCCCAAATTACAGATTAAAGAACAACATGAGAAGAGAAAGTTTATTCCATCAAATTCCATACAACAATAAGAACAATAAAAATATCAGAAGCAATACTAATTTATTCAAATCCTACAAACGTCGGCAAAAATCTGGTAGATCGCGAAGGAAGAAGCACCCAGATCGCGAGGAAGAAGAAACGGGAAGCGCGGATCCGTACGGGTTGGGCCTGACCCAAAAAAAAAAAAAAAAAACTCTAAATTAGGCTAATTGCATATATCACTTGTATACAATATTGCATGCAAGTTTTTGCGTTAATTTTAAGGGCAATGTGATACTTTTCATTGAAATAATTTTAATTAGAATATTTAGTCAGTGCATTTGAAAAAAAAAAAAAAAGTGGGGTGCAGATAACCTAGGCCAATATTGAAAATTTTGGGTTCCCCAATTGGGCCTGCGGATAAGAAAGTAAAAAGGAGCCCAAGACTTCTTAAAGGCCCAGGTTATTAGCACCCCCAATATTAGGAAATGCACCACTCCTCCAATTTTATGATTCTATTAAATAAGCTAAATGTTAAAATTACCCTTTTTCAATTTCTTTTTTGTTTCGACAACATACATCTTTATCTTAAATTCAAACAATATATTCAAAATAGTCGTTGCAGTACGATTTTTCCGGCCAAAAGAACATCCGGTAAGAATGCCCAATGCTACTCGCGTTTGATTTATGATTTCACGCGCTTATTTTTCATTCACGCATATTGAAAAAATATCACACCCGATTTTCCGAAATTTTGTTGAAAAAAATCGAAATTTTAAGTAGATTTCGGAAGTTTTTTTCAAAAATTTGTGATTATTTCAAAATTTTATTCCGAAAACTCTCAATTTTTTTCAAAGTGGTTTTTTTCGAATGTTTTTTCCAAAAATATTTAACAATTTCAATATTTTTTTCCGAGAAAGCATG
This sequence comes from Stenogyne calaminthoides, assembly GCA_037126765.1. NCBI lineage: Eukaryota > Viridiplantae > Streptophyta > Magnoliopsida > Lamiales > Lamiaceae > Stenogyne > Stenogyne calaminthoides. Next base: position 23,269,742 of record JBBCBC010000032.1, read on the forward strand.
AATTTTTGGGAAAACAAAATCGAAAATCGATTAAAAATTCAAAAAACCAGTTCCGAAATTTTCAATCGCGAAATTAGTTCACTTGGTGGATATTTGAAGCGAGTTCGTTCATTTCAAGCAAAAACCCATAAATATTCATTCCATAAATCAAACATTTAAACGTAAACTCTTAAATATCCTAAATCTAATTAACAACAAAAAGTTAAAACAACTAATACTAATTTCTTGTCATTGTTTAAGTGGAAGGGACGTGAGCAAATTTTGTGGCGACGGCTTGGAAGGAGACGAGAATGACAACTTCTCTCTGTGGAAGTGTATTCTTTTAGTTTTTTTATATTTTAGATGGAATGAAGGGTTAAAAGGATGAAGGGTAGTTCAAGAAATTTATTGGTGGTGTACTAATCTTCTTAGAGGTGAACTCATGTAGGTGGTGTATTTCCTAAAAATGGGGGTGTTGATAACCTGTGCCCTTCTTAAATTCTTCTTCTTATGACCACTTCCGCACGTTAGGCAACTAAGTCCAATTGAGCTCTTACTTTCTTATTTTTCACTCTCAATTTTAATCTCCTAATCGAGTTACTCCAATTGATTTCAATAGATTTTTGGGATATGTTTTTCTTCTAAAAATTCTCATTCTACCTATAAAAATATAAAGGCCAACTCTAATATAATACAATATCAATCACTATTTTAAATAATTATTATTTTACGGGAGAGAGTTTGTTTATAATAAACGGTTGTTTTATACTTTTCCCCTCATTTTCTTCTTTTACCCTCAGCCCAATCCCACCAATCTTTCGTATTTGCTAAAATTGAGAAATATAAATTTGATTAAAAAAAAACCACTTCAATAAAATTATGTTTGTGATTCTATATGCTTTCTTAATTACATGCCCAAATTCTAAAACAACAAAGACTTTGACAAAGTCTAAGATACAAATTTGTATACATACAAATCTCAATTGAGACCCAATTTCACTTTACCCAAACCCATCATTGACCCGCTTTGACAATTTTTTTTGAATTTGACCACCGATCCTTCTTAAATTGATTGATTTGTATTTATACAAATTTATACCGTAGACCTACTCAACAACAAATATTTAGGATTGGAGGGAGTATCATTTTATTTTTATAATTAATTGGTAAGTAATCTCACATATAATTACTTAATGCTTTCTAGCTATCATTATCCATTGGATAAAAAATGAAAGGGTGTGATATTTGCTGTTTAGTTCGATGATTTATTAATTCAGTATCACATTACCCACTAATTAATGTTTAGTGTGAGCAGGTGATGAGTCGGTGAATTTTTAAAGAGTGAACGAGACTGAGAGAGGACTCACGCTTTTTATAGAAGTATTTTATAAAAATCAATCAACAAACTCCACAATACATTAAGAGTAACACTTCGAAACAGGTCTATACATAAACTCTATCAGCGTTATATATAAGAATTTTCAATGTTATGCATAAATAGATTTACTGTTTTAAAATATAAAGTAACTTTTAAATTGTAAAAAAATTTATACATAACAATAATAATTTTTATATATAACAGTGATAATTTTTATACATAATAATGATACTAAAAAGAACAAGTTCACTGTTGACTCAAATTCACATAAAATTTTGTCATAAAGACGCCGGCCTTAAAAAACCCTTGAATAGACCAAAGCTCAAATAAACATTATACGAAACTAAATAAACTAAGAAAGGTAATTAAAAATTCATAAACTAGTATCATTAATACTAATGGATATTAACGTATAACTACTTTGCTTGACGTTATGGGCAATGACTTGACTTCAATTGTGATATTTTGATACCTTTTTTTTTTGGAACCATTTTTTTTTTATCCGTTAGATATGACATTTTATCTTATAATTATTTCTGAAAAAATTTCGTCTCATCTAAAAATCTGAACTTGTTGAGAGGTACAAAATTAATGGCTTAATTGCGAATAAAATCACCACTTATTCACAAATTACAATTTAATCTAAACATTTGAATTTTGGCAAACAAATTATCACATTTACTCTTTTTTGCAATTTCAACTTCGGACAGTTTATTCCCCACGTTCGAAAATTGATGTGTAAAAAATTGCACCATCATCAGCCTAGTAAGCATTCGCGTCAATAAATATATATTAACATAATAAATGAAAATTAAGAAATAAAGTAATATTATATATACAATAAATAAATTTAAAATACATTTACATATAAAAATATAAGTTATATTTTTTAAAGTATTAAAAGTTAAAAAAAACTAAAAAATATATATAATAATAAAAAATTTAGAATAAAATTTTAAAAATGAATTAAAATAAAATAAAAATTAAAATAATGAAATAAAAAATATACAAATAAAATAATTAAAATGCAAAATAAAAAATTAAATATTCATCCTCGAGAAAAAAAATTGGTTCTGTAAAAAAAAATTTAAAATTCAATTACACCAAAATCCTTTCATTTTCAACCTCATGTTGTCTCCGCCCCCGCCATTGCCGCATCCCACCATCCCGTCGTTGCTCCAGAAACATGGGTTGGGGGAAAATGTTCATTAGGTTTAGTTTTTTGAATTTTTTATTTTTTATTTGATATTGTGTTACTCGGGGGCAAATAATATTCCCTAAGAAATATTATTTGTGTTAATTTTTAATAATGACAGTTTTAGTTATAATTTTTATTTTGAATATTATTTGATTTTTATTTATATTGATTTTAATATTTTATTATATTTAAATTTATTCTAGATTTATTAGTATTTATAATACTTAATTTATTTTCAAACTATTATTTATTATATCTATAATTATTTATTGATATGAATACTAACTAGGATGATGATTGTGTATATATTTGTACACATCATCTTTCGGGCAAAGGGGCAAACTGCCCGAAGTTAAAATTGCCAAGAAAAGTAAAAGTTATGATTTATTTGTCAAAATTCAAAAGTTTGGCTTAAATTGCTATTTATGAAAATGCAGTGATTTTATTTGTAATTTTTTTTGACCCGTTAGATACGACATTTTATCTTATAATTATTTCTGAAAGAATTCCGTCTCATCTAAAAATTCGAACTTGTTGAGAGGTGCAAAATTAATTGGTTTATTTAACTTTCCTCAACATTCTCCTTCACTCGTGGGCGAATCATTACCTCTGGGGATCAACGAGTGAACAATTTAAATAGGTGGAGTGTTTTCCACGGGAATGGAACCCAAGATTTGGTACCATAAAAAAATTATGTCTCACTTAAAAGTCTAAACTTATAGAGAGATGCAAAATTAATTCGTTTATTTAATTTCTCTCGACAATTTTATACGACATGATTTGTATAGGAGAATAAGTTGGAATGTAATAATCATTCCTAAATTTATTCCAAATTAAATTTTATGATTGGTATATATTTTTAATAAGAATATATTCAACCGACTGAAACAACAAAACGACGTTATTTTAATTGATTTGAGATTAAAATTGGATATTGTCAAAGTTATTGAGACTAAATCGACAATAAAAAAAATTATGTGAATAAAGTTATTGTGATTCAAACTCATTTTCAAAACAAAAATGCAGAAATATTTATATATATAAAGAAAATATAAATTAATTTAAAAAATTATAATTGTACCCTATTCATATCTTATCCAATATTTTTTTTTGAAAAAACTAGTAATTCTCCCGTGCGATGCACGACTCAAATATTAATAACTTTAATGTGAAATTGTATAATGTGAGATGAATAAAAAAAAAAATATCTACTATTATTTTTTATTAAATTCATTTAATAATATTTTCTATCAATATATAATTTTTGCAACATATGTGAATTTCTCATAATTATTTGTATAATCATTTTTTTATTTACTAAATTCACCATGAATACAAATTTATAAATGATATTAAAATTTAAATAATAATCAATAAAATTTAATGTATGATTAAAATTTTTTACATTAAATTTGTATAATACAAAATAGCTTTAAAAACAATAAATTTATATTTATATCTGAATTTATTTTTAGACATACAAGTGATTGTCCAAATAAAAAAATCATAAAACTATAACTAATTTGAGATATAAAGTGTAGAAAATTTATTTGAAACAGTAAAGATGCATAATTAGTTTTGGGCTTGTAATTTTTATCCGCATGTAGTTAGTTTTGGGCTTGTAATTTTTATCCACAGATTTAGGCAGTTATTGAACGTGTAAAGTGAGTTGTGCAAAGTGAGAAGAGAGAGAGAGAGTGGGGAGAACAATAAATTAAGTGTGCGGAACAGGTTTTTGCAGACTATGTTATTTTTTTACAAGTATAGATTGTGTCCTAATATCCGTACGTAATCCATATATATGCAACCTAGTCCCTAAACTAACCAAACAAGGAAAAACAAATAATAACCAAACATCTCTAAAGTACTAGGAAGTTAATAGAACAACGGAACATTAAATGCCAAGAATAGAGGCCCTTGGATAAATCTAAGGGCTGAGATTAAGCGATTATCCACGAAGGATTTCACCGTAAATAGAGGTCTTAACCTTCAAGTGAAAGATTCAATTTTTTGCATATTGAGGAATTCAAATTTGAGAGGTTCAAAACGCAAGCATCCAAACTCCAGTCTATTACAAAAACATTAAGGACCCGCTTGGTATGGGTGAGGAATGACAATTATAATGAGTATCATTGAGGGGGTCAATCAACATGGAGATATTGATTGCATTGTTGATGCTTGGTTGATTGCATTGAGGGGTCTAAAATAAAGTTGTCAAACAGAATTAATGGGATTAATTACCATTACTCACTTTCATTCCCCCAACCAAGCAGGCCCTAAGTCTTTTTCCTAATTAAGGCAAGAACTCTTAAATTATTGCTAACTCGTGTGTGTGTTATTACATATTTTCCTCTTTAATTCCTTTTTTTTGTTTGGTTACTTATTGAATTGAACATTAAACTTTAGCCGCATTTACCCACTAAATAGTAATTTCAACAAAACAACTAACAACATCTTGAACTTCCTTTTTCTCCTTGATATTATTTTCCACTTCGAATAATGATAATCAGTGGTGGAGCCAGCATTTTCGTTCAGGAGGCCCCAACTAATAGTAATAGAAAAGTACGAAAATAAAAATTCAAAATAGGAACATAAATCAACACTTATATTTATATAATCAAATTCTTAAACATAACTATATATGCATTTTAAAACAAACATTCAATATGTCTACATTATAACATTCCTCTTCGGCTCTTCATGTTTTGAAAGCGTTGCATGATAACTTTGTTACTAATTTTCTGAAAAATATTTTTTCCCAATGAATACAACCAAACAATCGTTCAAAAATTTATCTCTCATTCGGTTAAATTGTGAACTCTTGATGAATTTTATTGCTGAAAATGTTCCCCACTGTTGTGGCAACGTATAAGGTCAATGATAGCTTAACAAGCAAATAAACTAATGAAAATACAATATGATTTCTTATAGCAACATCTTTTGATCAAGACCTCCTATTTCAGCAAATGTAGAAATTTTTTCATATAAAAAGCACGTCAACAATAAAATTCACTAATTGTCTATCAAGTTCAAGTGGAGCAACTCAGTTTGTTCAAACATATATATGTGATTAAATATTACTGAGTAAGTCTCTGGTGAAACTTGTTCATAGTATGCAATTTATATCATTACTCTTACAAACTAATATCACTACACTTATAAATTAACATCCTAGCATTAAATGTTGTTGGGTTAGTTTATAAGAGTGGTGATATTAGTTTATAATATAATGGTATCAGTTTCATATTATGAATAAGTTTGACATGAGAGTTTGTGAATATTATTTTATTCTATTTATAAATGTAAAATTACTAAAAAAATTCCTAAAAAATTTTAAAATCTCGGGGGGCTCAGTGCCCCCTTTTATTATCCTTCCTCGCTACGTTCTTAATGATAATAATAATTAATATCTTTTTTTTTTATCGGACAAAAAAGAATTTATTAAAATAAAAAGAGAGTGAGGGTATAAGGAATACCCATACAGATCACATTTTGTATACCGTCTAGCCACTTATTAAAGATGTAATTATAAAAGGAAAGGGCCTTTAACCTAGCATCAACTACACAATCTACTATTTATTTCTTCTACTAATTTGCCCATGTCAGAAACATTTTCCTTCGAATACTAGTTCGTTTCTCCCTTTCCATACCATTCACACCACACAAATTCAAAAACCAATAGCAAATGCACCCCCGTTCTTACCCAAAAAGATACCTGAAGTGAGGAGAAGATGATCAATGGTTCTGATAGGAAATGCAACTGGGATCTCAAGTCAACTGAAGCATGATTTCCAGACGGCCATGGATTTGGTGCAGTCGAAGAATAAGTGTGCAGCGTCTTCAACTGTTTGGTCACAAAAGGGGCAGTTTACAACAACGTTAGGTGGCAGAATTTTTCTCTTTAGCAAGTTTGCTTTTGTGGGTAATCGCCGACGTCTTGATTGGTGTGATCGATAAGATAGTAATTGGTTGTAATTTTTGGTTCTTTTTCCTTCTTTGTATTGTAGGTATACCTGTTGGGACATACCTTATGCTCATGAAGGTGTCATCTTACCTTTGCCTTTTCTAATAAAAAATTTAGTAACTTGATTCAAAATTTTGTAGCGACAATAATTGTTCCTTTTTTTTTTTAAATTGAAGAATGTCTTATTTACCGTACCTTTATAAAAGAATATAAATAGATTTCAAGATTGGGGAGAAAAATGGGGATTAAGAGATTGCAATAGTCTAAACTTTATCTCTAAATTCGTTTAATTTGCTCATCCTGAAATTTCAAACAGCGAAGAAGATGTGGAATTGTAGATTTTTATTTCGATATTTCAGTTTCTATTGTCTACTAATTAAATGGAAAAAATCCCTCCAGTGGTATTGAAATTCTTCCTCATTTTGTAATGCAGAAAATTTGAGCATCATAAATGTCATTGAAATAACATAAGTTAAATTTATTATATATAAATGAATAATGACCTAAAGTTTGCAAAGTTAACTAGTAATAAACACCACATAATATTACTTCTCAAATACATCAATAATATCATTACAATACGGGAAAGAAGATTAATTACTTTCTTATTTCAAAAGGATGGCACCAAATAACTAACTCACCACCTTATTCATAACCAAATAAATAATTAACGAAATCTTCAACGTATGTTTGGACATACGATCTTAGAGGGCTTTCTTTCTGCGCTTTTAGTGACGGAATGCTCTGTTCGTTCCTGAAGAAATTGGCTGGATCGACTTTGGTCTTCACCCTAACAAGGCGATCGAAATTTTTCCTAAAATATCTTTTACCCCAAATACTTGCTTGTGCGTAACTCGTATTTCAATGTCAATATCTCTGTAATTTATGTACGCACTTCTAGGGTTGTTTGACACGTACGGAGTCATGTAATCATAGACCCTGTCAAGCCAATTTGTGTACCTCTCTTGATTTTGATTGTCGCTTCCTTCCCAATAGGCCGTATGAAAGATATGGTACAAGTTACGAGCTCTGTGAGGATAAGGAATGGCGGATTCAGGTACTTGAGACATTTTTCCACCGTATGGGACGAAGGAAAGCGTAGCCAGTCTGGCTTCTGGTTCGTAATAAAAGTCGATCATGCCTTCAAACCCACTCAAAGGGATAGGACGTCGACGTTCGACGTAATCTGTTTTTCTTTTCATGTATGATTTATTGGGTTGAACCCTGCTTAATAAAGTCTCGGTTGAGGGGTATTCGTTGTACACTACAAGGGATTGGATCCAGCTCATTTCGGTAACGTCGGCTCTTTCCATCGCCAACTCAGGAAAGTCCTGTTGCATCAATGCCAATAGCCTGTCGACCCCACCGAGATAAGTTCCGAAAAAACTAGCATCAATCGTGATGCCACTTGTCGCTTCGGTGGAATTTACGACTTCCGCGTTGATTAGGAGGGTTAAATCCGGGTGCAACCAGGGTGCGACGTACTGCCACCGGTGAATGAGTCCAGTTAGATTCTGTGAACGACGAAATTAGTGATTGTTGCTGGAATATCAACCGCCAGTTGTAGCTTCCAGGCAACAATCACACCGAAACTGGCACCTCCACCGCCTCTGATCGCCCAGAAAAGATCCTCGCCCATTAACTTTCGGTCGAGAATTCTGCCATCAACGTCGATTATTCTTGCATCGATGACATGATCTGCAGCCATCCCAAATTTCCTTATCAAAAACCCGTACCCCCCTCCGCTGAGGAGCCCACTAACACCAACAGTTGAGCAGGCGCCGCCAGGAAATGCTAAAACCGGGCTACTCTCCGCGATCCTGTAATATATAGAGCCGAGATTAGCACCAGCTCCCGCCCACGCAGTTTTCGCCGCGGGATCTACACTTATGTTGCTAAGCCGGATCAAATCAACGACCACGAACGCCACTTTCGACAGGGATGACAGTGCCTCGAAGTCATGCCCGCCACTTCGGGTTCTAATCTCTATGTCATTTTTTTAGCACAGTATATGATAGGCGGGATTTGGGATTCGTGTTCCGGGGTTATAATAGCTAGGGGTTTAGGGGTAGAGGGTGTGGCAAATCTCAAATTCCAGATTGTGAAGTTTAGGATGGAAGAGTAAGATGAGTTGTTTGGGGTGTAAACAACGCTAGAAACGTTGTTTTATTTTTCAGAAAGGCAATTGAGAAATTGTCTTGATCATGTGCCTTTGAGAAAGAAAATGTGAGAAGAAGGATGAATGTGAGTGAAGCTATGGTGGAAGTTTTCATGATTTTGAGAAAACTCATTTGTGTTTGTGGGGGGATAGGTATTGAGAAGGTGTATATTTAATGAATCAATATGAGTTGAATGCCATATTTAATTTAAAGGGAGCTATCAATTTAAACGTCTATAAATGAAATACAGGTGCACCGAGTGACTGAACATAATTTAAAGAACTGATGTATAATGTGACAACACATTGTTGACTTGAACCATATGGAGTACCGTATTTAAAGTTTCACATATATATATATATATATATATATATAATTTTGATATGGAGACCACGAGTGGTCACTTTATGGAGCCCAATTGATGATTTGACTTTCCACCTCACTTATTACCTAATTAAATAATTTAAATTAATTTTGAAAAAAACCTAAATCATGAACCCTAGACCATGACCCATTCGGATCATGACCATCAATCATGATCTTTCTGTTTGTTTTGGGATTATCCGGTCCGCACGTGGAATGTTACATCTCCCATCTTGTTAAGTTTGAGATTTAAAAGTTAGATTTAATATGTACAAAATAATTGTATATATATAGATACATTTATATTAAAATTTTGTACTTATTAATATTTTTTCCAAAATAAAAATGTGAAAAAGTTTTGACTCATCCAATAATTAGTTAACTGTTGGGTTTTGTGCTAAAATTAAAATTAAAGAAATTTTTTTGTCCCACATTAGATTTATGATCAAAAGGGGAGATACTTTCTGATGTTATACAAGAAGTCTGAGAGTTTTTGATACAAGTTCACCCAAATGTTTATATTTTAGTCTTGTATTGATTCAAGTTAAATTGCTTTAAAAATATGAGAATCAATATATATAGACTTGTAGTAGTGTAGGGACATCGAATAAGAGAGAGGGAAAATCCATGTAATTGTAAGAATTTATCATTGAATTTTTCATGTTAAATTTTTGTGTGTTGATTGTTGTTTTAATTTTTAGTTTTATTTCTCGTTTGATTGTAAAAATTTATCATTGAATTTTTCATGTTAAATTTTGTGTGTTGATTGTTGTTTTAATTTTTTAATTTTATTTCTCGTTTGTATCATTTTCTCCTTGGTATTATGGAGTTGTCCCAACATCAATCCAAAATGATGATTGAATCCAGAATTGACCATGCCATCATTTAGTTTGGTGCTTGAGCAAGTCTCCAAAAAAGAAAATCAAATTATTTTCATATTGATGACATAATATTTTCACTTGGTCATATTTTCATATTTATGTTCTCAGTTGATTCCAATATAAACTATCATTACAATTTCATCATTTATAAAATATAATGGCTAAGTAAGTCTCCAATATAGAAAATTAATCATTTCCCCATTTGATGGCATTATTGAATTTTCAGTAGTACACGTATAAGCAATTGATTATTTCATTTTATTTTAGATTATACCAACAATAAAAACAAAAATGATTTGCAAGTGCAACCAAAAACATAATAAAAATAGAGAAAATAATGTGGGGAGATAAGAACTTCGTGAATGAGAGACTAATTGAGAGTGTATGATATATGTGGGCCAAATATATGGGCCGAGCATAATGGGCTGCTACAAAAAGATAAACTCATACAGGCCCAACAAGAGATTTGTAATCCACACCCAAATCTCCCCATATCCAAATCAGAACAGAAGCGACACAAATGTTAGGGCATGTTCGTTTTGCGACTACCGGACGGACGGACTTTGACTATACAATCCCAAATACCTTTCTTTTCAATACTCAAAAAAAATATTTTGAAATCTTACACCATCCACCTCTAATACTATTCCTACACCCTACACCCTACACCCTACACTCCCATCCTATTTTGAAATAAATAATTTGTTATATATGTATACATATCCTCACAAATAATAATCCCCCCACTTTTACACAATTTCCAACACATCACATTCATTCAATCATTACAACAATAATATAATAATACAAATCAATCAATTTTTTCTCCATCCTACACAATTCTATCCTATAAAATCCCCAACAAACACATACTCAACTTTTTGAATAGGATTTTAAAATTTAAGGACTTTGAAGTCCAGAATTTTCCACGCCCACTGAAAGCCCCAAAAACGAACATACCCTTATGTATATTATAAAAAGGAAATGTAAAAAGAGCCCAAAGGAAAAGTGGAACCATGCAATAATTAATTAAACAAAACAAATCATAAATAAATAACATAATCACAACATATCAACAGAAACGACTGATGATGGTTAGTGGGCTAAAATTATGGGCTGAAAGTTCGATTATTTAGGCCCATTTCCACATTCTTGCTTAAATTCTTTTTTACTTAAATACTCTTCTCAAATTCTTTCTTTGCTTCTTTGATATACGTCTTCTATGAATTATCTATTCCATTTTAGTATTATTTTCATTTACTACATTTTGTCATAGAAAATTCAGCTCCTCATTAAGTTTTCTATTGTGGCAAAAAAAAAATAAAATTGTAATCCTAAATGGAAAGTCCAGTGAGCCACTTCATCAATCGTCGATAGTAGAAAAAAAATAACATGTATTGATTTGCAACAACCTCAAATGTTAACTTTTTTTTTCGCTATAATTTAAAGGTCATGATTAAATTGATATATGACTTGAAAACAAAAGGTCGTGTTTTTATTTAGAACCAAACTGAACACAAAAATGATCTAATTTAAAATAGTGGACTAAAGTTGAACAATAAAAAGAATTAAATTAGGACAAAAATGATCAAATTTCAGAAATTAAAATATACCGGATCATAATTGACACTCAAAAAAGATCTAAGCCTACTACGAATTCTCCCCTGCGGTGGCTGATCGACATCCAATCAACTCACAATTAATTAATCTAAAAATTGATTAATTTTCAAGGAAGTGGACAATTTTTTCTGGACTCGTGGGTGAGTCAATGATGCAGATAGCAGCCATTGAGGAACTAGAACAACCGTTGATCTGAGGAATTCCGAAAGAGTGAACAAGATTAACGTTGGAGAACTATAGTTTTTTTTTTTTTTTTTTTCTTTGAGGAAAGAGAACTATAGTTTTTAATACTTAGCATTTTATAAAATCAATCAACAACTCCAAAATAATATAAACAAAGACGCCTTAAAAGGCTCCTTGAAATAGAACAAAGCCAAATAAACATTATTGGAAACTAAAAAATTAACAAAGGTCATTAAAAGCTCAAAAACTTGGGTAACTAAATATTTTAGCTAATATTCTTTAGAGTTAATTGCAAAAAATATCACCACAATTAGAGATTGTTTTTGTTTCAATTTAAATCTCAGATCGGGTAAAATATTCATACAAATAAGTATATAAATTATACATTTTCATATATATAATACTCCACCGTCTCTTTTTAGATTGCTCAAAATTCAAAATAATCCATCTTTTATTATGTACCCAGAAAAGCAATAAAGTAACACTACAGTTTCAAAATATCCCTCTACTAGTGTTAGTCCCGCGAACTTTGCGGACTGAAAGATTTTTTTTATAATAATCAATAATATTTTAACATATTTTTGTTAATTAGTATTTTTTTATGATTAAATAATTTTTTATTAGAAAATATTTAAAATAAAAATATAATTCAAATATGTAAAATATAATTTTATATGTTATTATATTTGAGAACTCTCAAAAATTTAAATTTAAATATATATATATATATATCAAAAAAGAATGTCGGACTAAAACTGTAGACAAAAAATTCACATAAGACCACCTCTGCAATTTACAATAAGTTTCACAAGAATCTATTCCTAATTTTTTATTATACATGCTTCCATAACAGTGCTCGCTCATGTTCAAAATAAAGCATGCACATCTATTAAGAAAATATTTAACTTGTTATTATATATTTAATAAATACTAGTTAGAGAGACACCTCAAGAATGAGGTGTTCACCCGGCAAGGGGGTGGAAATTTACAGCGATTGTTGGCGGCGAGAAAATCTTTCTTAGCAGGCGGGCGGCGGAATTATGATAGCGGGCTGGCGGCGGAATTATACGAAGGACAACGGAGAGATTTCAGTTAGGGAAACTAAAATACGGAGAAGACGGTAAAAGGAAACGAGAGAAATAAAAATAAAAAAAGAAAAAAAACAGAGTAGCGACACGTATTAAGTCGGTCCAATCATTCCTGAAAGTTTTGTAGGCGCTTACCTTTAACCGGCTGGAAACTGGCCATATTAGTTGAACTCCCTCTTTATAGAAGTAATAGATATCTTCATTAAAATAACCATTTATTTAGATATTTTTATAACATGCAGTAAGGGTAATTTATGAATTATTTTTTTATTAATTTACATTAAAAATACAAAATATCATCTAATTAATTTGTAAATTCAATGAATACTAATAATGAATAGATGGCTATTCGAATTCTCTATTCCACTTTTCGTATTTCTTTGAAAAATGTTTAAATTCAATTCAAATTCAATTCTCTCTATGATACCATCCATACATTTATCTCCCATGATAATTTCCCCATTTAATTTCTGAAAAAGAAAAAGTCTCTAACATCTTACATTAATTAATATACCTTAATCTGAAATTACAAAACAGAATCTCTTAAGATATTTCACATGAATGCGATCATTATTTTTTTAATGTGTATAATTAGTGACACACGGAATGGAAAATGACAGGATCTAATCTTCTGAGTTTCTCATAGATATTTAACATTTTTTCATTGAGGCACACTTGCATGAGACCGTCTCATGGTGAGACAGGACATAAGTTGAACATAGACACTTTAACACTTTGGACAGGGTGGGTGTGATTTGTGCTAGGTTGTACCCCGTCTCATTATGAGACCGTCTTTTTTTTTATCGGTAAAAAGAAACTTTTATTACTACCTGAGTATAAGAAGTACTCAGTAGAGAAATAATTTACAGAGAATTCAGAATTCCAAAAATTGGATAGGATTTACAAACCATTCTCTCAATGAAAACTCGCCTAACCTTGTGAATTTAGCAGAGTACCAACTCCAGAATCTTCCTTTGATTTCATCAACAATCTTTTCAATTGAGAAAAGCTCCCCTTCAAAAACTTTCTTGTTTCGCCAATTCCAAATTACCCAAAAAACACAGATCCATATGCCAATTGCAATCGACTTCCCTCTTTTCCCCGGAAAGATGTCCGAGTGAAGAAGAAGGTGAGCGTTTATGCCATTATTTAGGACCATCGGGAAATTTAGCCAGTTATAACATAAGTTTCATACCTTAGACGTCTCTGGGCAGCCTAGAAAGAGGTGATCGGCTGTCTCCATCGATAAGTCGCAAAGTGGGCAGTTTGTAGAAGTCGTACCCGTGATGATGTTCCTTCGAGCGAGGTTGTCCAAGGTGGAAAGTCTATTCCATAGTAGTCTCCAAGCCATAGTGGTTGCTTTGAAAGGTGCAATCTTGTTCCAAATTAGAGAGATTTCTTCAATTTTTGGTTCATTGGGTTGAGCCATAACGATCTCTTCGGATAATAGTGCATAAGCCTTCTTGGTTTGGTAAGACCGTCTCATATGAGTTTTTTGTCTTTTTAATTTATATCTTCTCCGTTCAGCTTTAGTATAAGAAAGGCTTTAATTTGTTAAGAATTGTTTTTAGAATGAGCATCGAGAGATTAAATATTAACTCCATATTTATTTTTAAAAGAAATTACTGAGATTAACTGAATTATTTGGTCTCGAGGATATGAATTGTTTTAAATTCATCTTCATGGAACTGGTCAATTTTGGATGGCTTCGTGGATATGAATCATTAAAAAAATCAAATTTGCCAATATTCTATATGAATGAATCATCAAATAGAAACTCGATAAATATATATATCTTAAGTTGAATATTTTTGGGCCTAATTAATTATATATTGTTTCCTATCAGTAAATATAAAGATCTTTTAGTATGATAAATAATAATAACGGAATTTATGTCTTTAGAGGTCAATCTTCTTGTAATAAATTACATACATCTATTTAACTTATGCACCCGGCCCCTTCATATGTATTCTTCATAATATGGTTATTTAAATATATCCTGATTGGATGAAGAATTGATATCACCAAATAATATACTCTCCATCCATCCCACAATTAAAGGTAAATTTGATTTCCTTTTTTTTTAAAATAAAAATTAATCCTGTATGAAGGCATAAATCGTTTAGACGGAATCGAAAAATTATATATGACTTATTACAATGTGAAATTTATTTCCAAATATAATTAATCTCAAATCGGGATCATGATTACTTATTACTATAAAGATGTTATTCCTATATAGAGTATTCTTATATGGGATTTTTATTGTATAATAACAAGGGCAAAACGTAAAAAGTAAGAAAAAAATAAATATTCTAACAATAATAATTTTAAGAAAAAATGTCAATTAAGAGTCTGGAAGATGGTAAATCTATCATAAGGTCTGATAGAATTTTTTTTCTATCAATTCAAGGCCTGAAATGAAAGATACTCCCTCCTATTCATTTTATGAGTCGTTTTACAATTTTTGCACAACTATTAATGAAAAAATATTATGATCAAATTAACCCTAATTAATGTAATTTACCAAGTCAGACAATTATATGATGGCATAAGATTATGCGGTATAATAGTTAATGAATGAAGAGAGAGAAGAACTCTTCTTCTTCCCTGCGACTTGGAGAGAAAGAGTGGATTACCTGTAAATATTTTTTTGTGATGATTCAATATTTGCTCTTTAATAAAATAATTTTTATGTTGGTGTGCATATAATAAATCTCTTATGAGACAAACAATTAATGTGGGATAATTGTTGATGAAATCATTTGGGCTTTGGCTCAGTTGATGAAATCGCCTCTGAGATTATTGCCTTTCCGATATTTTCGAAATTGTCTAGTTGAGTATAATGTTTTCATTGGATTAATGAAATTGTATTTTATTGTAAACTAGTGTAGTAATTGAATTGTTGAGTGATTACAAGCATATAGTGTATGTATTACACTACTCTAAGGCTTTGATTGGTAGGTTGTAATAACCCCTAAAAGGGGTGCCAGTCTAATTTTATAAATTGATTGGTAGCGCGTATTTTTTTCCTTCCGACCCGCTTTTAGTAAACACTCCAATCACTGTTCACATTGTGCTAAATAAACCCTTCATCGAAGTGGTATTATAATAACAAGGGGTCAAAGGTGAAAATTCGTATGAATCAAAATTCCTAAATGCCCCTTCGTTCGAATTGATTAAAAACAACAATCAAATTATTTCCTTTCTGTGAAACCCTAGACTCGACGCTTCTTTCACTTTGAAAATCATCTCCCCAAATCGCTGATTCAAGAACTTCATCGTCCTATTGTGAATTCCTTTGCCGAATCAACACAGGATTTCTCGCCACCGTTGTGTTGTTCTGAAAAAATTTGTCAATTTTTCGTCGATTCGGAAGTTCTCTCAATCTTGAGTACAACGATTCTCAGATCTAAAGAATACCAAATTTCAAATTCATTCACTCCCGCTACAAAAGTTACCCAATAGATTTGTATTAATGTCGCATTTGTTTTTTGATAGGTAAAGAGAAGATGTTCGTCGTCTAGTTTGGTGGATAAAGTCGTGAAATCGGCGATCGATTTGAAGACTTTTTCGGTGTAAGTCATACTATTCATCATTCTAAAATTACCTCAAATTGATGTAACCTTTTCGCAAACGGGCTTACGAATTCCCCTGTCCGATTTATTTTAGGGTTTTGAAGAAGTGGACGGATTCAAGGATCTATTTGGCGATCTGACAACAAGGATTATATCTCGTACTCACTGAGAAGGTAAAATCACAGATTTTGTATAGAAAGCCCAATTCCTCGTATTAGTCCTATTTGAATAGAACAATCTTGGTATGTTGAGTTGATATTTTATAAACAGCATATCTGGGTCTGTCTATGTGAATATATGATGTTAAATCACATGCATCCTGGGTCTTTATTTGAGAATGAATGAAAATTTTTCTTTGAGTCTTTATTCATTCTAGTTTTTGATGCATCTGAAGTTTGCAGATTTGTTCTTTGTTTTTTTCTTTGGTTAGATGGTTCTGGTTATTGTTTATCTTATGATTTGTAAGGTTGCATGCTCCTCCTCAAACAATTTAGGTCCAACTTGTGTTTAGGCCTTTTGAGTATTCTGGTGCGTGTATTTGGATGTGTGAATCACAATTTGAAATAGGTTAACTCTATATATACAAGCTATATAATAGAAGTTATTGAATTTGAATGCAGATTGTACAATGTTGTCATCTACCATGAGAAAACTTGTGTTTTTTATATTGGTAGAGTGGATGGTCCTTCGAAACAAAATTCTGGCCCTCATTGTAGCCTACATTGTGAAAACCAATCAACGAAATAGAAACCAACGTCGCCGTACTGCTCGACCTTATACAATGCTAACTAGAATTCCTGGTCAAGTTGCCCGTTTGAATAGGTTATATTTTGAACCTCGATCAACTTCTTGTTTAGATAACCTCCATATTAATAGAAGCACTTTTGGTAAATTGTGTTATTTATTGAGTGAATTGGGAGGATTAAGGCAACAACGTTATGTGTCAGTTGAAGAGCAAGTCGCAATGTTCTTATCAGTTTTAGGTCATTGTAAAAAGCAAAGAGTAATCAAGTTTGATCACCATAGATCTGGTCAGACTGCGATCAAGAACAGATCGACGAGATAAATCTTTAGAGGAAGAGTACGCACCTTGTCGAGTTCTCCTGTAACGCCAAAACAACGAACAAGATTTTTCCAGGGACGACGATTGCGGTTGTTGTTGACCAGAAATATGGAGAAGACGACTCAATTTTCTATTCTCCTGTTTATATATGCTAGGGTATCAGGTAATATGGTAATTGTATGTAGTCAGTTTAAGTTTTGTCTAAGCTACCAATCAATATAATATATTGTAAAGGACATTATAACTGGTTACCAATCAATATATATATTTTATAACACTGCTTCGTATTCTAGGTACCAATCAACTTTATATTGTTTTTTAGGCTTAAAATTGTCCTGTGGTTATTTTTGTATGAATATGTGTTATGCCTACCAATCATAGCCTAAAATTGATTGTACACGTAGTGGAGAATACACGGACTGAACATTGAGAAGGAAAGGGCAATTTTGGTATAATATTTCAAAACGTCATTTAAAAAGTAGATAAACGAAAAGCCAAGACGACTTATAAAATGAATAGGAGGGAGTAGAAAACTATCAATACATGGCTTGAAAGATAGAAACTATCAATTCGAAGCTCACACATATTATAAGGTCATGTTTGACACTTTTATTTCATGTCATTATTTTTTTATTTTTAGGGATTAGGGTTCATGGTTCAGGGTTTAGGGTTCATGGTTCAGGGTTTAGGGTTCACAGTTTACGGTTCAGGGTTTAGGGTTTGGTGACAAACATGACCTTAAAATGTGTAAGCCTCGAATTTATAGTTTCTATCTTTCAGGCCCTGAATTGATAGTATTGATAGTTTTCTATCTCTCAGGCCTTGAATCGATAGGAAAATTTTTGAAGGACTTAAATTGATAGATTTACTATCTTTCAGAACCTGATTTGATAAAACTCTTAATTTTAATTTCTTAATATGTTTGAAAATAAATATAAGTCTATCTTTGTAGGATGGAGGGAGTGTTATATGGGGAGAAGACTTCTAACTGGAAATAAAATGAACTGAATTACTTACAATTTCATACAATTTTTCGGTAATTTCCTGATATTGTAAGAAAATTGTCTTTGATCTTTTGGATCATTCTAACTAATTAATAAGTATAATTTTACAAGTAGTTAGGTATGGTCCTCTTGTTGACTCATGTTACAAGTGCTTTCCTTGAAAGTCACATTGTTGATGCAAGCCAAGTGGTAGACAAGTTCTCCCTTAAGGCAGCCATGGTCTAATCTACTGAGTTGATTTTTCCACAATTATCTTGAATAAATGATTTATGACTTGGTTTTAAAATATATATATATATATATATATGTTTAGGATTAATGTTATATTAAAAAATAATACTCCTATCGAATTTGAAAAGATTTTATATGATTCCATACATATTAATTGATGTTTATAGACTTTTAATTTAAGTTTTAAATAATCTAAAAGTTGAGAATTTTATCGATATCATTTTATTATCTAGCCAAATACATTGATTCTTGAGCTGCATTTGGTGTATTGTGTAATTAATTTGAATATATTTTTAAGCGATATTAATTATTTTTATTGAGTATTAGTGATTAATATTAATTTTTTAAATTTCAATAACTTTGTTAATTGGTGTGTATTAATGTATTTACTTAATAATATTAATGACTTTAGATTTAAGTTATAAAGAATCTAAAAGTTGAGATTTTTTTTTTTTTTTTTATCAGACTAAAAGTTGAGAATTTTTTAGATGTCATTTTACTATCTAGCCAAATACATTGATTTTTGAGCGGTGCATTGTGTAATTAATTTGAATACATTTTTATGCGATATTAGTTATTTTTATTGATCAGTATTAGTGATCAATTAATCTTTTAAATTTCAATAACTTTATTAATTGGTGTGTATTAATGTATTTACTTAATTTCAATAACCCATTTTGCAATTACAAATTAGGAATTCCAGTAGAAATTATATTTTGAATTAAGAAACAGAGAAAGTAATTTAAAGAAACGTTCTAATATGAGCACCAATACTATTCTTGGAGTACTGTGCCAGCTATGCAACAAAATTTCGATTTGAGTACTTGTATTCTTCGATAAAAAAAAACTCTATAAATATCACACATATCTATGTCCCCAAAAACACAAAACACAAAGCAATTCTCTAAAAATAATGAAAAATCCAGGCATATCTTCACTCACATTATTCCTTCTTGTCATATTTTTGTGCTCATGTGCAGATTCTGCTCATGATCACAAAGATTTCCTCGAATGCCTTTTTGAAAAACACAATAACCACTCCTCCGTTTCCAACTATGTTTACACCCCAACCCACTCATCTTACTCTTACGTCCTATTTTTCGCCGCCTGGAATCTGAAATTCGCGTCCGATTCCACCCCGAAACCCCAAGCTATTTTAACCCCGGAACACGAATCCCAAATCCCGCCTATCGTACACTGCGCTAAACAAAATGATCTGGAAATCAGAACTCGAAGTGGCGGCCATGACTACGAGGGACTATCGTACGTCTCGAAAGTCCCGTTCGTGGTCATCGATTTGATCAAGCTCAGTGAAATAACAGTCGATGCTGAGGCGAAAACTGCATGGGTCGAAGCTGGTGCAACCCTCGGTTCTTTATATTACAGGATCTCCGAGAAAAGCCCTGTTCTCGGATTTCCCGCCGGCCTTTGCCCGACCGTTGGTGTCGGTGGGCACATCAGTGGAGGAGGCTACGGTTTTATGATGCGGAAATACGGGCTGGCTGCGGACCAGGTCATCGATGCAAGAATAGTGGACGTAAACGGTAGAATTCTTGACAGAAAGTCAATGGGTGAGGATTTGTTCTGGGCGATCAGAGGCGGTGGGGCTGCCAGCTTCGGTGTAATAACTGCATGGAAGCTACAACTGGTTGACGTTCCAGAAAAAGTCACTGTTTTCACAGTCCACAGGACTCTGGCACAAAATTCAACTCAACTCGTTCACCGCTGGCAATACGTGGCACCTGAAATCGACAAGGATTTATACCTGCCAGTCGAGGTGGGAAAGGCGAATGTCCTCACCGGAGAGATGAATCCTGGGCTAGACGAAATCACCGCTACATTTTACTCGCTTTTCCTTGGTGGGGCCGACAGATTACGTGGGTTACTGCACGAAAAGTTTCCGGAGTTGGGTGTGGTGAGAGAAGACCTAAATGAAATGAGCTGGATCCAATACATCCTGTATTTCAACCAAATCCCCCTCGATGAACCCGAATCTCTTCTGAACCGGACGCAACGTAAAACATTCATGAAAGCGACATCAAATTACGTGCAGACCCCTATTCCAGTTGATGGGCTCGAAGGCCTCCAGAACTTTTTTTCTGAACCAGAGGCCAACATATCGAACGTCGTTTTCCACCCGTACGGTGGGAGAATGGCGGAAATTCCTGAATCGGCCATTCCGTTTCCTCACAGGGCAGTTAACTTGTACAATCTGAACAATATCTTGTTTTGGCCAGAAGTGGAAGCTCGAAATTCGGACAGGTACATAAGTTGGAGTAGGAAACTTTACCGTTACTTGACTCCTTATGTTTTGAATTCTCCGAGGGCTTCGTACTTCAACTACAGAGATCTCGACATTGGAGTCAATAACCCTAATGGAAAGACGAGTTACGCACGGGCAAGCGTTTGGGGTACGAAATATTTCAAGAGCAACTTTGACAGGCTTGTTCGCGTGAAAACCATTGTTGATCCGGAGAATTTCTTCAAGAACGAACAGAGCATTCCACCGCTGCACTCAAGGTGGACAAATGAAGGAGATTGACATGTATTTCTTTTATTTTTATGATTAAGTTACAAGATTTTTTATGTATCAAAATAAAGATTGTATTAATGAGTTAGTTGGTTTTGATCCAAGGGCGGATTTGATCAAAATGTAGTTTTAATTTGAAAAAGCTCAAAATAAATAAGATAATAATTTTTTTTTTTTACATCTTATTGTTTTTCTTTTCTTGAAAAAAAAATTCATCGAAATGAGAATCATGATCAATGTCTTCAAATAGTTCTCTCTCAATGTAGATAACTATAGAACGATAGGTAATCACTCTCCATTTTGTGCTTCACATGCTTCATTCTTTAAAAATGCCCAATTAATCGCAGGTAATGGGAAGTGTCAAAACAAGATGAATCAACCAGGAAATCATAAGATAACGATTCCGTCTTGTTTATCTCGACCAATTTCCAGGATAAATTCGTAAAATAGTTGACAAATTCTAAAAACTTTCATTAGAAAACATATCAACTTTTTTTTTTCAATTCTCAAACAAATTTCTTGATCAAAAAATCATCGGGATAAAAACCAAATCATAAAATGATCTTAGTTAAATAAATGGGTTGTCTTTTCGGATCCTCTAAAATACAAAATAGAAGTTCCACTATCTCATCATTGAACCTATTAATGATTTCAATTGTATTTATTTTAAAGACATCAAATTAATGATGTCCAAACGTGATAACATCCAACATGAACGCACCAAATTTCATAGCGATCATCCATAATGACAATGTGATAATCTCTACAAGTTACTCAACATTGCTAGAAGACAATCAAAACCTTCATCCCTCAACAAGTTAAGTAAACTTTTAGTGCTTGAGACAAGATCCATTGCATTCAAGATATCAAGAGACTTTTTTGTACCAAAAAGATCCAAAGCATATCCGAAAGTCCCAAAATTTTATTCATCAAGTGTAGAATGAATACAAACTCAAAAGATCTCATTACCATCAAACACCCATAAGCTTCACCACTTGTATTTAG